>OX465281.1:105203765-105631265 GCA_949987705.1 Thereva unica
GAGACCCGTTCTAAACGAAATGATCTTTTTTGGATTCTGCATTCTGATTCTGCGGCTCCCTCCTTATCTGTTGGTATTAATTTTTCGCAGGCGCAAAATCAATTGCGATGCAGATTGCGTGCGCGTGTGCGAAGACTGGCTTAAAATGCTCTGCGATTTGTCATAATTGCATGGCAAAACATGTAAGAACGTGGTAAAAGTTTCACAGTTATTAGACGAGGATGAATTCAACTTTGGGGGCCTCGGTAGCCTAGGAAGCAAGGCGTCTGACTATCATCCCAGAGGTCCCGTTTTCGAGTACCGGCCGGCCCCACGGTGCTTCTCCTTTTCCACTTCCCCACCTACATAACTTTCCTTCTTTCTTATTCCCTCTTTACATTTCTGATTCCTCCTGTCATAGCCTTCCTCGGCCCTTTTTAGTAAACTGAATTTCAAATATTTCATTGTTAATAACAAATACTAATTAGCAATACTTTTTACAACTATTAACAGAGATATTTTTGTGTTAATTGAACTCGTTCTGAAAAAAAGAATGCAACAGCGAGTGCCGAATTGTAAACACAGTTAACGAAACGTAGCAGCAATAATGTTGTGGTGCGTTAACATGCTACTCTCATTGGGCTGACGTATACGGATCAACTCTCAACACTTGGTAAACCGGTTTGTTATCATACTCTGGGGAGACATGGGTATTGCTTCACGAAGAGTAACTAATTATTCTTCTATGGGATATGAATTTGAATGCCTGAGAAATGTTTCTTTAATTATGAAGTATTTGTGCATGTGTTAGTTTTCACGCAAACAATTTTTGTTGAACAAACTACAAAATTTCCGTCTCTTCCTGTTACGGATTGATAATTTAGAAAAATCAAATCTAGTTAGCATTATGTTATTTTCTACTTTGTTGATGTTTTGGCATTGTAACTTTTTAAAATCGAAGCATGCCTATTAAAATGCTTCGCTATTTTGTTTAAAATAAAATATGACTTTGATTTTCTTAGTCTACCTGGAACGACGTGTCTTTTAATTCGAACCGAGCGTTTTAAGCAAGTAAAATTAATTAATCGGCCCCCACATTTTATGGTCCTTCGAGCCGGATCAACCGCCTCGTTTTTATTCACACATCAGGCCTTGTCGCGATATTTAACGCACTTGATTTAATTTCGTTAATTCTATTTACTGCCACGGTTCCTCATGAATTTCGGTAAACTTGTGTGTCGTATTTCGACGAGACATAAAACTCAAGCGCGATTCAAATCGTATTTTCGTATATCGTAAATCGTATATATTTCAATTTATATTACACAGAGTCCAAGATGAGCAATGAAACTAAAATCGCAGCTAAATTAAAACATTTGAAGAATCAACGAAGTGGCTTCAAGGGACGTATCACATATTTTAAAAATAAAATTGATGAGAAAGGCGATACCATTACTGATAGTGAATTGCAGTCAATTCGCAACAGGTTGCCAACTATTTACAACAATTTTGACAATATTCAAACTGAAATAGAAGGGCTCGATCCTGAACACTGCTCGCCTGAAACACAAGACGCATTTGAAGATGACTATGGTGATTTGGAGTCATACATCATAGAGCTAGAAAATCTTAGAGGAAACGCTAAAAACCAGTAGGACAAATTGTCTCCAGACAATTGAAGGCAGGAAAAAAATATGGGTGTGTAGAACAATTAATTTGAAGAAAGATAGCGTGTTTTTTTACGGAATTTCATTGACGAATTCAACCTAAAAAATTCGCAAAAGTCAAAAAACGGGTTTTCGCTAATAAAACAAAAAGTTGAGCTCGGATCCGAAAATATTATATAGGTATTAAAACTATCTTTCAATTGATGTGGCACAAAATAATGGTTAGCGTCTTATATATGGAGAAAAATGCTAAAAACCGTTGAAAATCGCGTCTTTTTAAAACGTTTTTATTAGCTCGCTTTCTTGTCTGTCTGTTTGTCCGGTATAAATCTTGCCATCGATTTTTTGACTATTTCCGGTTACCCGATCACCCTGAAATTTTGCACACAGCTTCAGCTCCGATGACAATGCAATATGGTATACTCATTATACCGTTAGATCCATGGCGGAGGACTCTAGAGGACGGATTACTGTTTGCTTCACGGAACAAATTTTGCATTCGATTTTTCAAATACTTCCGGATATCCTATCATGGTGAAATTTTGCACACAGCTTTAGCTGTTATGACAATGCAATATGGTACATACCTTTAGTCCATGGAGGCCGTCTCAGGAGGGCGGATTGAAATATTCTTCACAAACCCTTCGACATGGATATCAAATGAAATGGTATGTTAAGTAGAACACCATAAGCAATATAGTATACTCAATTTATCGTTTGGTCCATGGCGGTCATCTCCAGAGGGCGGATTACCATTTTCTTCACAACCCCCGCTATATGGGTATCAAATGAAAGGGCATCATAAGACGAATGCAATAAGCCATGCCCTTAGATCCATGGCAGACTCCTCAGGAGGGTGGTTTATCCTTCTCTTCAGAACCCTTTCGACATGGGTAACAAATGAAAGAGTCTCGACATGGGTATCAAATGAAAGGGAATCATGAGTCGAATGCAATAAGCTATGTCTTTAGATCCATGGCGACCTCCTCAGGAGGGTGGGTTACCATTCTCTTCAGAACCTCTTCGACATGGGTATCAAATGAAAGGGTATGATAAGTAAAACACCATAAGCAATACAATATACTCAGAACATCATTAGGTACATGGCGGCCTCCTTAGGAGGGTTGGTTACCATTCTCTTCAGAACTCTTTCGACATGGGTGTCAAATGAAAGGATATGATATGTAGAATACCATAAGCAATATACTATACTCAATATTTCGTTTGGTCCATGGCGGCTATCTCAAGAGAACGGATTAACATTTTCTTCACAACCCCCTCGACATGGGTATCAAACGAAAAGGCATCATAAGTAATGCAATAAGCTATGTCTTTAGATCCACGGCTACCTCCTCAGGAGGGCCGGTTACCATTCTCTTCAGAACCCTTTCGACATGGGTATCAAATGAAAAGGTATGATAAGTAAAACACCATAAGCAATACAATATACTCAGAACATCATTAGGTCCATGGCGGCCTCCTCAGGAGGGTTGGTTACCATTCTCTTCAGAACTCTTTCGACATGGGTGTTAAATGAAAGGGTATGATAAGTAGAATACCATAAGCAATATATTATACTCAATATTTCGTTTGGTCCATGGCGCCCATCTCAAGAGAACGGATTAACATTTTCTTCACAACCCCCTCGACATGGGTATCAAACGAAAAGGCATCATAAGTAATGCAATAAGCTATGTCTTTAGATCCACCTCCTCAGGAGAGCCGGTTACCATTCTCTTCAGAACCCTTTCGACATGGGTATCAAATGAAAGGGTATGATAACTAAAACACCATAAGCAATACAATATACTCAGAACATCATTAGGTCCATGGCGGCCTCCTCAGGAGGGTTGGTTACCATTCTCTTCAGAACCCTTTCGACATGGGTGTCAAATGAAAGGGTATGATAAGTAGAATACCATAAGCAATATATTATACTCAATATTTTGTTTGGTTCATGGCGGCCATCTCAAGAGAACGGATTAACATTTTCTTCACAACTCCCTCGACATGGGTATCAAACGAAAAGGCATCATAAGTAATGCAATAAGCTATGTCTTTAGATCCATGGCGACCTCCTCAGGAGAGCCGGTTACCATTCTCTTCAGAACCCTTTCGACATGGGTATCAAATGAAAGGGTATGATAAGTAAAACACCATAAGCAATACAATATACTCAGAACATCATTAGGTCCATGGCGGCCTCCTCAGGAGGGTGGGTTACCATTCTCTTCAGAACCCTTTCGACATGGGTGTCAAATGAAAGGGTATGATAAGTAGAATATCATAAGCAATATATTATACTCAATATTTCGTTTGGTCCATGGCGGCCATCTCAAGAGGACGGATTAACATTTTCTGCACAACCCCCTCGACATGGGTATCAAACGAAAGGGCATCATAAGTAATGCAATAACCTATGCCTTTAGATTCATGGCTGCCTCCTCAGGAGGGCCGGTTACCATTCTCTTCAGAACCCTTTCGCTATGGGTATCAAATGAAAAGGTATGATAAGTAAAACACCATAAGCAATACAATATACTCAGAACATCATTAGGTCCATGGCGGCCTCTTCAGGAGGGTGGGTTACCATTCTCTTCAGAGCACGGCTTACCATTTTCATCACAACAACCGCGACGTAGGTACTACAGAAAAGGGTGTGATAAGTAGAATACAATAAGCTATATGAGGTCATTGTAAATTTAACTTGGCGGCTAACATAAACTGGTGGATTGCCTAACTTTACAACAACCTCCACAAGGGAATCAAATGAAAGGAAATGCCATGTAGAAAAAAATAAGCCATGTGACGTAATTCAAAATTTAATATTCACATCAGTTACATAATTTAAATTAATACGGTAAATTATTCAAATCAAATGAAAAATTTCCAGATAATTACGACTCAAATTTAATTTATAGATGTCTTTATATGAAGAAAGCAGTTAAATACAATCAAAAGTCAGCTAAGCGCTTTTCAGTAAAAGAGTAGTTGCGAGCACTCACGAGTGAAAATAGTAAAAATGATCAAAAAAGAGATGCAGCTAATATTGAAATAAAAATCATATAAAATTAATTTAGCTTACTCCCTCATTTTAATTTTCAGGAATTTCAAAATTAAAAAGATTGGTATATTATTAGTAGATTTAGGTAACAATTTTCCACATGTATCCGTCATAATATCATGACCATATTAAAAAGTGATTGCAAAATGTCGCACACAAGACTAAAAAGCAGATAATAATTGAAGACATGAATGGATGAAGGTGATATGTCGCATTTTCGGATTTTTACTGTTTTATGCGCGGATGAAGGTTTTATGTGCTTACAAGCAAAAATAAACCTTAAAACAGCCACTTTTTAAGGAACTTGTCTCTTTCAGAATTAATTTTCTCAATTTGTATTAAAACTTTGTTTGTGGAAGATGGAGTTGTGTTCAGTTTTTTTAAAATAAAATACTACAAATATTTTATTTTTTATTTTTTCTCTTCTATCATAAAAATATATTAAACTGTTTACGCCGCTCCACACCATTTAAAAAAAATAAAGGCTATTCCTTTTCGAATATCTCCAAAATGTTTATGCGAAACTTTGAAGTCGATTTTCTTTAAATTAGAATTTTGCGACATATCACCTTCATCCATTCATGTCTTCAATTATTAGATAAAAAAAAACTTTTTAATATAACACGTTTTTATAACGAACTAAAAAGTATAAAATAATGGCACTAGCCCCATACAGATTTAGCACCTCAAACATATTTCTAACACCATACAGATAGCCCTGAAAATTTGTGATTGTGAATTTGTAATAGCTATGAAAATATATGTAAAATTTTAAACGAAAAAACGTGGGGCGCATGCTATAGACAATAGTAAGGAGTGTAGAGTAGCTGGGTTGAGAAATCATTCGCATCAATCATATATACGCCCCACGTTTTTTCGTTTAAAATTTTACATATATTTTCATAGCTATTACAAATTCACAATCACAAATTTTCAGGACTATCTGTATGGTGTTAGAAATATGTTTGAGGTGCTAAATCTGTATGGGGCTAGTGCCATCATTTTATACTTTTTAGTTCGTTATAAAAACGTGTTATATTAAAAAGTTTTTTTTTATCTAATAATTGTTCATTTATTTTTTGCTTTTTATTGATGCGACCTAGAAACTTTTTACATGGTAAAAATGTTGCTTTTGGCAATCTGAAAACTCATATTTTTGTTGCCTCGAAATTTTGCAAAATATGGGTGAAATTTCGATTTTTGTAAAAAAAAGCGTTTTCGTAAAATTCTTCGCCTATAGCTCCTCGACTTCGTAGGACATTTTTTCGAAGCTCTTTTTCTTCGTTAAGAGTTGTACTATTATGCATATTATTTAAAATTTGAGTTCTTCAATTTTATATACAAAAAACTCCACCACAAAAAAGACAAGTTTTTTTAGTTTATCTAAGCCCAGTACAAAAAAGTTCGACTGTCGGGGAGCGTTGACTGTGTCCTGACCCTGCGTTTTCAATGAGCACTTTAACACGCTTTGTTACAAGCGCAGGATCAGCTCAGGTACTTTCGAAATTTGTGCACTGGCCCAGGTTAAATATTCAACCGTTGGGTTTTTGCGCTGGGCCATTTGCAACGGCTGGCATTCCACCGAAATTTCTTATTGGTTGTCGTTATCGTTGATAAAATCATTATTAAGGATTTGCCTCCGCTACAAGATAGTGCTTGCTTACAGATGTGTAATCTCTGGCAAGGTATCTAACAACATTCATGCTCCACCTATTGTGAACTTCTTCGTTTGTTCCATTGAAGATTTAAACGCACAACTCAAGAGATTTTGGGAGTAAGAATCGGTGGAAGAGTCTTGGAAGTTATCATTAGAAGAACGAGAGTCTGAAGAACATTTTAAAGAAACCGTGACTCGTGATGCCAACATTCGGTATATAGCCAGATGTTTTTGCAAATCACTATCCAAAAATATAAATGTTATAAATTATAGAACAAATCTGTTTGAACAGATTACCATAAAGTAGTTCACGCATTCTACCATTCAAGGGTAAAAAAACTTCCGCCGGCTGCAACCGTCCTAAAACGAAAATTAGCTTAACACAAAACACTGATTCTCTTAAACCAAAACACCAACCCGACAACTCAGGAAAAGCACAACTACATTATCCACAGCACATCTTTCCGTCCGTCCTGAAATATAGAAAACAAATTAAAAACAAACACAAAAAAACCAAAATAAGTGTTGCGAAGTGTCAACACCAAAGCCTTCTATATTTACAAGCCATGCACAAAGAAATCTCACACTCACATTGAAAGCATAATAGGACTTCAATTTAGCTGTCAAACAGTGTGGAGTGTGGTTATGTGCTTTTATTTAGAATAAATTAATCGTCTTTTAACAAATAAAAGCAGGCGTTGTGGACATTAATTGTCTCTTCTAGTCTCTTCTATCATAAAAATATATTAAACTGTTTACGCCGCTCCACACCATTTAAAAAAATAAAGGCTATTCCTTTTCGAATATCTCCAAAATGTTTATGCGAAACTTTGAAGTCGATTTTCTTTAAATTAGAATTTTGCGACATATCACCTTCATCCATTCATGTCTTCAATTATTAGATAAAAAAAAAACTTTTTAATATAACACGTTTTTATAACGAACTAAAAAGTATAAAATAATGGCACTAGCCCCATACAGATTTAGCACCTCAAACATATTTCTAACACCATACAGATAGCCCTGAAAATTTGTGATTGTGAATTTGTAATAGCTATGAAAATATATGTAAAATTTTAAACGAATAAAAAAAAAATTTTAAAAACCGACTTCAGAAAAAAACCCGCGATGCACAAAAAAGGATGAAATAATTGTTTGTAATTCTTAGCAACGTCAATCCAATAAGAATGGATCTAGAAAGAAGAATCACTTTTGAAGACGGTGCCAGGTAGTAGTTGACTTTGATTGCACTAACTCTTGCTTCGGCAATTGTTTACATTTCATTATTAGGCTTATGCCCTTAATATATCACCCACATGTGTTAGCACCGTCTTCAAAAGTGACTCTTCTTTCTAGATCCATTCTTATTGGATTGACGTTGTTAAGAATTACAAACAATTATTTCATCCTTTTTTGTGCATCGCGGATTTTTTTCTGAAGTCGGTTTTTAAAATTTTTTTTTTATTTCGTGCTTTTTAGTCCATTCATTTTTTAATATTGCCTGTCATTGCAAGGAGCCTACGTTTTTACGACGCCACATAGCGAAGTGTATTCTACTTGTCACACCTTTTCATTTGATACCCATGTCTGGGGTCGGGGAGTGCAATTGCAAAATTTGATTGCAGATTGTATTGTCATGCGAACTATACGTATGTGCAAAATTTGCAGTTGATCGGTTATATGGAACTGGGTCAAAATCAAGTTGCAAGATTTGTTTACACTATACACACATACAGATCAAGATAATATAAGGCATATAAAAAGTTAAGTTGCCATTGATATCGGGGAAATTAAATGTAAACAATAAACTTCTTTGATTCTTCATCCACGTCATGGTATATTTATTTATTCGATATAAACAGTAGTTGCAAATTTCGCCATAATTTCGTTCTTATCGGCTTTTGTTCTGGAAGCAAATTTACAGACGCATTCACGTCAAAAACTTGTTTAATATGGAACAAAATTCCCCGAAGGAAATTAAAAAATAATTGTATTTTGTCGATATATAGAAAAAAAAGCACCGCGAGCCCTTGGGATCGAACTCGCACCCCACAGATCCCACAGACAAGAATATTTGTCTCTAGTCCTTTGCGCTATGTCAAGTACTATCGGCCGCTGACCAATATGTTAATAAATCATTTCAGAAAAAAGAAAAAGAGAAAAAGAAAAAAAAACCGGCTGCCCCGACCCGAATCGAACCTGCAACGCTGAAACGAGGATCCTACGCTCTACCCACTCCGCCATCGGCCTGCTTCCAGATTTACAACAATAAAGTAATTTGCTCGGTGCCCATGAAATGTTTAGGTTGAACTTTAACAGGTTGAATTTTAACAGTTTTTCTGCCTAACTTCGAACTCCGTTATCAGAATTTAGAAAAAATTTAACGGGACCACCGTGGGAAGCTCCCCCTTCAAATGAACCAAAAAAAAAGCAAAAAAGTTATTGGGTTACAAAGTTATGCGTGAACAGGACCACAAAATACCTACACGTCGAATTGAGTAACCTCCTCTTTTTTTGAAGTCGGTTAAAAAACGTGGGGCGCATGCTATAGACAATAGTAAGGAGTGTAGAGTAGCTGGGTTGAGAAATCATTCGCATCAATCTTTCATATAATAATCTTGGATTTGAGTAAACTTAAGTTTGAATTAATTTATAAATATTGAATAGTAAATTTAGTATAAAATACGAATTTTGGAATAAATAAATAACTTGAATTTATGCAGCAGTCTTTTTCTCTAAGCTATCGTTGTACTCACTGAGTTTGTCAGACAGGCTATCATAGCCCCCAACATTTTGGTCCTTCGAGCCGGATATAGCCGGTATAACAAAGCATACTCAGTAGTTTCAGTGTGACTTAGAGAACTGCGTGCATTTTCAAGGCCTGCAAAGGAATTTATTACCATAATTATCGCTAAATCTAATCATTGATCATCACTTGTAAAAAAGCAAGAGTTGTTATTTGAGCGTCTGCAAACCTCCCTCAGGAATTACGGAAAAGATTCGAAAACAAGAAAGACGCGTAACTCGCGTAACTTCATTATGGGAGCAGATCGCAAGCAACCATACTACCTTTTTAGATGCGGCTGCGGAAGAAACCCCTATTGAAGCCGTAACCGACTACATATCAGGACCAACCTTCATGGAACTAGAAGAAGTATATCTTCTTAACGTGGGTGAATTGGAGGACCTGATAACACCACCAGAAGCTTCCATCAATAGCGCCCCGTAGAACGCTGTGTGCCAGCGTGTTCGCGTGGATCAAATCAAAACATTGATTCCGGAGAAAGTACCTCGTTGAAACTCGTTTTTCTCTGCCAAGCTTTTCCGGAAATTATGGCGAGTGGACCTCATTCTATGATCTTTTTGTGGCCCAATAAGAAAGATCTGTCCAACGCCGAGAAATTACACTATTTGAAGGCAAGTATCCACGGTGAGGCCGCGCGACTTATTCAGGGATTTGCGATCGCGGACAGCAATTAAGAAACAGCGTGGAATATTTTGAAGGAACGTTTTGATAATAAAAGATTGTTGGTACAAGTTCAACTCAACAAATTGTTTAACCAAGCCCTAGCTATGGAAACCGCCGAATCTGTGAAAAGATTACTCAACACCACTACAGAAACTGTGCAAAATCTACAAAATTTAAATGTGCAAGACATCTTTGATTTAATGCTAATTTATATAGTGACTAGGAAATGGCCTAGAGACTCCTTGCAGCTCTGGGAAGAACAAATCGTTAGTGACAATAAGCTACCTTCTTTCGACACTCTAAAGCAATTCCTAGAAACTCGTTTTCGCACGTTGGAGGCCATCGACTCGACAAAATCGAAACCTACAGATGAAATTTGTCCGTCGATTCCCCAAGAAATGTTGGCCAATTGATTAAAGAAAATATTTTATTTTAGCAAGTTGACAAACTTAATAAAAAAAAACTCAATTTATATTATTGAAGAGAGCACAATTTCTCGTCGCCTTACAATTTTTATTGTTTTTATTATTTGAAGTTAAGTAATACTAGTCTCACCTGCCGCCAACTCCATTCACATTTTTAATTTTAATTATAGTGTTTTCACTACCACCAACTCATTTCAACTCTCGACAAGCTTTCTTGATCCGACAATTCTTTGATTTATCTCAACACTTCTCCTCAATCAAATAATTACGACATTTTACAAACATCGCCTATTGCTTCACATGCATGAATAAAAAAAAAGAACTGAAAAAAATTTTTGTGGAAAGTAATAAAGTGCAACAAAAACAACGTCCACAATAAAAACAACAGTGAAAAAAATCGTGCGGCAGGCTAAAGCGAAGGCCTCATAACCCTTCTACAGACCAGCGACGAACAGCACAAGTAAGTTCCCTCTGCTTCCTACCCTCACTCCATTCTCGGCCCAGCAAGTGTCGCGCCCAAAATCTGTCGGTCGATGAATAGTCCGGGAGCCGACGTAACAATTGGTCAAACATTTGATCAATTTTGGTACTGATGTAAAACGATTAAAAATAATGTTTTAAGAATGAAATGGACGGTCAGCTGGCCAAATTGGGGGCGGAAGGAACAGCAAAGGGAGCGAAACTTGTTAAAAAAAATTAAAAAAAAAAACATATGATCATTATTTATTTTATATTGTAGTCAAAGATTATCGATAAAAGTATTAGGAAAAAACAGTCAGCTGGGCTAACTGCGGGTATTTCGTCGTCAGCTGATCGCTCAAACGCGTAAAAAAAAATTTTTTTTAAAAACATTTGATCATTTACAAATTTTTTTATTATGTTACTTTGATCATTCTAATGTTCAAAAATCGCAATCAGCTGGCCCTTTGTTAAGGAATTAACCGTCAGCTGGCCGCCGAAAGGTCAAATTGCCGTTTGCATTTTCCGAGGCGCGCTTGGCCTTTAAAGCTTAAGCTGACGGGGTTTCTACTCACAAACGATCAGCTCATCCTGTTTTTTCTCAATTTTATAAAATTTTTTAAAAAACTGTTTTACTTACAGGAATGATCAACCATTTTTTTTAAATTTATAGCATATTGTTTCTTACTAAAAAGTGAATTTTCACCTTATTATTAATGTAAATAAATATTACATTGAAAGTAAACTTGCAGGATTAAAAAACACTAATATTTTCAGTCATTATTTTTATGGAAATTATGAAATTATGAAATCTTTTTAACACAGATAGAAATTTTTGTTTTGTTTTTTAAATGTAATTTACATAGCGTTATATTAATTTTCCTCTTCTCCGGTTAATTCAGATTCAGAACTATCTGAATTTTCAGACAATGAATCCTCCGACCCAAAACTTGAAAACTCACTGTCAATATCTTCCTCTTCACTTTGTGCAACAACATCTGCAAAAAATACATTTTATTTTATTATGATTATTATATGTGTACATTGATTTAAGTGGCGACTTATGCAGAATACCTTTGTCAAGATCATGCTCACTAGTAATGATTTCTATTGACGGAGGTAGTTGCTCACCAGCAAACCATTTAAAAGAATATTCGTTATCCTTTTCGTCCCATCCATAATCAGTTGGTTTACATAAACATTGATCTGATTGGTGCGCGCTGCGCCACAATTTGGTTATGTATATTGTACGCAAAAGGTGCTGTTTCAATTCTGCAAGCGATGGTGGCATTTGTGAACCATCAATATTGTTCAGAGGTAGTTGAAACGTTTCTTCATTTACATCAAATTTGTAATTTCGAAGAAATGTTGCTACTCTTGCATCATTTACTTTACATATATTCTTTAAATTGTAGATGATGCATACAAATTCTTCTATGATAGGCATTATACTATCTACAGTTTCAAAGTTTAAATTGTGTAAAATACTAAACGCATTAATGATTTTTTTTGCTATTTTTAAGTATTTTAAAAGGCCTAAGTTTTCCTTTCCTGAAAAAGGACGGGTTATAATCACACCCAGTGAAAGCATGAAATGCGGACAATGCAGCGGCTAAATCTTTACCCAAAGTAGCATACAATTCATTTATATTTATGCACCGGACACGATTTCCTGTACCAACTGTAATATAAATCTGTACCTCATTATTAATCAATTCCATGTTCCCAAGCATTATCACCGCTATATCGGTGTCGGAACACCTTAACAGCACGCGTGCCTTGTGGTCAATTTTACAGACGTGAAAAATAAGTTTTGTATCAGCTTCTTCTTGAGAAGGGCAAGATAAAGCACTGGCGTGCTCTTTTGAAACAATTGCATGCTGGGTTTGAAATTTGTAACAATAATAATCAAAATTTACAGAAACGGTTTTTTTTTTAAGTACGGAAACATATAATCGTTGGACCATTCTTTAATTAAAAACACAACAAAAGCTTCTTTAGGCTGCTTACACACCAAACTCGACATCGACATGACACGACGAAATTCGACAACATTTTTCTGTCGCGACACACATCTATTCTTATCATTAAGCGGGTCTATTCACACTGAATTCGACATCGACACGACACGACAGAACTCGACAAGGAAAAAAACTGTTACCGACGAAGGGCTTCACATTCAAATCAGTTTATATCCACTGAAGGCGACACGAGGAAAAATGTCGAACGACGACTTTCGACACGTCGAGTACTTATGCAGTGACTTTCGTTGTGTCGAGTGTCGAATTGTGTCGAATCTCCGTACACACTGAATTCAACATGACACGACATGAAATTCTTGTTCATTAGGTGTCGAATTTGGTGTGTATGAATATTCGACAAAAAATTTTTTGTCGATGGACGTTTTGTAATGTCGTGTCGATGTCGAGTTTGGTGTGTAAGCAGCCTTAAAATACATGTTCTTCAAATCTTTATGAAAATCACTTGTTCTTCGTTGATTTTGCCCGATAATTTTAACACTTTGACCTTTGCAAGTGCCCCGCATTTTATGTTCATTAACTTTAATAGATGGAGAAAAATAACGATCAAATGCTATTATTACGGTTGATGCCGCATTTGACGTAACCATTTGTAAAAATTGTTTAGCAATGTTACCAAACGTAGCAGGAACGTCTCTCATTGTATGGAGCATAAAAAACCGTCAAAAATAATGACGTCATAATGCGTAAGTTCTGTATGTTTTATTTCTTTTTCCAATATTTTTAATAAAAAAGATTTGTCAGTTTTACATATTGTTCCATCTACATGACACATAGAAAAAGGAACGGGTGTTAAAGGATAAGATAACGCCTTCTCTAAATTAATTTTTTTTCCAAAGAAACTCTTAGTAATTGACCAAATAAATCACGTTCCATACGCACTTCCACTAATTTTCCAGCAGATGAAATCTTCTGTTTTGGCATAGCAGAGGTAAAATTCAACGTTTTATTATTTTTGATTGACTTTTCAAATCTTTGGCTGTCATGATGACATTCTCTTATGTATTGTTCCCTTTGAGTATTGCCTAATTCCTCTACGTTTAGTAAAAAATTGGCTATTTCATCATTAACTACCTGACCAGTTGAGACATTGTACAAACTATCCTTATCTAGAGTAAAGGAGAAAAAGGGTTCATATTATCTTTAATATTATCAACTAACTGATGGAGCATTTGATTAAATTTTCTAATGACGCATTCTTTCAAATCTGCTGTAATATCATGAGCAGATCTTAAATTAGCTCTATCCATAACGTTTGCCGCAAAGCAGCTGATGATATCGCCGTTCCGTTGCTACGGAGTGTTGCAATTTTTTTTTCGGCCAGCTGACGGTTAATTCCTTAACAAAGGGGCAGCTGATCGTGATTTTTGAACATTAGAATGATCAAAGTAACATAATAAAAATTTTAATGATCAAATGTTTAAAAAAAAAAAAAAAATTTTACGCGTTTGAGCGATCAGCTGACGACGAAATACCCGCAGTTGGCTCAGGTGACTGTTTTTTCCTAATATTTTTATCGATAATCTTTGACTACAATATAAAATAAATAATGATCATATGATTTTTTTTTTTTTAACAAGTTTCGCTCTCTTTGCTGTTCCTTCCGCCACCTCTTTGGCCAGCTGACCGTCCATTTTTTCTTAAAACATTATTTTTAATCGTTTTACATCAGTACCTAAAATGATCAAATGTTTGACTTTTTTGTTACGTCGGCTCCCGGACTAATAGTTCTGAGTCTGAATTAACCGGAGAAGAGGAAAATTAATATAACGCTATGTAAATTACATTTAAAAAACAAAACAAAAATTTCTATCTGTGTTAAAAAGATTTCATAATTTCATAATTTCCATAAAAATAATGACTGAAAATATTAGTGCTTTTTAATCCTGCAAGTTTACTTTCAATGTAATATTTATTTACATTAATAATAAGGTGAAAATTCACTTTTTAGTAAGAAACAATATGCTATAAATTTAAAAAAAATGGTTGATCATTCCTGTAAGTAAAACAGTTTTTTAAAAAATTTTATAAAATTGAGAAAAAACAGGATGAGCTGATCGTTTGTGAGTAGAAACCCCGTCAGCTTAAGCTTTAAAGTCCAAGCGCCTCGGAAAATGCAAACGGCAATTTGACCTTTCGGCGGCCAGCTGACGGTTAATTCCTTAACAAAGGGCCAGCTGATTGCGATTTTTGAACATTAGAATTATCAAAGTAACATAATAAAAAAATTTGTAAATGATCAAATGTTTTAAAAAAAAAAATTTTTTTTACGCGTTTGAGCGATCAGCTGACGACGAAATACCCGCAGTTAGCCCAGCTGACTGTTTTTTCCTAATACTTTTATCGATAATCTTTGACTACAATATAAAATAAATAATGATCATATGTTTTTTTTTTTAATTTTTTTTAACAAGTTTCGCTCCCTTTGCTGTTCCTTCCGCCCCCAATTTGGCCAGCTGACCGTCCATTTCATTCTTAAAACATTATTTTTAATCGTTTTACATCAGTCCCTAAAATGATCAAATGTTTGATTTTTTTGTTACGTCGGCTCCCGGACTAGAAGTTTGCCACGTCTCAAAAGGCATAACACTTTGACGTAGACAAATTTCATTGACTCTGATGGTTGCGACAAATGTAATTCCGGGAAATATATCCAAGAATGTGGCGATTGAGCCCGCGCAAACGAAGTCCCGTTACAAGTCACGCTTTGTCATTGACTTATGTAACATTCGTGGACTTCATGCGAATTTCTCTTTTCTTGAGTACCAACTACTGAATTTTAAACCCAGAATTTTCGCACTTAGTGAAACCCAAATATCACCCGATAATGACTTAGGTTATTACCAGGTGTAGGGGTGCACTTTAGTGCATAATCTCTCCCCCCATAGGGGCATTGCCATCTCTGTTAGGGATGACGTGGCTTATTATAAAATAAATTCAAACACGAATTCAGATTTTAACTACCTTTGGATTAAAATCATCTTCCGAAGCCACGTCATATTCTTTTGCTTCCTATACAGAAGTCCTAACGTAAGTAACGAAGCTTCCACTTCTTCATTTGATTCTATTTCCGAACAAATCTCGGGATTTTTGTCGTCCAATCCTGAGTGTGAAATCATCGTTGCGGGTGATTTCAATGTTCACAATGTAAACTGGCTGACTTACTCAAATGGCACCAGTGCTTCTGGCAAGGACGTCGAGCTCTTTGCAGACACCAATAATTTACATCGAATTGTGGATCATCCCACAAGAGTCCCTGATGTTGCTGATCAAGGAAGATATCTCCTTGATCTTTTTCTAACTTCTCATCCAGCGCGTTACTCTGTTGAAGTTGATTCACCTCTCGGCAATTCGGACCACTGCTTAGTTAGCGCTAGCGCTTGTCCACCCTGATCCTCAAGCTCAAATTAGCCTCTGGACGGATGCCTCCGGCGATGCAGTAGGGGCAGTCTTGCAACAGTGCAACGCAGGTCAATGGCATCCTCTTAGTTTCTTTTCAAAACGTCTACAGCCAGCTGAAAAAAAAATATTCCACTTTCGATAGGGAACTCTTAGCCGTCTATTTGGCAATCAAAAGATTCAGACATATATTAGAGGGAAAGGATTTTATTGTTTTCACGGATCACAAGCCTTTAACAAAAGCCCTTTTTACAAAATCTGAAAAATCTCCCAGGCAAACCAACCATTTAAGTTTCATATCTGAATTCACCAACGATATCAGATACGTTAAAGGAAGTTTAAATGTGGTTTCCGATGCTCTTTCAAGATGTAGACGCGATTACAAATGCTGAAAAAATGGATTTTCAGATACTTGCTAAATGCCAAAATTTGGACGAAGAATTAAAAAATATCCTCGTAGAAACGGATAACAATCCAAACAGTTTGTCCTTCAAATTATAAAAAATATTTATTCCCATGGAAGACGTTGAGACATGGTGTGAAACCTCAACAGGAAAACACAGACCATACGTGCCAGAAAAAATACGTCGAACAATTTTCAACAACCTTCACAACCTATCTCACCCCAGTATACGGGCAACTAATTACAGCCAAATACTTCTGGCCCAAAATCAACCAAGATACAAACTTGTGGGCAAAGACGTGTATTTCGTGCCAAAAAGCGAAAATACAGCGACACGTGTCATCCCCGCATGGTAACTTTAAAACCACTAGTGGAAGGTTTCAACACGTCCATATGGATATTGTGGGACCGCTACCTCCATCCAACGGACACACATATCTTTTGACATTGAAAGATCGTTACACACACTGGCCGGAAGCCATTCCTATTAGAAACATATCAGCTGATACGATAGTAAACAAATTCCTACATCAGTGGATTGCACGCTATGGAGTCCCACAAACTATTACTACAGACCAGGGAACTCAGTTTGAATCGTCGTTTTTCAGAGAGCTTTCAAAAATTCTAGGGAGTAATCGGATACGAACGACAACGTACCATCCACAATCTAATGGTTTCGTGGAAAGATTCCAGAGGCATTTAAAACCGCAATTAGATGCACCAATAAACCCAATAAATGGTACAAAAACTTACCGTGGATATTATTGGGAATTCGTTCTGCCATCATAGACGATCTAGACTTAGCTCCATCACAAATACTGTACGGACAGACACTACGTCTACCGGGAGAATTGGTTACTACTAGCATACCTATCGAATTGAGAATCACTAACACTCAAGCAAAAGAAATTCAAGAAAATATAGGAAAAATAAGACCGCAGCCAACGAGATCTAGAAAACAGACTAACATTTTCATACCGCAAGAGTTGGAAACTTGTTCGCATGTATTTGTCAGAGAAATGGTCCACAAAGGATCACTAAATCCTCCATATAGAGGACCGCACAAGGTACTTTCCAAAAACAACAAAATGTTTAAAATCGAAATGAACGGAAAGGAAGAAGTAGTAAACATCGATCGAGTCAAACCCGCACATACGCTCAATTCAGATTTTCACTCAACTAATCATTTCACCAGAAATCAAGTCAAAAAAAAGGTAGTATTTCAGTTATAAAAAAATAAAATTTTGTTTTTATATATACATATATAAAAAACAATAGAGAAAAAACGTTCTAATATTTACTAGTAGTTTTAGTCGTAACTTAAATATAAATATGTACATTCTTTCTTCATAGAATTCCAAGCCTTATGCAAACAATATCATAGTAAAAAATGTACAATTTTAAAACAAATGAATTACCAATTTCAATAGATTTGAATAGTAGCGATGAATTAAGAGAAATAATTTTTTTAAGAGGGGAGTATTGTGGCGAAACTCATGAAATTCTCCGTCGCTGTTCCGGCTATACTGAAAAAAGAAAATCAATAAAAACCTAGGAAAAAGGAATTAAAAAATAAAAAACATCAATTTCACGATTTTTTCTACTTTATTGAAAATAAACAAACAAGCTACATAAGTACACAAAATTACAAAAACACACACGTAAAAAGTCGTCACTACACAACAAACAACAACGACAAATCCGTACCTAAAAATAGAAAAAAATTATTAAAATACAAATACTAAATATACAAGCACTTATCTTGAAAACAATCCAAATTAGCAACGAGAAACCCACCAGAAAACTCATTCAATGAAGATGCCGAAATGCCGTCGGCAAATCGACATTCTGTAAACAAAAAAGGGTTACTACAAATTACAAACAGGTTCCACAAAAAACACTCACCTGTCAACCCCAATGGAATGATCGCCGGCTCCTCCTCTCCTCATCCCCCACTAGAAACCTAAAAATATAGAATAAAATTAGTAAATAAACTAAAAATTAGAAGAAAATACTTACCAAGTGCAGAAAACTCCATTTGACAGCCGTAAGATAAACAAGAACAGCTGATCGGACATCGCACGCCGATCTAGTACATAAACCCGAAATTATGTACTTCGAGAACGAAGCCCCCTGCCAAAGGATAGCCGCAGCTATTGTTCGAGTAGAAATAAATACCGACGCACAGACGGCGTTAAATCAGATTGCTTTTAATCTTTCTAGAGTCTTGAACTAGAAGATAAAATCTGTATTGAGGTTTTAGCAATAAAGCAATTTCAAAGCCTAAGTATCGAACTTAGCATTCTGGAAAGACAGAATTGAGGTCTTTTCCCAGTAAAGCCCGAATTAAAGACAGTTTTGAAGTCTTTAATACAGCAGTAACTTAATCACCAAAATTGATTTCAGCAGTTACTCTAATCAACCACAGAGGGACGAATTTGCGAAGAAACAAGGCAAAGCAGTCCAGCAAGCCACAACCAGGGCAGCAAGCAGCAACCAGGCAGCAAACAACAAGCAAATCCCAAGCGATTCCCAAGAAACGAAACCAGAGTGCAGCAACACAAAGGTTATTCCTGGCTGTTCTAATTGCAGAACACATCAGGCGAAACATCGATCGTCATCTGACAGATAGGTGGCGTTATCAATTAAACTATCAGAGCAAGCAATATTTTGGTAATTCTTATTTACAAACAAATAAAGAATAATTTACGAATTTTCAAGTATACTAAATCACGAATTAATAACGAATTTAAGATTGAATTGAAATATTTTGGCAATTTGTTGAATTTTTATTGAATTTATATTTAAGAAAATCTAATAATTAATTGCGAATAAATAGTAATTTGGTTATTGGAAAAAGTTATCTTTTTATTGAATCGCACCCTTCCGGCACCTTTTTATTGAGTCAGAAATTAAATTGCTAATTCTGAACAGTCGCAATCCACCCTCATATAGACAGCTAGATTTATACTGTTTTCCTTCTGATAACACGATAGGAATAACGAAAGTTAGAAAAGTTAGTTACGGCAGTCTGCCAGAAATTGTTAAGAGTGGCACAAGTTCCTCCGAGATATTTTGTTAAATAAATTAGTTTGTTTTAATTGGAAACTTGATTTTTAATATTTAAAATAAAAGTAAAGTAATTCCATCATCAGGAAATTCAAAGCATAATTTGACAACAAATTGAGAAGTAAGTTCCTCAACACACACGAAGGCAGCAAAAACTTCTGGTCCTTGGTAACTTCCATCAATAAGAATTTTACTTCTTCCTCAACCCCTCCATTCGTTAATGGAAAGGAGGTGATAACAGAAAGCAAATCCAAGGCCGATTTACTGGCATCTCTCTTCGCCTCAAATTTTTCGTTACCTCAAGCTCGTCACCACCGGTCCTCGATCGCAACGCCCATTCAATGGACGGAATTTTCTTCAGGACACGAGAGGTGTATAAATGTCTCAAAGAACTTGACGTCAATAAATCCACTGGCCCTGATAATATTCCCCCCATGGTACTCAAAAAGTGTGCCTCACCCTTGGCTAAACCTCTGCGCAAACTTTTTGCCTTGTCATATTTCTCCGGAGTTTATCCCAACTCTTGGAAACTAGCTCATGTTCAGCCCTTTCCCAAAAAAGGTGAAGCCCGCGACCCTTTAAACTACCGCCCAATAGCATTAACTTCTGTTCTCTCCAAAGTTGTGAAGACAATAATCAATAGATGGTTGATGAAATATCTAGAATCTAACCTAATTATTCACGACAGGCAGTACGGCTTTAGACCAAAACGGTCTACTGGCGACCTTCTTGTGTGCCTGACTGAACACATCAACCAAAGCATCCATGGCTTCGGTGAGTCTGGTCTGGTTGCTCTAGCCTTCCACAGAGTATGGCATCCCGCTCTGCTGTCGAAACTCCAAGCTATTGGTATTGACTCAATTCTAAGGAACTGGATTGACAGCTTTCTTTCTGGCCGTTCAATCAAGGTGGTATTGGATGGCGTCAAATCCAACCCTCATTCCATTTCGGCCGGCGTTCCCCAAGGGGCGATTCTCTCACCTACTCTCTTTCTTATATTCATTAATGATCTGCTCTCAATCCCCTCCAATCCACTTCATAGTTTTGCCGATGACGGTACTTTGCGTTACTCATACCCCTCCGACAACACAGGACAAGTAAGTGCCAGACCTTGTCTCTTAGAACGCGAACTCATGTCCAACTCTCTTAACGCGGACATTAAACTCATTCTTGATTGGGGCCGCACGAATCGCGTCGAGTTCAATGAAACCAAAACCAAGTACTGTCTATTCTCCACTAAAACCTGCACCAACCTTCCCTCCATTTCAGTGGGCGAGGATAATATAACAGCTGATCCATATCTTAACATCCTCGGCGTGACTCTATCCAACGATTTGCGATGGAATAATCATAGTCACCAAACAAGCGTACCAATGCCTCGGCTTCCTTAAGAGATGCAAGTTTCTCCTTCATCCAACTGCCTTGGCTACAATCTACAAGTCCTACATTCGGCCACGCCTTGAATACAACTCGTATATCTGGGCGGGCGCCCCTAAAACCACCTTGGCTTGGCTAGACAAGGTGCAGAACCGCGCCATCAAACTCATTGTCGATAGCACCTTTAAGCCACCGTAGGAATGTAGCAGCGCTCAGCAAGTTTTACCGCTATTTTCATAGCGACTGCTCCACTGAAATCAAAAACCTCCTGCCTACACGGCAATTTTTCTCCCGCAACACAAGACTAGCCAACTCGGCTCACCCCTTCACCCTTCAGCCCTCCCCTTCACGCACGTTTTAGCAGTTCGTTTATAAATAGAACAACTCGATTGTGGAACTCTCTTCCGCAGTCGGTGTTTCCGAGCTCATATAACATCTCAGAGTTCAAACGCAAGGTTCATCGACATCTCCTCATGCACCCTCCAGACCCCTAACCTATCCTATGTCATCTTTCCTTCAGATCAAGCTTACTACTATATATTGCTCCATGACTTGTAAGACATGACGGACTAGTAGTACAAACTCCTAACTGGGGTGACTCCTAAGCTTCATCTTGCCAAAAAAAAAAAATATATGTATATACAAAAAAAATACAAATTTTTAAAAGAGCACAGTTTAACATAAAAGATAGTCCATTTAATTCCAAAGATGCTTATTTCTAATAAACCGCCTACCTTTAAGCCACCGTAGGAATGTAGCAGCGCTCAGCAAGTTTTACCGCTATTTTCATAGCGACTGCTCCACTGAAATCAAAAACCTCCTGCCTACACGGCAATTTTTCTCCCGCAACACAAGACTAGCCAACTCGGCTCACCCCTTCACCCTTCAGCCCTCCCCTTCACGCACGTTTTAGCAGTTCGTTTATAAATAGAACAACTCGATTGTGGAACTCTCTTCCGCAGTCGGTGTTTCTGAGCTCATATAACATCTCAGAGTTCAAACGCAAGGTTCATCGACATCTCCTCATGCACCCTCCAGACCCCTAACCTATCCTATCTCATCTTTCCTTCAGATCAAGCTTACTACTATACATTGCTCCATGACTTGTAAGACATGACGGACTAGTAGTACAAACTCCTAACTGGGGTGACTGCTAAGCTTCATCTTGCCAAAAAAAAAATATATGTATATACAAAAAAAAAATACAAATTTTTAAAAGAGCACAGTTTAACATAAAAGATAGTCCATTTAATTCCAAAGATGCTTATTTCTAATAAACCGCCTACCATCCGTTAATACATAAGATAGAAATGGAGGGCTACTAAATATTTTTATGGGTATAATAGAAAACAAATCTTCTTTTTTTTAGTAAATATACCCTAAAATGTTTGATATGCTTTACATCATAATGCTGTACGGCTAAATATAATATTGGTCTTTTACCAAAATACAATCAATAATCTCATATATATTGTATGCAATGGTAGGATCATATTGTGCAACTAAGTAACCTTTCTTATATAATTTTCCTTTGAAAGCACATTCGTTATAAAAATAAATTTCTTCATCGTTTTGTTTAATAAAATTTTTTCCTAGTTTTTTAGAATAAAATTATTTTTTATTTGATCAATTTCTGATTTATGTTTAAGAAATGTATATTCTGGTAAAAGTACATTTCGCCTCATGATGAATGCTGCAAATTTAAGAGAGCATTTTGTTGCAATATTGAAACAAATATTTTATCGTGAATTGGTGTTCTTTGCGAAAGCCTTTAATTCTTGATGTTTACCCTCAAACCTCATAGACCAAATATATTTTAATGGACCAGACCTTTTTATCGCGGTTACGTAGTGTACCAGAAAATGATGTTTCCAATCATTCGTCGTCAATCGGACTTCCACATGTGTGCATTGCGGAAAGGACCATTCATTGAGGATAGCAGAACTCAGACGTGAACAACAGAGCATTCCACTCACGGACAGTCCGCCCAACATTGAAAATCGGCTAACTTCTACGCACAAGCCAGGATTTAGTCAACGATTATTTCGCCAGAAGCATATCGAGGCTGCTCCTGTTCATCCTAAATCAAAACTCTTCTCAACACTAAAGAATAGCCGCACGCAAATTTCAACGTCCAAAACGGAAACCAGTGCAAAGAATCCTCTCAGTAAGCCAAAATCACTTCGTACACCTCTCAGTAGTCGGGTCCTAAGAAAGCCAAAGAGTTTCACAGATTTAGTGTCTCCAGTGGTCAGCAAAGTTTCGTCTAGCACTAAACCCCCCGCAACAGCATCAACAACAACAGCAGCAAGGTTATCAACAGGAAGCTAGCCACTACTAAAGGAACTTCGAAAGCCTCTCCGATTCTGAAGAGGCCCCCATTCCATCGCAGTCTCAATTCCGTAGCAGTTTCTTACAGAAGGCTAGGCCCTTCGGGATAAAAAAACTCTCCTGCCGCACGACAGCCAATCACATCTGGACATCATTCGCCACTGAAATCTTCTACATCGGTATCAAGTCTGGATGGAATCAGCTTAAAGACGAAGGCAAGGACACACGGATCTAAAGTTAAATTGAACCAAACTTTTAAATCGTCCAAACATAAGTTCGATCAAGGCTCGAAGGAGCGCATTACGGGCAGGGTCGTGGATTCTATTGTATTACGAAAACCTAGGAAGAGAAACACTCCAATGCCAATTATTCAACAACATGCCATTGCTAACAATAATCTAATCGATCAACAAGATGTAACTTATCACCCAGCGGCTGAAAGGAATTTGACCGAGCTTAACTTTTATCCACAAAGAGATACAACGAGGCAAGCAGCAGCAACAGTCTATGATGCAAGAACTACAAAATCACTTAGAAAGATTAACACGAGAAAAAATCCCAAATCTTTGAATTATCAAAATGCCAATCAGAGTTGTTACAACTACGTGACAATTCCCCTTTTTCGGCCAATGAGAAACACCAACAGGATTCTCAACGGTTGCATAGCTCAGCACCAACATCAAAAGTGCTTCCAAATAATCATGAAGCTGATGAAACTCCATGCGTTACTCCGGATCGGAATAAGCATTCATCTAGTATTGAAACATCTGTCGCCTGTTTGCAGGACAAATCCATTCAGATAGAAGAAGCCCACTACTCGACAAACGAAGAGCTACAGGCCACACGTCAAGAACTGGCCTAGTGAGTACCAATATGAAACTCTCTAGGGGGAAAAAATCAAAATCATATACAGAGTATCAACAGCTGCAGGACAGTACAAACGAATTGCAGGATCAATGCACGACAAATCCCTACATCAAAACCTATAACCACATCAGGTCCTATTGAGCATATCCTAAAAAAGAAAATAATCACCCTGGAAGAGTATCGTGCACGCCGCAGCCAACCACCGCCTAATGTGATAGTGGAACGTGCATTATGGGAAAGAATTAGGGCCCTTCCACTCCCACAGAAGAAAATTCTGAGCGCCAAACATTCGTTTCGCACACAGTTCGAAGGAAGAATTCTACGATTTACCCTAAATAAGCAAAGAAAATGCCGAGTGGTTCTGAAGCCACCAAAACCCAACCACAAGTAAATTAAAAAAAAATTAAAAGATACCCAATAAATAAAACTCAACTAATTTGATAAAAACTTTTTATTCAAAATGTTACACACAAGTAAAATTATGCAGCCATCCAAATCATCACGATCCATCTAAAGGTTTTATTGAAGCTAACGCTTCAAGGCCCCGCAGGATGTTCAATCTTACGCCAGATGTTCTTACAAATCACTATCTAAAAATATAAATGTTATAAATTGCAGAACAAATCTGTTCAAACATACTTACCATAAAGTAGACCACGCATCACACCATTCAAGGGTAAACAAACTTCCGCCGGCTGCATCCGTTCTAAAACGAAAAGTAACTTAATACAAAGCATTGATTCTCTTAAACCAAAATACTAACCCGACAACCCAGGAAAAGCACAACTACATCATCCACAGCACATCTTTCCGTCCGTCCTGAAATATAGAAAACAAATTAAAAACAAACACAAAAAAAACCAAAATATAAATCAAACTTACCCAGCGATGGAAAACATGGCAGCCAAGTTTCAACACACACACAATCAGAAACACGATCCACAACTGAGAGCAGGTTTCTGCAACTCCCCACCAGGTTCCACAGATCCATTGTAGTGCTGCCGATAAATAGCAGAGCGCGTTGCCCCAAAAGTTTAGATCACTCTTGATCTTCTATACGATCAGAGATAGAAGAAATTGTAACGGAAAGCTAGTGATCCCAATTTGATCGCATTAGACGTACATGAGCTAATGTGAATTCCTAGTATATTAGCCGTATTGAACTAGTATAAATTCATGGTTACATTAGTCGCCCTGAGCTAATGTAAATTTCCTAAAACTAACGTTTTTGTTGGAATTTCAGCTAAAACTATTGATCACATTAGTCGGCTTGAGCTAATGTGCATTCCTATTATATTAGCCTTATTGAGCTAATGTAAGTTCCTGAGTTCATTAGTCACCTTGAGCTAATGCAAAAAATCTCCAACTAAACTCATTGATTTTAATGTTAGCGAATCTCCACACCAGTTTCAGAGGCAATACAGTCGGGGCCGCACAAAGTTGAAGAGATATCAGATCGAAGCACCAACGTGGGAAAAAGCTTGAAATATAATCTTTCATATAATAATCTTGGATTTCAGTAAACTTAAATTTGAATTAATTTATAAATATTGAATAGTAAATTTAGTGTAAAATACGAATTTTGGAATAAATGAATAAATTGAATTTATGCAGCAGTCTTTTTCTCTAAGCTATCGTTGTACTCACTGAGTTTGTCAGACAGGCTATCATAGCCCCCAACAGTGGGACTTCCTACTCGATCGAATATCTGTCAACTCGGTAGCACAAAGTACATCGCATTGAAACGCTGCAACTATCTGGAAAAAACTCTTGCGAGAAATCCAAAACTCAAAAGTCTTTATAATGAGTTCTTGAGAGAATCATAGACCTTGGCCATAGGAAGAAAAGAAAGTACAGCACGAAGATGTATGTGGAAATACGAATGTACTTTGCTACTATATGCCTCATCACGGCGTAGAAAAGCTATCATCAACCACCAAACTTCGTGTTGTGTTCAACGGATCTACGAAATCCACTAGTGGGATCTCACTTAACGATGCCCTTAAAGTTGGACCTACAATACAGAGAGGACCTTTTCAGCATACTATTAACATTCCGAAAGAACTTATATGCATTTTCACCATATATCTCGAAAATGTACCGTCAGGTACAAGTTCAGGAAAATCAAAGACGTCTCCAAAGAATATTGTGAAGATTTACGGAGTCAGAACCAATTGGAACTTACGAATTGGCTACTGTATCCTACGGAACCGCAAGCGCTGCCTTTTTAGCAATCCGCACTTTGAAGCAGGTTGCACTAGACGAAGCACATGATTACCACGAAGCCTCTACAAAGGCTATCTCCGATTTTTATGTCGACGACTTACTCTCGGGCTCCTCATCTTCATTGGAACATGCCATAAAAATGCGCAAGGACATAACAAGCTTAGTATCAAGAGGTTGCTTTGAACTTCGGAAATGGGCGTTGAAGACGACAAAGTCGAAAAACTAGATCAAGTTACAACACTCGGAATCAGATGGAAACCTCATGAAGACATCATCATCCCTTTGAGCATAGAAAGTATCAAGTTTCACAACGTGTCAACAAAACGATCTATTCACTCAACGATATTCTCGGCCATCGGCCTCTGCGCTCCAGTAATTTTAACTGCAAAAAATTTCATGCAAAAGTTATGGTCACAACAGGAGATTAATTGGGACGACTTGGTACCTTCGGCTATGCTTCAAGATTGGAACGAATTTTGCCAACAATTACCACTATTGTCAGACATAGAGATAACTCTATGTGTTCGTCCAGTGACTAAAAAGGAAGTAAAGGAAATTCAGTTACATGGGTTCGGAGATGCGTCTGAGAAAGGCTATGGATGCTGTGTGTACATTCGGACCACGGATAACTTAGACAAAATCCACACAAGGCTTATGTGTGCAAAGTCACGAATTTCTCCCTTAAAGAAGGCTACCATCCCCAGGTTGGAGCTATGCGCTGCACTTCTTTTAGCTCAACTTATTCAAAAGATTACTTCCTCCATCGACATAAAATTTAATCGGATTTTTCTATGGACGGATTCTGAAATTAGGCTGTAGCGCATTAAATCCACTTCCACAAGATTCGTTACATTCGTCGCCAATCGTATAGCGCAAATTCTGGAATTAACAGCAAGTGCAGATTGGTATTATGTTCCAGTTCCATCTAGTAATAGCCTGCTGATATAGTTTCCCCAGGGTTATTTCCGAAACAGCCGAAATCATGTGAATTATGGTGGAACGATCCAAAATTCTTAAACAATGATGAGTTGACATGGCCGGAACAGCCTCGTCCTTTAAATGAAAGTGAAATCCCAGATTTACGCAGATTCGAAGTATCTAACATCGCTTTGGCGTTACCAAACGTGTCATTTATCGATCAATTCTCGGACTTCAAGAAGCTTGTCAGATGTTTAGCTATTTGGATCAGATATTTTGATAATCTTAGATGCTCAACATCGAAACGACGCACCGGCGATATCGATGCAAAAGAATTTTCCAAGGCAACAAAAAGACTTGTGTCGTTCAGCGGGAAATGTTTCAGAAAGACTTAAGACTTCTCCAAGAAACCAAATAGGTTGACATGCGACATAGCAAACTTCGAAGCCTCAAACCCTTCTTAGATACCTCTTGACGGAATCATCCGTGTTGGTGGACCCATGAGAAATGCAGAACACATAGATTTCGATCAAAGATTCCCGATGGTCATCTTGGGTAAACATCATCTCGCTACACTGCTAGTTCGGCGCGAACAAATCAAAAACCTGCATCTAGGACCGCAAGCGCTCCTGAATCAACTCAGACAACGATTTTGGATCATCTCGGGCCGAAATCTCTGCAAGCGCACGGTGCACCAGTGCATCGCCTGTTTCCACATCAAGCCAATCACTATGGAACAGCTAATGGGAGATCTATCGAAGCTTCGTGTTCAACCCGCTCTATATTTATATTTATGTTTCTATTTATGTTTATGTTTTTATTTATATTTATATTTATAATTATATTTATTTTATATTTACATGTATGTGTGTACATTTTCAATCTTATATATTTTTTAGAGTCTTCGGGAGCAGAAAGTGCTCTAAATGTTTAACGGCAATAAGTTCCTCAGATTTAGTTATGCGTGCGAGGCATTTAGTTTTTCATGTAGGATGTTTCTCTTGTACGGTATGCAGTACACCCCTTAACAAAGGAGATCAATTTGGCATTAGAGATTCGTCAGTATTTTGCAGGTAATATCATTTTATATGTTCAATATTTAAGTAATTATATTAACTTAAAACAGGCTTCACTATGACATTTCATTAGACAATTCAAATTCAAGTAATATGTCCAATTCATGTTCATATACCAAACAATTTGTCTCAACAACAACTGGGCCGTTAAGCCCAATTGAAACCTCCAAATTGATTTTTGCGTCATCCACACATTTAATATCTGGTTTAACTCAACCTCCTCGTCAAAAAGGCAGGCCCAGGAAAAGAAAACCCAAAGACATAGAATCGTTGACAGCAAGCATTGGTAAGTTTTTATTTACTAATATTTACAATTTTGAAATCCGATATAATGTTGAAATCTAAAATTTTGTTTACTCTAAGCCTTGTAGTTGGAGATAGATTAACAATGACCCTTTCAGCCTTAAAACAGGATAGGTTTTATTGGAATAGTTTGTTTTTCGTTAATGCCTATTAAGGGGCTGTGCCAAAATACAATTCAAATGTCAATTTGAATGAAAAACGCATTTCGATTTTACATTTCAATTTTCGGAGGTTTGTGTCTTTGGAAATGTAAGGAAATTTTTGAATTGTAGGGAAATTTTATGCAAACATTCGTTTGACAGTTTGTTGTAATTCAATTTTATTGTGAAAGATAAAATTCTAAATGATCACAAGGCTGTTGGTACCTCCTACACGGTAGGACGTTGCAGCAGACGTACACCAAAATAATAAAATTAACACTAAGTTTCGTAAAAGAATTGAGTCATTTTTTTCAAAGCTTTATAAATATGTAAATAACTGCTACTTGCATTCTACCCGTACTGGATAGATGCTCATGAAGCTCTTCCGTTTCAATTACTTTAAAACATAAAAACGCGTGGCCCAAGGCTGATTTAAAATAAAAATTATTAAAAAAATTAGAAATTGCAAATGTTCCATATTTTCAAATAATAATATCAATATTGTCAAATGAAATGCGAGAAATGTATTTTGGCACACTTTGTAATTTCGAAATGTCCATGGTGAAAGTAGAAAATTCGGAATTGTATTTTGGCACCCACCCTAAGAGTTTAATTTTGAAGATTCGGATTGATTTGAAATGTTTTAACGTTCGTAGTTTTAACAAAACACATGTCGGTAATTTTGGTCACACTTCAAATAAATGCCTTTTTAATCTAATGTCTCGAGCTTTTATAGGAATAGTTCGTTTCTCGTTAATGGTTATGAAGAGCTTAATTTTGAAGACTTGAATTTATTTTAAATGTTTTAACGTTAGTGGTTTAACTAAACACATATAGGTAATTTTGAATTTTGGTCACACATTGATTATATACTACGTAGATATGGACAAAAGCGAGTCAAATTAACTTCCAGTTAAGGCACCGAGCTGAGGGCGTTAGTATTGCAGGGTTTCATGCTCCGCTATATATGGTTAGTTTCCGAAATAAACTTTTTCTGGTTTATGTGAAAGTCCTTCGCGCATTTGAAAACAAAATCAGAAGCTGCGGCTTTCATTTTAAGTAAGGTTTACATTTGCAAGTACTTTCGCGAAAGTAAGTCGTTTTTGACATGAAAATCTAACTTTCGCTTCCACTTACGCCATGTAAACACTGCATGACAGTGAACTAGCACTTGCGCAAGTGGATAGAGCCCTATTCTATTTACTTTCGTGAAAGTGACTTTCGCGAAAGCACTTGCAAATGTAAACCTACCTTTAGTGGCTGCGGATCTAAAAATAGATTCCTATGCGCTTACTGCTGTTGTTTTGTTCAAGAAGGGCAAGGAGAGTGACAAAATGATGATGATTTCGTGACAATGGGGAATAAATGAATGGGCGAGACAACTTTTATGGGAAATTTGGCTACATGCATGTTTTTATTATCTTGAGAAAAATGAAACAGGTGTGAAGGGATTATTTCTTTTTTTTTTAGCAAAAAGGTGACAAATTTTTTCTCAGGTATTTTAGTACGTAGAAATTTGAAATTTTTACGGATAATTGTATTACTGTTGAGATATATAAAATAATTTTTATTTTTGATTTTTATATGTGGCATGGTCAAGTCCAACCCTTTGTACCGTTAGCACGTTATGTCCTTCAAATCAGGCTGCTAGTAAGTTCGAGGTGCAGTGGGAAAAAAGGTGCGTTTAGGTAAGAGCGGTAAAACTTAGTGAGGGTTGCTACATTTGTACCGTATCTTGAAAAGTATATACACGAGCAAAAGGGTGCTATCGCCAATGCACCTTCTTCGTTTTGCACATTATTCTGCCTAGCCAAGCTTGTGTGACTTGGAACGTAGAACTTGCAGATTGGGACAAGGAATGTAGGACTTGCAGATTGCAGCCAGGTAGCTGGCTGAAGGAGGGATTTGCATCTCTTGAGGAATCTCAATCATTGATTAGCTGTTTGGTGAATTGGAATGTGATTACTCCATTTGTTCCGGCTACACTAAAAAACAAAAACCAAGTAAACGGGGAATAAATAAATAAAACACCAATTTCTCTATTTCTGTCACTTTATCAAAAAATAAACAAAACAAAATTACATAATCACATAAAAGTACAAACAAAACACACAAGTTAAAGGACAGCACTACACAAAACTACAAGAAATTTATACCTGGAAATAGAAAAGAATCAGTTAAATATACATAAATATTAAATATACAAGTTCTTACCTTTTTTTCAAACCAACGAGGATGAAAAACCAAAGTCCAAGGCGATGAAAAACCCACCATAAAATCCATCCCAGAATATATCCAAAAAGCCGTCGGCAAATCGACATTCTGTAAACAAAAAAATATTAATAAAAAATCCAAAATAGGTTCCAAAAAAATGCTCACCTGTCAACCCCAAAGGAGTGATCGCTGGCTCCTCCTCTCATCCCCCACTAAAACCTGAAAACATAAAATTAAATTAGTAAATTTTTTTTTTTTGTGGCAAGATGAAGCTTAGGAGTCACCCTTTGTACTACTAGTCCGTCATGTCTTACAAGTCATGGTGCAATGTATAGTAGTAAGCTTGATCTGAAGGAGAGATGAGATAGGATAGGTTAGGGGTCTGGAGGGTGCATGAGTAGATGTCGATGAACCTTGCGTTTGAACTCTGAGGTGTTATATGAGCTCGGAAACACCGACTGCGGAAGAGAGTTCCACAATCGAGTTGTTCTATTTATAAACGAACTGCTAAAACGTAATGTGCGTGAAGGGGAGGGCTGAAGGGTGAAGGGGTGAGCCGAGTTGGCTAGTCTTGTGTTGCGGGAGAAAATATGCCGTGTAGGCAGGAGGTTTTTGATTTCAGTGGAGCAGTCGCTATGAAAATAGCGGTAAAACTTGCTGAGCGCTGCGACATTCCTACGGTGGCTTAGAGGATCAATGCAAAGAGTGCTATCGCCAATGAGTTTGATGGCGCGGTTTTGCACTTTGTCTAGCCAAGCCAAGGTGGTTTTAGGGGCGCCTGCACAGATATACGAGTTGTATTCAAGGCGTGGCCGAATGTAGGACTTGTATATTGTAGCCAAGGCAGTTGGATGAAGGAGAAACCTGCATCTCTTAAGGAAGCCGAGGCATTGATACGCTTGTTTGGTGACTTGGAGTATGTGATTATTCCATCGCAAATCGTTGGATAGAGTCACGCCGAGGATGTTAAGATATGGGTCAGCTGTTATATTATCCTCGCCCACGGGAATGGAGGGAAGGTTGGTGCAGGTTTTAGTGGAGAATAGACAGTACTTGGTTTTGGTTTCATTGAACTCGACGCGATTCGTGCGGCCCCAATCAAGAATGAGTTTAATGTCCGCGTTAAGAGAGTTGGACATGAGTTCGCGTTCTAAGAGACAAGGTCTGGCACTTACTTGTCCTGTGTTGTCGGAGGGGTATGAGTAACGCAAAGTACCGTCATCGGCAAAACTATGAAGTGGATTGGAGGGGATTGAGAGCAGATCATTAATAAAAGAAAGAGAGTAGATGAGAGAATCGCCCCTTGAGGAACGCCGGCCGAAATGGAATGAGGGTTGGATTTGACGCCATCCAATACTACCTTGATTGAACGGCCAGAAAGAAAGCTCTCAATCCAGTTCCTTAGAACTGAGTCGATACCAATAGCTTGGAGTTTCGACAGCAGAGCGGGATGCCATACTCTGTCAAAGGCCTTGGAGATATCTAGAGCAACCAGACCAGACTCACCGAAGCCATGGATGCTTTGGTTGATGTGTTCAGTCAGGCATACCAGAAGGTCGCCAGTAGACCGTTTTGGTCTAAAGCCATACTGCCTGTCGTGAATAATTTGGATAGATTCTAGATATTTCATCAACCTTCGATTGATTATTGTCTCCATAACTTTGGAGAGAACGGAAGTTAATGCTACTGGGCGGTAGTTTAAAGGGTCGCTGGCTTCACCTTTTTTGGGAATGGGCTGAACATGAGCTAGTTTCCAAGAGTTGGGACAAACTCCGGAGAAATATGACAAGGCAAAGAGTTTGCGCAGAGGTTTAGCCAAGGGTGAGGCACACTTTTTGAGTACCATAGGGGGAATATTATCGGGGCCAATGGATTTATTGACGTCAAGTTCTTTGAGACATTTATACACCTCTCGTGTCCTGAAGAAAATTCCGTCCATTGAATGGGCGTTGCGATCGAGGACCGGTGGTGACGTATCAGCTTGAGGTAACGAAGAAGAAAATACTCACCAAAACAAACAACTCCATTTGACGTCTACGAGTTAGAAGAGAACAGCTGATCGGACATCGCACGCAGATCTAGTACATAAACCCGAAATTATATACTTCGAGAACGAAGCCCCCTACCAAAGGCTAACCTCAGCTATTATTCGAATAGAAAATAAATACCGGCGCACAGACGGCGTTAAATCAGATTGCTTTTAATCTTCTAGAGTCTTGAACTAGAAGATAAAATCTGTATTGAGGTTTTAACAATAAAGCAATTTCAAAGCTCAAGTATCGAACTTGGCATTCTGAAAAGACAGAATTGAGGTCTTTTCCCAGTAAAGCCCGAATTAAAGACAGCTTTGAAGTCTTTAATACAGCAGTAACTTAATCATCAGAAGTGATTTCAGCAGTTACTCTAACCAACCATAGAGGGACGAATTTGCAAAGAAACCAGGCAAAGCAGTCCAGTAAGCAGCAACCAGGGCAGCAAGCACAACCAGTGCAGCAAGCAGCAAGCAAATCCCAAGCGATTTCCAAGAACGAAAACGGAGTGCAGCACCACTGTTCAAGTTCAAAACAACCCCAAAAAAACACCTGGAGAAATACACTATATAAAATAAATGTAATTAGTTGATTGAGTCAGCGTATAATAAAAAAGGCTGACAATTTTTGTAAAATAAAAGTTTAGTTTAGCAAATATATTCATTGTGCGCAGACGAAGTTTTTAAATTTACGAGGTCCTTAATAATATTATATAATATTTTAAAACCCATCCCGTCCCCACACATTGGTCCTTCGAGCCCATCCTCATCATTTGCCGGATTCCCATCATTTGGTCCTTCGAGCCGGATACAGCGGTCGAAAAGGAAGTTTTCAAGAAAGAAAAAAGAATTTTTTTTCAAGAAAGAAAAAGAATTTTCAAGAAAGAAAAAAAGAATTTTTTAAGAAAGAAAAATAATTGGAAGAAAGAAAAAGGAAAACACGAAGCAAGAAGGATAAAGTTGAGTACATACCCGTGGAGCAAAGGTTAGTTAATAACAATACTTTAAATAAAGAGTATAAAAATATTTTGTGTTTAATTTCATTACATTTTTTACATATTTTGAATTTAATTTAATTTAAAAAAAAAACATACCTAATTTTTTATCAATTAAATATACATATACGTATTTCGAATTAAAAGTAAGAAGTGCGCGAAAGTAAATAAAAAAAAATGATTAGTGGTGCGGTAATTAACAACAATGAAGAAATTCCGAACTCCCGGTCGATTAACCAACTAATAGCAGAACAAATCTGCTTCAAGAAGGAAATCGAAACATCTCGCACCAACTACATAAAATTACCCAGAAATAGGCGTACGAAATCTGTAATTGTCGGGAAAATAGAAGTAGTAAAAACCGTATGGAATAGTTTTGTACAAATAATAGGATCATCGAAATCAATGCAACTGAAGAAGACAGACAAAGAAATTATTTCTCGGAGAATGTTTTTGCAACAGTGGAAAACTTGTATTCAATGTTTTTCGGGGAACTCAATGATGCTTTAGATAAGTTCAGGTCAACAGTGAATGAAGATGGTTCAAATTCTAATAACGACACCGCCGAACCCTCCACATCTAGATTAGTTGATAACCCAATATCTGACCCTGTACTCAGATCTACACAGATCTCAACGTTGAAATTACCGCGTATTGAAATACCGAAGTTTAGCGGTTGTTATACAGAATGGCAATCATTTTCAGTTTATTTTTGACACTCATACATGATAATGTTAATATCCCTCGAGTGCAGAAATTATATTTCTTAAAAACAAATGTAATTGGTGATGCCGCCCGATTAATTAAACATTTTTTTTTTTTTTTATGTGGCAGTGCTAAGCTTAGGAGTCACCCTTTGTACTACTAGTCCGTCATGTCATTTGTCACGTCATGGTGCAATGTCTAGCAGTAAGCTTAGTACGGGGGAGGGATGAGGGGGGGGGGGTATAGGTTAAGGATTAAAAGGTACGGGAGGTATTGAAGAAGGTGGTGATGAACCCTGCGTTTGAACTCTTGGATGTTGTAGGAGTTCGGAAATACTGACTGCGAGAGGTTATTCCACAGTCGAGTTGTTCTATTAACAAACGAATTCATATCTTGTTGAGTGCGTGAAAGGGGTAGTTGCAGGTGAAGGGAATGAGACGAGTGGGCTAATCTGGTGTTGCGGTTATAAGATTGCCGTGGAGGCAGGAGAGCGTTTAACTCGGAGGAACAGTCACAGTGGTAGTAGCGATAGAATTTTGTCAGTGCTGCTACATTCCTACGGTGGCTCAAGGGGTCGATGGTGGAGCAGGCGGTGTCGTCATCAATTAATTTGAGCGCCCTTTTTTGCACTTTATCTAACCATGCCAAGGTGGTTATTGGGGCGCCGCCCCAAACGAGGGAGTTATATTCGAGAAGAGGCCGAATGTAGGATTTATAGATAACAGCACGGGCCGATGGCTGGAGGAGGAACTTGCACCTCTTAATAAATCCCAAGCACTGGGATGCTTGTTTGGCGATTTGGAATATGTGGCCATTCCATCGCAAATCTTTCGCTAATGTCACGCCTAAGATGTGCAAGGATGGGTCGGCCATTAGTTGAACTCCATCCACTCTCAAGGGTGAAGAGGTGTTGAGCTTCTTTTTGGAGATAAGACAGTACTTGGTTTTGGAGGGGTTGAATTTGACACGATTCTTTGTTCCCCACTCTATAATAAGTTCAATGTCGTTATTAATAGAGTTGAACATTTGTTCGCGATCATCAAGACAGGATCTGGCATGAGTCTGTCTTGTATCGAAGCTGTACGAGTAACGTAGAGTACCGTCGTCAGCGAAGCTGAGAAGTGGGTTAGAGGGGATTGAAAGAAGGTCATTTATAAATATGAGAAATAGGGCCGGTGATAAAATTGACCCCTGAAACAGCCTGGCTTTTATTAGAACAACGATATGACAACAAACGTGTGATAGTAAACAATTATTTGCAGATTTTGACAACACAACCTATGATTCATCATGAATCTTCAGAAGCTCTCAAGAAGATGTTAGACACAACGAATGAATGCTTACATTCATTACGGAATTTAAGTATCGAAGTAGATAAGTGGGATGCAATGATGATTTATCTCCTCACACAGAAGCTTCCGATGGAGACTCGTGATTTATGGGAACGTTCATTAACGAATGCAAAGGATATACCAACTATCGATGAACTATTAAGCTTTTTGGATACTCGTTTTCACAATTTGGAGATGGTAAGGAGTGGTTGCAGGCAGAATCGTTATGACGAATCAGGAGTTAGAAGAGAAGTCAAATATTCGCATATCAGGCAGTCATTTTCATGTCCCTTGTGCAGCAAAGGTCATTCATTGCGTCAGTGCGAAAAATTTATGAACATGAACTCACAAGCTAGGTTGAATCTCGTATTATCCAAGCCAATTTGTAAGAATTGTTTAGCACTCAGTCATCCCACGCAAGGATGCAGCAATCCAAGATCGTGCTTTCACTGTGGAGAGCGACATCATTCATTACTTCATGGTGCCTTCCAAGGATCGCTAGTACAATCATCTCAGCAAAGAGTTAATACTAGGCAACAAGGACCCGAACGTCAAGGAGAACATCGTCTCACATCTCTACATCATTATCCAACTCCAAAATCTTCGGATTTGTTGTTAGCTACCGCATTAATCAAGCTAGAGACTACAACTGGAGTTCACATATTACGAGCTCTCATAGACTCAGGTTCCCAAGGTTCCTTTATAACTGAAGAAAGTGTCCAAAGGTGTCAATTACGGAAGAGTAAAACTGCAGTAAAAATAACTGGCATTGGAACATCCGTCTCAGGGGTTTGTTCCAACTCAATCTACTAATTACATTTATTTTATATAGTGTATTTCTCCAGGTGTTTTTTTGGGGTTGTTTTGAACTTGAACATCGGCGGAGGATGTTCAAGTTCAAAACAACCCCAAAAAAACACCTGGAGAAATACACTATATAAAATAAATGTAATTAGTTGATTGAGTCAGCGTATAATAAAAAAGGCTGACAATTTTTGTAAAATAAAAGTTTAGTTTAGCAAATATATTCATTGTGCGCAGACGCAGTTTTTAAATTTACGAGGTCCTTAATAATATTATATAATATTTTAAAACCCATCCCGTTCCCACACATTGGTCCTTCGAGCCCATCCCCATCATTTGCCGGATTCCCATCGACCACAGAGGTTATTCCTGGCTGTTCTAATTGCAGAACACATCAGGCGAAACATCAATCGTCATCTGACAGATAGGTGACGTTAGCTACCAGAGCAAGCAATATTTTGGTCATTCTTATTTACAAAACAAATAAAGAACAATTTACGAATTTTCAAGTAATAAATCACGAATTAATAACGAATTTAAGATTGAATTGAAATAATTTTGGCAATTTGTAAATCTATGGTTGAATTTTATTGAATTTATATTTGAGAAAATCTAATAATTGATTGCAAATAAATAGTAATTTGATTATTGGAAAAAGTTATCTTTCAATTGAATCACACACTTCCGGTACCTTTTTATTGAGTCAGAAATTAAATTGCTAAATCTGAACACCATCACATATCTCGGGCCTAATTCTCTATTACAATACTGTCATATTTTTAACGAAACTGGCCGAAACCGTATTCTTTTATTACAATATTGGCATTCATTTTACATAAAAATTTAATAATATTGGCCAATATTTACTGTTTTGTTTTTGGATCGGATTTAACAATATTGTAACAGAGAATAGGGCCCCTGAAGATAAAATACGTCTAAAGGGCCCAAGCGCTCCATCAGGCCACGCCCCGCGAAAACAGCAAGAATCTGCATGCACTCGAAATTTTGGTTTTTTTAGTTTTGTATTTGGCCCTTAAAGGTACCAGGCATTTGCTCGTAGGCTTTTGACGTCATAATGAAGTAAAAAGATCATGTTTCAGATATGCATAGCTTCGATATGCACTTTTTTGGTGACGTTATTTTGCCCGCGAGCAAATGTTCGTGTGCCTTGGTGGGTTCGTTGTGCTCACCGAGATAAAGGGAAGGATAGTACAAGTTTTCGTAGAGATAAGAGCTCACGCTATAGAAGACAAGGTCTGACCCGTACTTGTATTATATTGACGAAGGCGTAGGAGTAACGCAGATTGAGAGCAGATCATTAATGAATATTAGAATGAGATCAGGTGAGAGAATCGACCCAGTGGGACCCCAGGCGAGATTCCACGCCAATCACTACTACCTTTATTAAACGGCCAGAATCAAAGCTGTAAGTTAATTTTACAGTTGTAAGTTAATTCTACAGTTTTACAGAAGGCGTCCAATGTCCCACGTTTTCCGTTGCACGTATAACTCTACTATGCAGTTTTAAAAAGGGGCGGCTTTTTTATCCAGTCAATCAACTCAGTAATTTGCAAAGCAACAAATTTGAAAAAAACCACAAGCCTTAAAAAAATTTTACCTTTGAACCCAAAAAATATTGAAAATGTATGAAAATATTGTAGATATGTATTTATAGAAGTTAAGGAACGAGCTGATGTGGATTTGGTGTTTAATGGTGGGTCTACACGAAAGAGAATTTTGTCCGTCTTACTTTGTTAGAAAAGACCGAGGGAATGCCTGTTCGCATAATGTCGGCGGAATGTTTATGCGCACATTTCCAGTGGCGGTGATATTGAATATCATGAAGATCTTTCAATTTTCTACTAATTTATATACACTAGAGTTTTCTATTGTAGATTTTTCTTCGTCTTTGCTTTCTAGTACTAACACCATGCTCTCTTATTAAAGCTGGTCGTTCCAAACATGCTTTTAGCTGCACAATATGTCTACAACTTGAACTTTCTTCTTTGATATTGGCTCTCATAGCAACCTGAACATTAAGGACTCCAACTTGTTTGCAATATTTTTGTCATAACACAACAAGTGAAATTTTGTAGCCCCTCACCAGGTCACTAATTATGGGTTTTTACGGCAGGCTTCCACTTGAATAATGTTTCCAGACTGGTTTGTTTTTAATAATTAAAAGATTTTTCAGGCTTGAAATTCACTTTTTTACAAGTAATTTTTTTAAAAATAGCAGTTTAATAACTAGTTATTTTAGCATCCACTTTGTGCCCAAACACTCTCGTACCTCAACCTCTACCCTATTCTCGGAGTGGGGCGCGACCCTTTTGCTGTTGCGCCCAGAGCGGTGGGAGGGGGGTGGAGGGGCGGTCTGATAAAATAAAAAATTACCATTAATGCATTTTAAAAAAAAACTTTAAAAATCAGAGCTGTTCTTCGTTCATTCAATCGACTACCTACTCTTTAGGAATATTAAGTAGGGTTTTAAACGATAATTCTGATTTTTTTATTGTTTTCTATTACTATAGTCCAGTAAATAGGTACTTTTTCTTTGCGAAAAATACCGCACACGATTTTTTTGCCAAATGATTTTATATATTTTTATGAGCTTAAATTCAAAATGGCGTCATCCCCACCCTTATGCTTAACTTAGAGTGAAGGGAAACGCGTTTAATTCTATATCTCAGAAACTATGTATTTTACAACAAAAATGTATATGTATAATCTTTTTTGTAGATAAAAAGGTGATTTGACTCTTTTGTTTAGAAACTTTTGTAAAGTCAATATGTTCGGAGTTACAATGCTTCAAACTTTATATATCACTTTCTTTGCACTATATTTCGTTAACGGTTAACGCGCCATAAAAAAATCCTTCCTTAGACTTATAGAACACACAATTATCTATAATTTTGTGTTCTAATCATTTTTTACGTAGGGCGAAAAACGTGAATTCAAAAGTAGTTTTTTCCCAATATCTTTTGAATTGCACTTTTTATTGCACAACTGATTTAAACGTTTTTTGTACGCAATATCATTCCCACATTTTTTTTTGCTCTGAGGCTTATTTGTAAAGTTGATATTTATGGATTTATTACACCTTAATAGGGAATGATTATTTACAAATATCTCGTCAACTATTTATTTGCGGCGAAAATTTATACCAACAAATATGCTTGTTATAACATTTTCGAAAATTTTTGTTTTAGACATTTTTTTTTGTAGCATTTATACTTTAGCCGCTATTCAGCGCCAAACTTTTCATATATCAATGCATACAAATAATTGAGAAATTTCTTTGGTGCACAAACTCTTTTCCACAGGCCTCCCGAAAAGCAAAATGTGGGAAATGAAATTACGCACAAAAAACGATATAATCAGTTTTGCAATAAAACGTGCAATTAAAAAGATATTAGCAAAAAACTACTAATCCTCTAAGCCTAACTGGAAAGATGTTTGTCCATATCTACTTACTCTATAATGGGTCACACTTCAAATAAATTCGTTTTAAATTTAATTTATCGAGTTTTAATAGGAATAGTTTGGTTTCCTTTAAGGCCCTATTAAGAGTTTAATTTTGAAGATTTGGATTTATTTGAAACTAGCAAAAACCCGCGTGCGTTGCAACGCCTTTTATTAAAAAAAAATTATGTGGGCATACTCCGGGATAGGAAATGGTTATAATGAAGCATGGTTATGGGTACATAAAAGAATTTATAGTTACCTATAAAAAATATGCTTCAAATTTATTAAAATTCGAGGTTGAGCACCACCTATCGGAAAAAAAATTATGTGTGCGTTGTACGCGGTAGGAAAAAAAGTATAATGAAAAAACAATAAATCTGGAAAAAATTGCCTCTTCCCAATCTTATCGGTGATTCAATTAGAACAGGGTTATGTATTCAAGTAGATGCATCTAAACATATAACTTCTCGGTGAATTGGAATTTTAACTTTCTCTTTTCGGTTAGCCGTTGCACTGCCAGTGGCGGATTTAAGGGGGGGCTATAGGGGCTTCAGCCCAGGGCGGCAAATTTTTAGGGGCGGCAAAATTTTCAACACATTTTTTTATATTTTAACCGGACAACGTATATATGAGAACGAATGATAATTTGAAACCACATGTCATAAAGAAGGTTGTAATCAGAGACTATTTACTGTACACATTTAATCCCAATACTTTACGATATCCTTCCTAAACCAACCGTCGTGCGTAATATATTCGTCTGCAGAGCGATGTGTCAGATGGGTCTAAAGGTCCCAATACACGAGCGCTCCATTATGGCGACACTACAATGTTGCCAGTCCATTGGATCCGGTCCAAAATTAGGGCACACACACGATAGCGCCTGAGTCAGTCAGCCGATTGCAGTCGGTTAGACGAGCACAGTACTTAAATTTTGTTTTCACAAAGGTTGCATCTCCCTCCGACAAAGTGATAATGGTTACAAATGAATTTTATTGTTTTATTGCCCTCATAAATGAGCACATCGGAATAGAAAAATACCGAAAAAAAATGTATCAAATGCGTCACATTTAAAAGTGGCTATGATTGTTGCGTCGTAAAATTTATATGAAAAAGAAATCACATTTCAGGAATATTTGTATCTCGGGTCGCTTGTTGCCTAGGGACATTTGTATTGAAGGACATTGGTGCAAGGTACACTATCCATCACTCGATACTCACATCAAAGCGGTTTGTGTATGATGCGGGTATTACACTAAGCATTCATTTTTCTACCTCTTTTTTTGTGTAAAGTTTGTGATGCGTTTGTAGTTTTGCAATAAACGCGAATGAGAGGGGAATTTCTCATAGTTTTCGCAGACTCCTGAGTACGATGTTATATTTGTGTTAGTGTAATGGAGGGTGAGTCTGGCAAATTTTTTTGGCTCAAAAGTGAGGAGTCATATGACGCATGAATTGTACTTCCCTGCGACCCCTTGCCTAAAAACCCGGTTTTGTGTATGGGGGTAATAAACGAAATGAATGATAGTGTAACTTGCACCATTCACATATGGCGCCGCGCTTTTCAAATCCAAAGAATATCCAAATCTTTGGCTTGGGTTTCGCGTGCAAACAAATTGTTGTTGTTTTGGCTTGGCGTGGTGTAATTTGGACGGATGGAGCGCTCGTCACGAGCGGCTTGTGTATTGTGCGCCTAAGGCCAAAGCACACCAAAATAGGCCAGGGCGGCAGACGACGGACTTCCACCGTGCCCGTATGACGACCCAGACGTACGCCACTAGTGGGAAATGCGTGGGGGGGGAGAGGGGAGTTTCAAGCTGTAACAGGAAAAAGGTTGATGCACGCTGCGTCAATTCACCCTGCATTTAACAGTGATTATAAAAACCTGGTTGATGGATGATGTAAGAGCGGTGGTGGGGCGGCTGATCTCTTCCAGCCCTTAGGCGGAAATTGTGTAAATCCGCCCCTGTGCACTGCTCCCTTCTTACTCAGTATTCGTCCCGTTCCCGCTTCCTCCAGGTCCCGTTTTTTCGATCGAACTTTTTGGAATCGATAGAAGGCATCGTTTAACCTCGTGATGACAATGTAGGGCGCACAAATTTGCAAACTTCGACTCTTTCTACCGTTTTTACTGTTTCTATACTGGTTAGAGGGAATTTTAGAAATTTACTACATTTCAGAATGTGGCTTGGGAAAATTCGTGCGTCATATTGGACCCGCAATTTTGAATTTATAAGCTTTGATCATCAATTCGTTGTTTGCCCTAAAAGCCCCCAGATACCGATTTTCATTGCAATCGGAATACAATTGGAAAAATTCTTCGGCCATATTGGCGCGGCCATTTTGAATTTATAAGTTTTGATCATAAATTCGTTATTTGCAACCTTAGAAACCCCTAGATATTCACTTTCATTGGAATCGGAATACAATTGGAAAAATTCGTCCGCCATTTTGAATTTATAAGTTTTGATCATAAATTCGTTATTTGCAACCTTAAAAACCCCCAGATTTCGATTTTCATTGGAATCGGAACACAATTGGCAAATTCGTCGGCCATATTGGCACGGCCATTTTGAATTTATAAGTTTTGATCATAAATTCGTTATTTGCAACCTTAAAATCCCCCAGATTTCGATTTTCATTGGAATCGGAACACAATTGGCAAATTCGTCGGCCATATTGGCACGGCCATTTTGAATTTATAAGTTTTGATCATAAATTCGTTATTTGCAACCTTAAAATCCCCCAGATTTCGATTTTCATTGGAATCGGAACACAATTGGCAAATTCGTCGGCCATATTGGCACGGCCATTTTGAATTTATAAGTTTTGATCATAAATTCGTTATTTGCAACCTTTAAATCCCCCAGATTTCGATTTTCATTGGAATCGGAACACAATTGGCAAATTCGTCGGCCATATTGGCACGGCCATTTTGAATTTTTTTATAAATTATAGCCTATATGTTATTCTGATATATGAGCTATATTATTGTAAAGTTTCATTAAAATCCATTCAGTAGTTTTTGCGTGAAAGAGTAACAAACCTACATACAAACATTCACGTTTATAATATTAGTAAGAGATATATGAGCTATATTATTGTAAAGTTTCATTAAAATCCATTCAGTAGTTTTTGCGTGAAAGAGTAACAAACCTACATACAAACATTCACGTTTATAATATTAGTAAGATGTTTTAACGTTCGTGATTTTAACAAACAAAAACGTGCCATGACTTCTCGATGGCACAGTGGACATGAAATCTCTTATATATAACAAATGAAACGAAAGATTTAAATGGTTTTATGTTTTTTTTTTCGATCTGTTATATACACTATATACATACAAACATATACATGTGGGGCGGTCAGCGTTATAAAAACACTCTCTCTTGACGTGGACGTGGACGAGGTATAATCGGATCGCTTAACTTGAATTAACTATGAGGTTGCTATAAACTATAAACTTTTTTTGAATTTATTAAAAAAACAATATAACGCAATAATTCTCGTGTTTTTCTTTATAATTAATCCCACATTTGGGGGCTCAACCGGGATTTAACTACAGGGTGGGCCAAGAATTAGTTAATATTTCAAAAAATCGTATAAAAAAACCATTTTACATATGTTAAAAATTGTTTATTTACAAGAAAAGTAATTCATTGGAATTTATTTTTTAAAAATAATATCATCTAAATGACCACCGTTTCGACTTTTGCACTCTTCTAAGCGTGTACCGAAATTCTGGATTCTGGATCACGTCAAACAGAAGCGGCAACTTGCTGCACGTTCTCTTCGGTCCGAGAAGTCCGCGGGCCGCCGGCTTGTTTCACATTTAGTGTAGATCCTGTCTCTTCGAACTTTTTCACCCATTTCTTAAAGGGGAACTCGGACACTGACTTAAGTCGTGCAAATCGTATTCAACGCGAAATAAGCGTCTCACAGTAATGAGTGAATTGCAGTTTAAATAAAATTGTTTCACACAAAAAGCGCGCTGTGGCCCCGTGAAGCGATCCATTGCGAGTAAATTTCCCAGAAACAAACTAGCGGCAAGACCCCTCCCCGAGCCCCGCGCGGCGAGGGTTTGCGTGGGGTGTTAGATTTAAATGTTAACGAATTCTTGGCCACCCTGTACAAAGGAAAAACGGAATTTGTCGCGAAATTTGTTCGAGAGGTGAAGCGCATTGTACGAAAATTCCGCAAAAGGGCGAAGTGTGAAAAAGAAGTGAAAGTGGAAGAGTTTCCTCTTGCTGGTGTCAGAAATTCTAATAATTCTTTTGCTAAATTCATCCCAAAACAATAGAAAAGTGACCTTGGTAAACCACGATAGGAGTTTGAAGAAGTTCCAAGATTTTAAGTTGGATAAGAAAAGTTTTTATCTAGTGGTACTAAATTAGCATTGCTAGAAACTGCACCAAATAGTGAACGGTAAAATTCCATAACAGTCCGTGGATTCTTCTCATAAACGACATAAAAGTGGTACAGTTGCAGGCAAATTATAGTGGACGCAAAATTACAGTTGTGGCTGGATTTTTTTAAACAGTAAATTCGCGAAATTTTGTTTTAATTTTTTTGCCTCATTTCTTTTCCTTTTACGAGTAGTTCAACCGAAATTAATATCTTGTAAGTGGTGTAAAGTACGCAGCATTCTAGGACCTTTCGAATTGAGCGAAGAAATACACGGTAAAATATACGGTTACACAAAGTGAATTGATACTGTTGCTAGTATGAGCGGACGAAGAAGAAGAAACTTACAAAGAAGCAGCGCTGTCAACGACACTGAAATGAGCATGCGAGAATCGGCGCGTAGTTCAATGGAGTTTGATGTGAGTGCGCCGGTAAATTATTCTGACATGGATCATCTGGTGCGAAAATTTTCTGGTGATGGAAAAGTTAGTGTGGCGGCATGGATTGATGAATTCGAAATGTACACCGAAACGTTCAGGTTAAACAGTGTTCAAAAATTTATCCTTTGCAAACGGTCGCTAACCGGGACAGCGAAGCTTTTTGTGGAGTGCAAAATCTACTAACTATGGCTCGCTAAAAAGTGCGTTGTTTGAGGAATTTAATCCGAAGTTTAATAGCGCCGATATGCATAGACTATTGCGGGAGAGAAAAAAGAAAGACAGTGAATCGCCAAGAGAATATATTTATAGAATGCTTGATATCGCGTCGCATGCGGCGGTAGATGATGTTTCGGTAAAAAAATTACGTGATATAGTCCAGCCAAATTAGAGGTTTGACTGGAAGATAATTCGGAAGTTGCTGAAAATTGGAACAGCCCTTAAAAACATTATTATACATAAGCTGTAGAGACTGCCACGCGATTGGAAGACTGCAAACTTTTTTATTCAAGGTCAAAGGGTCAAAATATCAGTTTTTTGCAAATATATTCTAAACCGTACGTCTTATCAGAAAATTATGTTTACAACAACGTTTGTAGATTAGGCGATTATCTACAACTAGTGGGATGTTGTGCCTAGAGACTAGGCACTAATTACGCTTTTTCATGGTATTCTTTCTGTTGAATAACACTTCAGATTGGATGGAGATTGATCCGCACTCACTTGCAACCCGCCGGATCTGGGAATCGAGGCCAATAATTCGAATGTGTCAAATTGAAAAAAAAAGAGAACATCACACATGTAAACACTATAGAAAACGAATCTAAACATTTTTCTTTGGATTGGAGGAAAATCTAATGTGATGCACTTTGCACAACAGAATTAGGTGTATTATTTTACTTAAACATACATGTCGTATTGTTAAAAATTCGGCTTACCGCACCATAGTTTGGCCATGGAGATTCATAAGTATCACACTGACCAACGCTATATATAATTAATCTTGAAAAGTTTTTGTTAAAGGCTTATGTAGGTTATAAGTTGTGAGACTGAATCTAAAACTTAACAAAGTAGTTAACAAACACTACAATATAATCATCATAGCTTAAAAAAAAGGAAATCAAATGTAAACACTAAAATTCTTTGATTCTTCACCCGCGTCATGGTATATTTCTTTATTCAATATACACAATAGTTTTTGAGCAGCAAATAAAAACTATATGCCATTATTTCGTTATCATCGGTTTTTGTTCTGGAAGCAAATTTAGAGACGTATTCATGTCAAAAACTTGTTTCATATGAAACAAAATCCCCGAAGGAAATTATAAAAAATTATTATGACGAAAAAAAAACACCGCGAGCCGAAGGATCGATCTCGCAGCCCCACCGACGAGGGACTTTCCCTAGCCGTTTATAGTCCATGGAAATGGTACTTTAACATTGCAAAAATGCAGGACAAGGTTTTATTTTTGGGATGTGTAGGGGAGGGGGGGTCAGGGTGAGCTTAAGTTTGAGTTTTCGGGATTCTAACCCCCCCCCCATTTGGCCGCCATCTTGGAAAACGTATGCAAATGGTTTTTCCACTATATCTCCGAAACGGCACATCTTACCGGAAATTTGCAAGGACACTTTTTGTTTAGAATTAAATAATCTACAATTTATTACTTAGAAATTTTGTGGTAAAATGAATAATTAAGAAGTTATAAGCCTTAGAACACAGAAATTAGTCACAATATTTTCTTTAAAGGCTCTTTTTTGTTGTTTAAATATACTTCTGGTTGGAATTTCCAGACCATTTTCTCAGTTTTTGGTCTTTTGACCAAGAGCTACATTTTGAGATATTTCGCAAGTCTGTAGCTGCAGTACTTTCAGAGATGAAAGTAGGCTTCAGGCGGACAGACGAGCAGACGGACAGAGCCTCTGTATAAGCTTTTTTTTTTGAAAAAGCTAAAAAAATATATTATACATTTTCTCGTAGGAATTGTCATTTCTGAGATATTGTCGTTTTAATAAGATAAAATACTCATATTCTATCATTCCCGACTTGTAAAGGTCATCAGAAATTTAATAAATCCTTTGTTGGAGTACGCGGCTAATATTTTCAGGGTGATTCCTGGATATGTTTGGAGAAAAAAATTGTTCTACAGAGGGCGGCTATCTCCACTATCCACTAAGATACAGGGTGATTAGGGAAAAAAATTTGTTTTTTTTTAAATTTACTGAAATTTGAATAACTCCTAAAGTAATTATCATAAAGTAGCCTAATTAGGCTCATCTTTTAGGTAAATGTGTATTCTTTTATTTGGTATAAATCACAGCAACCTGAGTGGCTCCGTTCAAAAAATATAAGGCTCAAACCAATGCTTTGCATCTAGACCTGGCAGATTTCTTCGTTTTTCTCAGAAAATTCGTTAGTAACAGTACATTTTTTTTGCTTTTCTGATGCACCAAACTATTACCTACAATATTTCCATACACAATAAGTGTTTATTTTGGGTAGTTTTATAGGTAGTAGTAATAGTAGTAGTTTTATCGTGAACAATTAACAAGTTACTCGTCTTTCAACTGCGGCATAGTAGCATTGGTTTGAGCCTACATATTTTTTGAACGGAGCCACTCAGGTTGCTGTGATTTATACCAAATAAAAGAATACACATTTACCTAAAAGATGAGCCTAATTAGGCTACTTTATGATAATTACTTTAGGAGTTATTCAAATTTCAGTAAATTTAAAAAAAAACCAAATTTTTTCCCTAATCTCCCTGTATCTTAGTGAATAGGGGAGATAGCCGCCCTCTGTAGAACAATTTTTTTCTCCAAACATATCCAGGAATCACCCCTGAAAATATTAGCCGCGTACTCCAACAAAGGACTTATTAAATTTCTGATGACCTTTACAAGTCGGGAATGATAGAATATGAGTATTTTAACTTATTAAAACGACAATATCTCAGAAATGGCAATTCCTACGAGAATATGTATAATATATTTTTTTGTAGATAATCGCCTAATCTACAAACGTTGTAAACACAATTTTCTGATAAGACGTACGGTTTAGCATATATTTGCAAAAAACTGATATTTTGACCCTTTGACCTTGAATAAAAAAGTTTTCAGTCATCCAATCGCGTGGCAGTCTCTACAGCTTATGTATAGTAATGTGTTTAAGGACTGTTCCAATTTTCAGCAACTTCCGAATTTTCTTCCAATTATGGCGTTTTTTCGTCTATTTTGACTGGACTAATAGACGGTATTCGAGATTCGCCGACTAATAAAACGGTTTTATACGGCGCGAGCACAATAAGGGAGTTAAATAATAAAGTAATTATTTACGACAAAATGAAAGCGGATAGGTCCAAAGTAGTGCACGAAGGTAGTGATGTTAGGAACTGTCGAGACGATAAAAGAGTGGAGAAGAAGAAAGACAGGACCTATTGTTTCAATTGCGGGTCCACGACCTATGAGGCACATTCGTGCCCAGATAAGAAAAGTGGTCCTAAATGTTTCGGCTGCAATGAATTTGGGCATAAACGACCAGAATGCCCAACAAATCCTATAAAGACAACTTGTCTTGTAGGAAAAAGAGTATTGTACCATCCCGTAGAAGTAAATGGTGTTGCTGTGGGTGGGGTATTAGACACAGGAAGCGAGATTTGTATAATTAAAGATTCTTTGATAAATTTAATTAACTTAAGTTCTAATTTTAGACGAAATCATATAACCGTTGACGGACCTATATTATTACTAAGGGAGCATGTACAGCAAATATTCGTATCAAAGATACCACGTTTGAGAATACAATTATACATGTTGTAAAATCAACCTGTCTGAAGCCCGATATATTGATTGGGATGGATCTGCTATCTAAGGCCATTATTGAAGTCGACGGGGGTAAACTAAAAGCCATAAAGAAGAAGGAATGCTCAGAAGAAAACAACGAAAAGGAAGAACGGGATTGTAACGCAGAAGTGGACTGCTTTTAAGCGCGAATTAATCCCTATGTAGGCGAACAAAAGGAAAGCAGCCAAGAGTTGTTCAGCTCACTAAACCAGAACCTAAGACAAGAAATTAAAGAAATTATCAAGAACTACACACCAGTAAATCCCCCCGAGTCACCTGTACAGATGACCATTGTTCCAATGAATAACGAACCGGTCTACAGACCGCCACGAAGATTCCCGGAATTCCCGAAGAACGAGATTGTAACGCAGAAGTGGACTGCTTTTTAGCGCGAATTAATCCCTATGTAGGCGAACAAAAGGAAAGCAGCCAAGAGTTGTTCAGCTCACTAAACCAGAACCTAAGACAAGAAATTAAAGAAATTATCGAGAACTACACACCAGTAAATCCCCCCGAGTCACCTGTACAGATGACCATTGTTCAAATGAATAATCGAACCGGTCTACAGACCGCCACGAAGACTCTCGCCCTACGAACAGAAAATTATTGATGACCAAGTGGATGAATGGCTAAAGAAGCGAATAATTCGAGAAAGTACTTCCGATTACGCCAGCCAGGTCGTCCTAGTAAAAAAGAAAGATAACTCCTATCGTCTCTGCATCGACTACCGTGCGTTAAACCAGAAGATACATAAAGATCGTTACCCCCTCCCTAATATAGAAGATCAATTGGATAAGTTACAAGGAGCGAGGTACTACACTACGTTGGATTTAGAGAACGGATTTTTCCATGTTGCAATCGACGAACGCAGCCGAAAATTCACTGCGTTTGTAACGCAAAGAGGTCATGTGTTTATTTTAACGTCTGCGATTCTGCAAACTTATGTTTCGTTTATCGACCGGGGTTTATGAAGCAGACTCTCAAAATTTTCAACAAAAATTTTTTATTTATTTTTTAATTACATATAATAGTCGACGTTTCGGTCCTGTAGTTTGGGACCATCTTTAGAACTATTTCTATTGGATTTACATTATAATTTTTTAACTCATGTCTTGTATCACAATTAATATAATTAAAATTCTTATTACTAAAAACACTGGAGTCAACGTCAAATTAAAACGATACAATTTGTATAATTCCAATTCCATTCATTCCAAACTTCGCACTATTATACAAGCCATTGAGTCATCTTCTAAAAAAGGATGCGAAATTTACGATGGGTAATGAACAAACGGAAGTCGTCGAATTAATTAAAAGGTTCTTATCGACAAAACCAGTGCTGAAGATATTCGAATACGGAGTTACTACCGAAGTGCATACCGACGCGAGTAAATATGGTTATGGAGCAGTCTTACTGCAGCGTGACGCAAACGACAATAACCTCCACCCAGTGCATTACATGAGTAAAAAGACAATTGAAGCTGAGCAAAAATACAATAGCTACGAGCTCGAGGTGTTAGCAGTTATCGAGGCTGTAAAGAAATTCCGCATATATCTTCTAGGGCAGAAGTTCAAACTTATAACTGATTGTCAAGCACTGCAATGAACGCTACGGAAAAGAGACTTGACAACTAGAGTAGCCAGATGGGCACTTCTACTGGAGGAGTACGAATACGAGGTCGAACACAGGGCAGGTTCAAAGGTGAAACACGTAGACGCTCTCAGTCGTAATCCTGTTGTAATGTGTGTCAACCGAACTAACAACTTCTTAGCTAAGTTAGCAGAAGCTCAAAAGCAAGACGAGAGGTTAAATGCGATCATTGAATTGTTAAAACAGGGGCTTTATAAGGATTATATAATTAATAATAATATAGTTTGTAAAAATTATAATAATTCTCTTTTATTTGTAGTCCCGGATAACATGTCCACAAACATTATACGCGAAGCCCACGGAAAGGGTCATTTCCACTTGAAGAAAATGAAAGCCATTATAGAAAAGGAATTCTACATATCTAAGCTGTCGCAAAAAATTGAACGACATATCTCTGGGTGTGTTAGTTGTTTGCTAGCAGAAAGAAAATCCGGAAGAGCTGAAGGACTTTTGAATCCCATCCCAAAAGGTGATAGACCGCTGGATACGTTTCACTTGGATCACCTAGGCCCGCTACAGACTTCAAAGAAGGGTTATCGGTACATACTTGCTGTTATCGACGGATTCACCAAATTTGCGTGGTTGTTCCCCACGAAAATTTTAAATGCCGACGAAGTGGTGCAGAAATTGGACCTAATAGCCGACACGTTTGGCTATCCGCATCGAATTATCGCTGATAGAGGTGGAGCGTTTATATGAAAGCGTTTTCAAGAATATTGTAAACACCACGACGCTAAACTATGTTATATTACCGCTGGAGTTCCACGGGTAAATGGGCAAGTGGAAAGGCTGCACGCCACGGTGACCGCCGTCTTAACGAAACTATCCATTGATGACGCCGAAAAATGGTACACTTATGTAAGGACAGTACAACGTGTATTAAATTCTACTCATCATCGAGCAATAAATACGACCCCAATGCAACTGTTGGTAGGGGTACCAATGAGGGCATAACGCGAAGCACGCATCATGGAGATAATCGAGGAGGAATCTGCAAAACAATTCGATGAAGAGAGAAATAAAAAACGAGAAATTGCAAAGAATGAAATCGCCAAGATCCAAGAAGAAAACAGGTGGCATTACAATCGAAAACGAAAGCCAGCACACCAGTACTCCGTTGGTGGTCTGGTGGCTATTGAAAGAACCCAGTACGGCGTAGGACTAAAAATAATACCGAAATTTCTAGGCCCTTATAAAATAGTAGCTAGTAAAGGGTTCGATCGCTACAAGGTAGAGAACACGAGGGACCTAAGGCAACAACCGTAAGCGCAGATAAGTTGAAAGTATGGTCACAGGAAGAGGACGAAATTGAAATCGACGAAAGCTCAGAGGAGGAAACGGAAGGTATAAATCAAACCAAAAACGACGATGAGGAAGAAACAGGCGACGATTTATCTGAGGGCAGATAAACTGCAGGACGGCCGAATGTGGGGCGGTCAGCGAGCGTTATAAAAACACACTAACATCATCATCAGCAGCTCCCCTCTAAGTTTTTCTGATTCTTGCCGTGGACGAGGATAATTTTTGCTCTCTCTTGACGTGGACGTGGACGAGATATAATCAGATCGCTTAACTTGAATTATTAATTAACTATGAGGTTGCTATAAACTATAAACTTTTTTTGAATTTATTAAAAAAACATATAACGCAATAATTCTCGTGTTTTTCTTTATAATTAATCCCACATACATACAAACATATACATACAAACATATACATACAAACAACAACGATCAACAAATCCACATCACACAACTTTTTTTAAAAAATACTTACACAGTATTCGTGCTCAAAAGTGGAAACCGCTACGTAATGAAACTATTAAAAATGATAAATAAATGCTGATGATTTGACACCACGTGCATACACCTGCGCATAATTAGAGGTTCCGCCAAAAGAGTTGATGCCGGAGCGCGCAGCTGGGGAAATTAAAGCTGCACACAAATAAAAATTGCGCACATATTGATAAGAAATGCGCTTATGTATTTTCAAATTTCCCCTTCGAAATTTGTTGCGACTAGGCTAAGGGACGGGAACGGCATGCGGGGATTCTAATGCGCATGGAAAACGCGACTTCGGTTGATTAGTTTTCATAATATCTAATAAACTCTTTGAAATGAGATCCGTTTTAAATTAAGTTATCTTTTCTGGATTCAGCAGAGTAATAGCTTCCCAACAACACATCACTTTGCAAGCACTCGTTAAAAATTGTGTAAAAATTACTTTGCCCTCTACAAGCATCACGTTTTTTTTATACCTTACATCAGCAGTTTTCCAAGTCATACCGTTTCTGGAACTTAAAGTTCATCCCGGAATTTCCAGTAGCTTCAAAACATATGGCCTTTTCGGTCAAGTCTGATAAGTTCTTTAAATTGATTAGCTTTGCAGATATCTCCACACTCAATACGAATTCGACGACCTGGGGCCTGTTGCACGAATCCACAAGTGCTTGGTACTACAAGCGATTTTTTACAAGTGTAGACAAATTCTGTTGCACAAAACTACGAGTCTATTACAAGTGTAGAGAGAGCATTTTACAAGTGGGAAATTTCGATTTACCTAGTTTCTGTTGGATGAAACTACAAGTGTAGGTTCAGTTAGGGGTAGACTTGTAGAACTCTCAGCAAAATTTTATGGACAAACTGAGATGTGTAAAATTTCTACAAGTCAGTTAATTAGTGTGAAGTTTGAGTTAATCTCTGCAGCTGAAGTTTTTAAATTAAGTTGAAATTTTTTTTTGATGATGATAGTGATGAAAGTGAAGACGAGTGGGAACACATTGAGTAGCTGGTAGTGATAATTTTAAATAAAACTTGAACATAGTTTTCATAATAAATTAAACTCCGTGATTAATAGAGCCAATCACTTTCTTTAAGACAGAAATTGTTAATGCACCACACTGGCTCGGAACGGGTGAACAATGCCTGTGCGTAGTAGGACGCTAACTGAAATACTTCTTCGCATTTCTCGTTTTTAGAAATTTTAGTAAGCTCGTTACTAAAACCACCAAACAAAACTTCTTTATTTTCCTTTAGTTTGCAAAGAACACTTTTTTTTCTTCGCTACCTTTAAAAGCCATCTTTATAAAGACATGATTTTATTTAAATAGAAATCTGACCGAGATAATTTTAAGTCCAGTGAAATTAGTCGAAAAAAAGAGAACGAAATTACATTTTACTAGCTGAATAGCTGCCATCTTGAAAAAAGGAGGGGTTTGTTAATATTAAATAACTCGTTTACATGCAATGATAGCTGAAAAGGATCAATGGCTAAGATGTGGAGAATTAAATTATGTATTGTGTTATGTAAAAAAATCCTAGAAGGGAAAATTTATTAAATTATCCAAAAAATTTAAATTTTCAATAAGTTCCACATTTAAATTTTAACGGAAACGGCCCAGACAAAATTTGAACCACCCCAAGATAATTTTCATTGAAAAACTTCGCTGATATTTCCCACATTTGAAAAACATTAAAAACCAAAGCAAAGCGAAAAATGCGCCGGTATCCGCATGGGAATTGGGTTATCAAACCTTCTAAGGGGCTAGTTTTTTCTTCTTTCATATATCTAAAGGCATAGACACCCACGGGGGGAACGTAACCTGACCCACCCGAAGATAACCTAGCGCAACTTGCCGTGTGAGAAGCGCACGGTAAGCGAATTGCGCAGGTGGAACTAAAAGTTCAAGGGCGCGTTCCCCAGAGGTGGACAATTTTCCTGGCCACCACCGGCGGGTGGAAATTTTAATTTGTTGAGTGTTGTTATAACCGCGGACACCGGCGGGTGGAAATTAAAAAAATGGAGTGTTGTTATAGCCGCGGACACTGGCGGGTGGAAATTAAAAAAATAGAGTGTTGTTATAACCGCGGACACTGGCGGGTGGAAATTAAAAAAATAGAGTGTTGTTATAACCGCGGACACCGGCGGGTGGAATTTAAAAAAAGAGATTCTCGGTTCTCGGCGGCGGGTCGTCGGTTCGATAAAAATAAATTTATATACATAAGTATAAATAAAAAAATAAAAAGTGTGTGAAAGTTTAATTTTCTTTAATAATTAAGTTTTTTGGGTATTAATCGTTTTTTTTGGTATCACTACTACGATATTAGTTTTTTGTTTATATTATTGTGCAAAACATTTGTAAGTTTATATATACCTAAATATAAACAAAAATTCCAACTTACTCCCAAAAACAGTGTTAATAGTTAATAGAGCTAAAAACTAATAATAAAAAATAAAAAAAATAAATAAACTCAACTCGTGTTTGTTTTTAATATACATGTGAGATAGTCATGATATACGATTATTAGTTATATATAACGAACGATAACAATTAATTACATAACAATTGGCGCAGCCGGTAGGATCTGGGTGCGCTAACTAAAAAGACGATAATACTGCTGGTCAAGGCTCCTTTGACCTCCAACCCAAGGCTGAGCCTGACTTGGGGGCAGTGTTAGCGTCTACAGCTACAGTGCGTAAAATATCCCAGATCCTCCACGAATCAACGCTCGGGGGTAATCATCTATAGGTGCCTCTGCTCCAGGCGAGCACGCATTTACCCCCCTAAAGTTTTTACATCGCGGGACTTTTAGTGGGCTTCATCCCTGCCCAGGAGACGCCCTATGTCCGAGGGCCAACAAGGGGACAACATCATCAACAAATCCCCCACCGAGGGACAAATACATCACAGGTCCTTCAGCCCTACCACGACCCACCGACACCTCGGTAGACCAGGATATTCAACAAGGGATGCACCCAACAACATCAGCGTCTACTCCAGTTCCTCCAGACTAGAAGGCTTTGTCCACACCACAACACTATCGGCTACCCTAGTTACGAACGCTAGTTTACTGTATGTAATAACTTAATACTTTAAAAACAGATATAAATATTAGTTATAATAGTTAGAAAAGTAGTCTTAGATAAGCTCTTAGTTCGTGTTTCTTTTATTTAAAAAAAAAACGAGTGCCAACATCATTCGAAATTTTATTAAAGGAAAGAAAAAAAAAGCCAGAATTAGCTTACAAAATAAATTGGTCACTTACATATGTATGAATAGCTTAAACAAGTAGTACAACTTTTTATTTTATATAAATTAAAAAAAAAATATTATGTTTTAAAATAGAATACGCGAGAATTTAACAAACAAAGTAAAGTAAATGAGTATTTAGACGTACATATTTAAATTCAAGTACATACGATATAAAAGACCAATATTTTCATATTTTCTTTTAAACAATCAATCTTTTCTCTATTATGATTTAATTCTATTCAGAAATCTTCGAATTGTTATCCCCAGGGCCGTAACTAGGCAGGGGCAATAGGGGCACTTGCCCAGGGCCCTGGGCCCAGGGGGGCCCCAGAGGGGCCCAGGAAACCCCGATAAAAAATTATCTCAATTATTTTCATTCGTATTTTAATGAATATTCCATATCACATATGGGTAATTCCATGCCAACTCAGCATGAGTGTCCACCCGCCCATCACGGATTTTAAATTCAACTTCACTGGCGTTTTCTGCACTTAAAAACAACAAATTTTGCCAAATATAAGATTTTTTCGTTGATTCTATTGATTTTTATAATCGATTTTTTATTTTATGTTTTTATCGAAGTCAGAATTCACAATAGTTGAATTTTCTTCTAAATTTGCAAATAGTGAACAGTAAAAAATGTAAAAATACACTATTCTGATAGGAAATTTTATGTAATCGATTTATGACATTGTCGAAGCGAAATTTTTAGATCTAATGGTTCAAATGGCGTTTAAAAAAAAACAGCTTTTTTTCAACTTAAAATATCTCAAAATGTGTATACCTCAAAAAATTTTGTTTTACATGAAATCGCAAGGGGTTTAATTGAACTTTACGAATATATTATGATCTTTTGTACTTTTGGCCAACCAAGTTTATTTTCAGGCTATTTTAGTTCAAACTCTGAATTTTGACCAAATGAAGTGATTTTTAATATGTTCTATCACTATATTTTGCAAATACCGGGAAAAAGGCTAGTAACAAACATTTTCACCCTCTATCCCTCTATCATTAACCCTCTATCTTGGTAGACACAAATGAAGTCTAAGTCTCTTGTGACTTCATTCATAAATCTTCTTCATTCAAAAATCGTGCATCCGTGAAGGTTCACAGAGAAATTGTGAAGATTTTTCTTTTCTTTTTGGCTCGTCATTAGAATCAATGAGCGTTGTTGAATTACAAAAGGGGCGGCAGATTTATCCAGAAAATATGATAAAGATTTGAATAGTCACGAATTAAGCTGTGAGAATGAAAGTTTTAAATTTCAAGTATGTGGGCTGGTGGAAAATTTGAAAGAAACACTCCTCTAAATATATTACAAGACTATACATGATTTCGAATTAGTCGAATCGTACCAAAACATGGTGGCTGCTTTAAGAATATTTCTAACCCTACCAGTCACCACCGCTTCTTGCGAGAGAAGTTTTAGTAAACTGAAGTTAATTAAAAACTATTTAAGATCGTCGCTCTCACAACAGCGTTTGTCGAACCTGTCTATTATATCAATTGAATCTAACATAGTGCAAGAAATAGATTTTAATAATATAATTGATGAGTTTGCGGAGAAAAAAGCAAGAAGAATGCAATTTAAATAAATTTTTAATTCGTTTTTCTTCATAAATATAAAATAAAAAAAAAATTACAAAAAATATGGGCAGGACCAATTTAAAGATTCCTTATTTTGTGTTTATTTATTAAGTGATATACCTACTAAACTTTAAAAATGTGAAAGAACAGGAACTATAGCCATGGTAAGTTTTTTCTCAATTTTTTTTATTGAGGGGGGCCCAATTTGAAGGTCTTGCCCAGGGCCCACAAAATCCACGTTACGGCCCTGGTTATCCCATTCAATTATTATAGTTTTTGACAAAAGCATTAGTTTAAACGTAACTTTTGGAAAATATATTAAAAAAAAAAACGGAAAAAATAACAAAAACGAAAATTTGATAAAACAAAAAAAAAAAACATTTTCTCCTGTTTTTTCTTATATGAAAGAAAAAAAATTTTTTTTTTGAAATCAATATTGAACGTTTGAACTTAGGTATAATATCTATATATAAATACAATAATACATATATTACACACAAGAATAAAAAAAAAGTAGTGCTAATATAAAAACACACTCGCCGACATCACTCACGCCGACGAACCCGTCCACTTTCTACATATATATGTCTTGGCAGAATTATTCTAGACTCAAAACAAGAGTCGAATTCCAATCCCCAAATACCGAATAGAATACAAGCAACAGCCATGGCCGACAAGCTCCTGAAAGTTTCCAAATTAACAGTCCAAATGGACCCCCTGTTTTCTGGCGGGCAAAGCCCGACCCTAGCGACCGAACTAAAAATATTTATAGACTGTTGCCGTTGTGTATTACAATGCCTCACAGAAGAGGAAAAGGCGATTTTCGTACAAATTTTCCCTACAAGACTTCGAGGTGAAGCCTATCAATTAATAGCCTCAAATCAACCAGCTTCCTTCGAAGAAGCTGAAAGGCTCCTCAATAGGACTTACCTTCCAAGGGAAACGTACCTAGAACTGGTAGGCAAACTAATCAAACTTCACCAGTTTCCTTTAGAACCTCTTACTACCTACATAAATGGGATAAAACAACAACTCACTTTATGCGTGGACTCAACTACTCTCAAATATGGTGCAACAGCGACTCCAGTTACAGCGCAATTGGAAGATTTCGCAAAAAATGCCCTAAGCAGAGGAGTAACAAACCCTCATTTATGCCAGTATTTGCTGGCAGCGGGCGAAGATGGCCTAGATAATTTAATACAAAAGGCCCTTGACATGGAGAGACTCCAGCAAAGGGGTCATCCATAAAATACGTGCGCGAAAATGGCCAAAAACTAGACCCCCCTCCCCCTTCGTGCGCTTTTGTAATTTTTCTCGAGCCCCCCCTCAAAATACGTCCGTTTTTAAAAAAAATACCCCCCCTGAAATGTCATGAAAAAAAGTTTAGTGTTCCATCTTATTCCTGTCTTTATTTAAAAACAACGGAATTGTATAAAATGTTGTTAAGAAAAAATGTTTCGAAAATCAAATGTTTGGGAAATTTAAAACGCACGTACTTATCATCAAGAACCCCCCCTACCCCCCCCCCAAATTATCGTATGTTTTCGTCACACTCGGCTCTTACCCTCCCCCCCCCCTTGAGGTGCAAGTATTTAATGGATGACCCCAAATGACACTAAACGTGCATGCACAACATCAAATGGCTCAAATGCCCCAAGGTACCCAAACCTATGTCGTGCCTAAACCGAGTCATCTCCTCCCATATGAAAGCATCCTCGCCTCACAATTAGGCCTGAACGGTCTCCATTCCACACCCACAGAGAATAATATACTGCCGAACCCCATACCGCCGCAAACAACACCAAACACCGCCATCAATCCACTTAACACCCCCCTAGCGGTTACAACATTCCACATCACATTGCTCTTAGTAGCCAATTATTTTGTTTTCCTGAGGGTCCCTCAGAAAATACTCCCCTTTCTGTATAATTTGTAGGGCCACTAATCATGATGCGCGAGATTGTCGACGCCTTCAAGAACGTACACAACAAAATTTCCCTAACAGTGGCTATTTTCAAGTACAGCGCACTAATCAAAACACATAAGTTTAAGGATCCCAATCTACCAGATCCCACTCAACAATATACGTGGCAAACGCCATATGGCCAAGGAAAGACCCTCGGGAGCTGTCAGAGGAATTTCAGCCTAAAAACCCCACTCCCATGCACCTTCCAAATTGTGCGAAACAAACCTGGGCTCCCCAACTATTTCCTATTAGATAAAGATTTTCTCTCAAAACCTTATAACATCAAAGGCCCAAATCAAACACTACGATTTCCTCGCACGGAAATCAATCCAGTAGATATAGCCATTCCACTACACAACGAATCCACCAAGTCTAAACCCAGAGAGCAGCAGGAGCAAACCCAAACCAGAGAAACTCCGCTCGTAGAAGCCGAGATAAAGCCCGGTGGTGTCTCCCAGGTATCTTCAGAGAGGAATACCAGCTGCCTATCTCAAGATGGGTCAAGGTTTTAAAACAACCTCAACGACTTCGAGACCACTTCACGCATAAAACAAAAGGTAGCATTGGGCAAACCCCTTTGCCTACTAAGTCGGTCTCAAATGGTAGTTCCGATTTCACTAAAGTTGGAGGAGGAAATGCTCTGTGAATCATACGAGCCGAGCGAGGGCGTATTCCTCGCCAATGCCCTCTTACCCTCTGGAACAAGAACAGTGTCTGTTGGTTTTCTTAATGTTAACACCCAACCAGTAGTCCTGACGAACCTAACTCCCACGCTCGCCCCAAAAACAGACTACACTACCAATCAACTAGCCCCCAACAACAACCTTAAGCCTCTAACCAACGCTAACGAGGCATGCGGGTATCTGTCAGGCCCTGAACCAGTCGGTCTCAGGAACGCCCATACCCCATCGTCCTCTAACGTAAGGCGCAAAAGTATACCCAAAAATGGTGCAATCCCGCATGGTATACCCAAACAAAAACGGGCAAAATTCAAGTTAGGAAAAAAGGAAATAGAAAACAATTCCCTCCAATACCTACGGTACATATTCTCGAATTATCACGATCTGGAAGATCATAAGCGCGAAACCCGCCTCAAACAACTAGAAGAAGGACTCAACATCGAGCACTCTCTTACGGCCGATGAGGAGCGGCCCATAAAGGAACTTTGCGGCGAATATGCCAAGATATCTTATTTAAAAGGGGACAAGTTTAACCTACACGGAAGACTTGAATCAATTCATTAGTCAAAAAATGTACAGACTACCTGAAACACAACCGCAGATCATAAATGAGCAATTTAAAGAAGTGTTGGACAACATCGTAAAAGTCAGTGGAACTTACCCCTTCTAGTGGTCCCTAAACAACCGGGCCTCAATGGTGTGAAAAAACGGATTAAGAATTATATCCTCACAGGCCTGCTACTCTCCGAATGTTTCGTTTATCTAGATGGCATCGTCATCTACAGTAAAAAAGTACGAAGAGCCTTTGAGCGATTGAGAAAAAATATTCTCAAATTGCCCCCGGAAAAATGGTAATTCCTCCGAAAAGGAACGGTTTACCTGGGTCACATATGCTCTAAAAAAGGAGCCTTACTAGACCCCAGAAAAACGGAATGCGTTCAAAACTTCCCAGCGCCCCATACAGATAGGCAAATGCAGTTTTTCCTGGGCCTTGCCAATTACAAAAAATTCAAGACTAATTCCCCCAAATTAGTCCGTCCCTTAGCAAATTTACTACGAAAAGGCATTAAATTTTCCGGGACTTCCAAATGCGAAGAAGCATTTCAGGCAATTAAGTCCTCTCTAGTCCCCCCTCCACTACTCATACCCAGATTTCAGCTAACCGTTCAATCTCACAACGGGCGCCAGTACTGAGGCCCTCAGGACAGCCTTCTCTCAAGGAGACTTCCATGTTTTTTAATGGGTCGCAAATTCAATGTGTAGACCGACCATATACCCCTCAAAGGCGTCTTTAAGGACCCCACGGCACGTCTCGTCTGATCTCAAACAAAAAAACAATCATAGTACGAAACAGGAAATTAGTTATGATCCACAACAAACGTTTAAAGCCGTTTTATGAAGATAAAAGGTCACTTTAGACCAGAGGTTCCCAAACTCTTTTGTGTCGTAGACCCCTTCCAATGCTTTTCGGTTTTGGGTAGACCCCCTGCTTACCTGATCAATATAAATTTTTTGCAAATTTCTAACTGTAGTGAAGTTTAGTGTTAAAAACTTAAAGTAAAAACACATGTTAAGTTTTAGACTTTCTGAGTTTGTTTTTTCATTATTAATATGTTTTTGGGGGGCCATTCTGAGCATTGTAAGCATTTTAAATCGACTTTTTTTTACTTTTACATAATAGTACAATCTTTGAAGAAAATTTTAAACTTTTGAACGTTGATCCATCGAAATCCATGCACCATGAGGAACGTTTTTACAAGAACGCATTTTTTTACAAAAGAGAAATTTCAAGGAAACTGTTAAATATTTCGCAACAAAAATAACACCATTATTTCGGCCATTAAGAAGCGATATTTGTACCAAATAACAAATATGTAAGTGGCGTTAAACAAAAGTTATTAACAAATTAAAAAAACCTGATTTTCGACAGTTTTTCCCATTTTTCTCTATGTTTTGTGCCCTAAGCTCCCAGCGGGAAAACTTTGGAACGCTGCGCAGGGGAGGTTATTTGGAGCGCTGTTCAATATGCTTTCGAGGGAGCTTTACTGGAGTTTTCATAAATTTTATAGAAAAAAAGGAAACAGGCAATTATCTTTGTCACCATAAAATTTGCCATTAGCATTACTCAATAGCCGGACTTTCGTTCGATTCGATTCGATTTTTCAACTTTGGAAGTTGTTTGAGTTTAGTTGAGGGACTGCTTTGGTAAAGCCACTCACGGGCGTGGAAATTGCAAAAGATGAACAAAATAAAAGCTTTTCGATACCGAATGATCACATATCCACAGGCGTCTATGAATATTTCCCTTTTAAAAAGTTTTTTTTATAGTGCTCCTTGAAGGCTTTTGAGGAGCATAAAAACGTATGCTCCCCTGAAAGGACATGCAATGTTAAAAAGAATATGGAACTGGTATGGGAACGGGAGCGCTGCAAGCTTTTTAAGGATTGCTCCATTTCCCGCTGGGCTATAACTCAATAAACATCAATCGAAAGATAATTTGAACAGCTACAACTTTATAATTTGATTTTTTTCGATCCGAAATCCCGCTTTTCTTTTATTCGCTAAAAAGCGTTTTTTATACTTTTTAGGTTAGGTTTGCCATCCAAATTCAAAAAAAAAACGCTATCTTTGTTAGATTTTGTTTTCCTATATGACCATATTTTTTGTTTCCTGTTGGCAAAAATTACATGGAGTCATTTTAGATTGATTGGACTAAATGTAAGTAAATAGGTACTATCAGTGTATGTTGAGACCCACTATCGTGGACCCCCATTTTCATTTCATGGACCCCCAAATTTTTTTTTCGCTGACGTAGACCCTTTGCAGGTTGTCGTAGACCCCTGGGGGTCTATATAGACCACTTTGGGAACCACTGCTTTAGACGATCAAATGACGGCCTGCTCAATGAATACCCAAGCACGTTTTATTTCGTAAAACGCCGTGTTGGACGACAGTCATGGGCAAATCCTTAATCTTAACTAACAATGTTGCTAGGGTACCCCATAAAAATGTACCTCGTTACTGATCCATATGATCCGATCCAGGAACTCCAAACATTTCTCATATAAAAAATAGTGCCCCATTCAAGTACTAGGTACGGCCACCCGCCCTAACCTCCTTCATCCCCTCATTCCTTCGAGTACGAGAATCGCTCTACTACGTAGCGATTCTCTTGCTCCAGGGGGGAAGGAATGTTATGTAAAAAAAATCCTAGAAGGGAAAATTTATTAAATTATCCAAAAAATATAAATTTGGCCCAGACAAAATTTGAACCACCCCAAGATAATTTTCATTGAAAAACTTCGCTGATATTTCCCACATTTGAAAAACATTAAAAACCAAAGCAAAGCGAAAAATGCGCCGGTATCCGCATGGGAATTGGGTTATCAAACCTTCTAAGGGGCTAGTTTTTTCTTCTTTCATATATCTAAAGGCATAGACACCCACGGGGGGAACGTAACCTGACCCACCCGAAGATAACCTAGCGCAACTTGCCGTGTGAGAAGCGCACGGTAAGCGAATTGCGCAAGTGGAACTAAAAGTTCAAGGGCGCGTTCCCCAGAGGTGGACAATTTTCCTGGCCACCACCGGCGGGTGGAAATTTTAATTTGTTCAGTGTTGTTATAACCGCGGACACCGGCGGGTGGAAATTAAAAAAATGGAGTGTTGTTATAACCGCGGACACTGGCGGGTGGAAATTAAAAAAATAGAGTGTTGTTATAACCGCGGACACTGGCGGGTGGAAATTAAAAAAATAGAGTGTTGTTATAACCGCGGACACCGGCGGGTGGAATTTAAAAAAAGAGATTCTCGGTTCTCGGCGGCGGGTCGTCGGTTCGATAAAAATAAATTTATATACATAAGTATAAATAAAAAAATAAAAAGTGTGTGAAAGTTTAATTTTCTTTAATAATTAAGTTTTTTGGGTATTAATAGTTTTTTTTGGTATCACTACTACGATATTAGTTTTTTGTTTATATTATTGTGCAAAACATTTGTAAGTTTATATATACCTAAATATAAACAAAAATTCCAACTTACTCCCAAAAACAGTGTTAATAGTTAATAGAGCTAAAAACTAATAATAAAAAACAAAAAAAATAAATAAACTCAACTCGTGTTTGTTTTTAATATACATGTTAGATAGTCATGATATACGATTATTAGTTATATATAACGAACGATAACAATTAATTACATAACAATTGTAATGTCACAGTGGCGCGACGGTGCTGAGAAAGCAATCTGAGGCACCATTGTGCTTGTTCATGCCCCAGAGCCAGAAGCCCTGAAGAACCTGACTCTAGGAACATGCACCTACATAAAAAAAATCCAAAAAAAAGTCACTCTCCCTAAACCACCGAAATAACCGTTAGGGAGAGACATTATGCCGGCCACACGATGAACGCTAGCTCGCCGGTTGGAGTCGTGGGGTGTGTGGCCGGGCCGATACCTGTATGGTTCACCACTTACCTTAAATGTCGGTGCGACTGATTTCTTCCGTAAGCGACATCACGATTCGCGGACCTGGAAAACTCTAAAACAACATCCAAGCAAAAGAAAGAACCCCGGAGCGAAAACCCCCTTCAACCATCCTGGAAAAAATAAAAAGTAGTGCCGACAAAGTCGAATTAAAAAAAACAAGCGTTTGCTAGAACCAACTCGTAAGGATAGATAAACACGTCGACCTGGCCAGTTCGATGTCTTTGTACATCATTAATTTATAACAAGTAAAATTATTTATGAAAAACAACCACAAATTAAAGTGTTCACAATCTCAAGGAATTAATGAATGGTGTAGTGTAAGTATCGTTAAAGTGGGTGCAACGTCAACATGAGTTAATATAATATCAATATTTTAATATTAAAATTTCTATAATAGGGAAATATAAAAAGGTAATATATACTTTAATATAATATAAGTATTCTAAGATTAAAATTACTTTAATAATGAAAAAATAATAAAAAAAACGAGCGTAATGTGCGTAGGACCACACTTTAGAAGTGTTAACTTCTATGGCTAGTCTAAATATCCAAATCAATCTTAATACAAGACGATAAGGATTAATATATTTTATTTATGAATATTCTGTTAAAGTTTATTTAATTGTTACTTATATCCACTCACTCCAAAATGTGTTGCAATGTTTTGGAAATTAAAATATTTGTCTTAAACTTATCACACAAAGATCGGACGATGGATGACTGGGGGGATAATGTAGTTTTTATTAAAAATAGTAGCTAATATATAGTAATAAATACATAGTGCATAGTTCATAGGAAATATGTAGTACATAGTACACAGTACATATCGTCGGGTTGATGCAATAGTCACGAAACAGAAATTTTTGCTATTTTAAACAGCAAATATGCAAAAAAAGTAATATTGGCCCCTATTCCCATTGTCACCTCACTTTTTTTCTTACCTCACAATTTTTGTCACGTCACTTTTAAAGTGGTATTCTCATAGTCGAGTGACAAGGAAAAAATTTGTGAGATAAAATGTCACAAAACTAGGTGTGGTATTCTTGAAGTCATTTTTTGCAGCAAATGTCACTGAAAATTGTCATTTTTTATCACTTGGAAATAGTAGGTGACACTACAAATGCCGTCACTTTCTACAATAGGTGACTACGAGAATACGAAAATTGGTTTGTCCCATTTTGCAATGGGTGACGTGACTATGGGAATAGGGGCCATTATATTCAGCTAAAGTCACGGATCTAAATTTTTATGGGAATCTACTGGATTCAATTTGAATTTTTTCAGAACCAGTAAAATAAGTAAAATTAAGCGATTTATATTTATATCATAAACATAAATTCAAATATATGTTTATATATTAAAGATCAGAAACTTAATGGCTGAGATAACGGAGATAATTAACAAAGAAAACGAGCAGCTACGAAGTTTTTCAACACGCTTTTTGCGCGAAATCAAACGCTTGGTCACCAAACCCATCTCCTCTGCATTACTTATAACTCATTACAGAAAACACTAATTAAAGAAGTACTTCCAAATCGACTTCCCACAGTAAATACCTACTTGCGATTTTCCCTACTGGGGTACTGCCCCAGATATGTACGTAAAATACAGACGCGCAGTCGAATAGGCGAAACGCCGAAACGCCGAAACGTATTCCATGTCGCCGAGAGCGATTAATCCAAGCAAAATATTTAAATATTGCAGCCATTTAGCTGGCTAGAGCATGGCAACTTTTAGTCGAGGTCCAGCAACAGACAGCAGCGATGGTCACGCGCATTTTCGCTTCGCACCCGTTTCTGGGAACTTGACTTGCCTATGCTCATTCATTTCATCCTCTCGCACACATTCGCTGCTATGTGCGATGGCGTGCGAGAATATGACATGAATTTTGAGAGCGGCGCGAGAATATAAAACGAATGCTGAGAGCAGCGTCTGCATTGCAACATTCAAACCCAATCCCTCTCACCAAGCGCGGGCTATTTTGCCTCGCACACATATAAATTATACGCTGCTGTTTGTAAGTGGAGCTCAACTAAAAGTTTCCATGCTCTAGCCAGCTGCATAGGCACAAGTGCCCAGAAACGAGTGAGCAACAAAGTGCGCGTGTCGCCAACAAGTGTCCAGAAACGGGTGTAGCAACAAAATGCGCGTGTCGCGAATTCTTTGTTTTACCCCCAGCGAAAAAGTGCCAAACGCGCCTAAAGAAGTTAACACTTCAAAAAATAATAATGGGTTACGGCCAATAAAAAATAGTAGTTTATGATCTTCTGCATATACATATCACTCGTGCTTGGTTATCCCCGGCAACTCATTAAGGATTGCGCTGGGGAAAGGATCCGGTTGTACATGGACTGTGAATTCTCTAATGTACCTTCATTGGATCACCATTTGCTTATGGTGAATTCGCCGTGATAGGATACAGCCTACCCAAAGTTGTGTTACTAGTGCCGATTCCTGTAGTATTCTCCTGGCCTTTACCCGTTTGGCGTATGTTAATAAAAATGGTTGTACTTATCTAAAATTCCAGGTGTATCTTCGGTATACCGGACCTTGGACTACCTCTCGGGCCTCCTACAATCGTACGTTCTGCGCAGCCTCTTGCTCAATATTGCATTCACATAAAGTTAATCGCAGTGCCACTTTCAAATGTCTTCTCACTGTGTTCATATAAAATTACTCATATTGTAATTTCCAGCATCTACTTCCCATAATTTTTAGAAAAACATATCCTCTTCCCATAACATATATCTTCGGACATTTTACTTCAATTTACAAACATCTTCCTTCAACTTTACAATTATCTTCTTCTTCGCCCCTCAGCTCTCAAATACATTCTTTTCCAGGCTTCTTTTTTTCCTTCAAAACAGCAGCTTCTATGCTTTTGTAAGATTTTGCTAAAATATTTCCCACTTCCAAAAACTTATTAACTTATTCCTTTTTTTCCGAACTCAATATTCAATACTTATATTTTTTGTTCCCACGGCTCAGAACTGACTCCTTACTGACTGACTAAAAAAAATGTTTCCTTCTTTTCTTGTTTTTCTTTTCGCCGCCTACTTTTTTGTTCCGGACAACTTCTCGATTTCATTCCCGACAGTGATTTTGAGTCAAGTAGTTATTTCGGGATTTTCGGTCAAAACTGACCGTTACAGTATCTACAAAAACGGCACTGCAGCCTTAATCGATTAACAATACTGTTAGTGTCACTTTTACGAGAGAATGCTCCATCGCAAACGAGTGAGCAACAAAGAAACGAGTGAGCAACAAAGTGCGCGTGTCGCCAACAAGTGTCCAGAAACGGGTGTAGCAACAAAATGCGCGTGTCGCGAATTCTTTGTTTTACCCCCAGCGAAAAAGTGCCAAACGCGCCTAAAGAAGTTAACACTTCAAAAAATAATAATGGGTTACGGCCAATAAAAAATAGTAGTTTATGATCTTCTGCATATACATATCACTCGTGCTTGGTTATCCCCGGCAACTCATTAAGGATTGCGCTGGGGAAAGGATCCGGTTGTACATGGACTGTGAATTCTCTAATGTACCTTCATTGGATCACCATTTGCTTATGGTGAATTCGCCGTGATAGGATACAGCCTACCCAAAGTTGTGTTACTAGTGCCGATTCCTGTAGTATTCTCCTGGCCTTTACCCGTTTGGCGTATGTTAATAAAAATGGTTGTACTTATCTAAAATTCCAGGTGTATCTTCGGTTTACCGGACCTTGGACTACCTCTCGGGCCTCCTACAATCGTACGTTCTGCGCAGCCTCTTGCTCAATATTGCATTCACATAAAGTTAATCGCAGTGCCACTTTCAAATGTCTTCTCACTGTGTTCATATAAAATTACTCATATTGTAATTTCCAGCATCTACTTCCCATAATTTTTAGAAAAACATATCCTCTTCGCATAACATATATCTTCGGACATTTTACTTCAATTTACAAACATCTTCCTTCAACTTTACAATTATCTTCTTCTTCGCCCCTCAGCTCTCAAATACATTCTTTTCCAGGCTTCTTTTTTTCCTTCAAAACAGCAGCTTCTATGCTTTTGTAAGATTTTGCTAAAATATTTCCCACTTCCAAAAACTTATTAACTTATTCCTTTTTTTCCGAACTCAATATTCAATACTTATATTTTTTGTTCCCACGGCTCAGAACTGACTCCTTACTGACTGACTAAAAAAAATGTTTCCTTCTTTTCTTGTTTTTCTTTTCGCCGCCTACTTTTTTGTTCCGGGCAACTTCTCGATTTCATTCCCGACAGTGATTTTGAGTCAAGTAGTTATTTCGGGATTTTCGATCAAAACTGACCGTTACAGTATCTACAAAAACGGCACTGCAGCCTTAATCGATTAACAATACTGTTAGTGTCACTTTTACGAGAGAATGCTCCATCGCCTCTTTCGTCGCAATATCCAGTGTAAAAGGGCGCGGTCGAGACATTTTTCAATAATTGCTCACTGTCATCGTCTTTTCTTGCGATGTTCTTCTTTCAAAGTGATTGCACTTGCACCTCCTGTACTTTAACAATTCTCACCTGACATTAACTTTGATTTTCCTTTCACACGAAACAAACCACCATTGCGACCAAAAAAAGCAGTGTAAAGCATGAGTAGCATACCGTGTTTCTTCATATGCAGCAAGGATCAACGCTGTTTCGAAAAAGTGTCTTAGCTCTTAATTCTTAAATTGTTATTCTTTCTCGGATTCCAAAAAACAGTCTCGTCAAAAACTTTAATTTTAGAACGTCGAAATTGATGATTCTCAGCTAAAAATTCGTAAACCTTGTGGTTGGCTTTTGAGCCGCTATGTCGCGGACATTAAACGACATAGCGTTTCGATGAATAGCTCATTTGAAACCTACTTTATTGTTCGTATTTCTGCTATTTCCTACATTTTATATGAGGAGCCGTTAACGAAAAATATTGTGTTCTGCAGCGCGAATTTTTTTCCCTATATGACCATATTTTTTGTTTCCTGTTGGCAATTAACGCAAAAATTACATGGAGCTATTTTAGATTGATTGGACTAATAGTCTTCGTTTCGTTGTCTTCAGTAGAAAAAATTTTCAATCTTAACATGAAAATGCTGTCTCAGAGTAAGAAACTGGAAATTCTTCAGCCAAGCAATTGCGTTTTTTCGCTCAATACTTATAACTTTCGACCAAGATATGTTTTTCTTGGAATAAGATTGGTTAATTTTTTACTCAAGAAACTATTTTTTATTCAAAACAAAATTTGTATTAATTCAAGACACGATGAAGTTTTAATTCGAGGATATTGCATTGAGGAAATTCACTATTTTATTTCGTGGAAATACTGTAGTCAATTTGAAACTCGCTTATGATCATTAGAAAAAATATGTCTTTGTTCAAAACAGCCGTCAAGAAAATTAATTTGTTTGCTTCAAGAATTTGATGTCCGTAAAGTTGACCCCGCCATTTTGGATTTTTAAAAAAAGAAATAATGTGCTAAGATGTGCTCGATGTGTGCTATAATGTGCCGTATTAAAAATAAATTTTATTCAAAGGATTTAGTTTTAATGAGGAGGTCCTTTTTTTAAAGTGAAGTTTTCCCCGCCATCTTTTTTTATGAAAATCAACTTATTTGTGCCGTAATGTGTTCAAGATGTGCCCCCAGCGAAAAAGTGCCAAACGCGCCTAAAGAAGTTAACACTTCAAAAAAGGTTTTTTGCATTTCTTTCTGCTCCTTTTAAAATTAATTGGCTCCCTAAAAGATTGTATGGGACGAAGTAAAGAGGCAATTGGCTAGGTGGCCGTAAATGGTGCCAATAGCATACTCAACTAGACTGACTCATTATTGGACAGTAAACCAATTCTCGCGTTTGGAATGGTCTATGCCGATGCGGATGCAATTATAAATATTCATGCCTGCAGGGGTAGCGGAGCATGCATACTTCCAGCAGACGAATGCTTAGATTTTCGTGTCTGTGACGGTAGCATGCATGCCTGTGGGGGGAGTGTGCATACCGGTGTGGCATGCGAGTTTAATACTTAATTGTTTAAGTATTTAAAAATACAATTTTATCTTGAAAATAAAAAAATAAAACCACAGAAACACTTTGTTCCTTAATTACAGTTTATTAAATAAATTTTCAAAAGATTAAGCTCTCTTCGGAGTGCTTTTACAAATTTATGTTATACGATTTATTTAAAACGATCTCTTCGGAGTCGTTAACGAATTATGGCGGCCTTAAGACTAATTATTGAAATTGATTTGATCGATTCCGATACTTCATGAATTTTTGACCCTTGTACTCTACTTTAACTTTTCAAACGGAAATGCTTATTCTTGCATTTCCGATTTTTATTCAAAATTTCGAAACCAATTTTTGTAGTTACTGGAAAATAATTACCAATCAATTTTTGGTGGAGTGTGCCGGAAACGATCGTTGTTCATGAAGTATAAGAATTGCGAAATATGGACTGATTATTGGTTTTGCTAACCAATAATTAGTCCATTCATGATATCTTTGGGGAGTTGTTTGGGAGCAACATAAGTCACGTTGCTTTCATGCAATTTTATATTATTTTCATCGTGACTTATGTTTGATACCATAACTCCTCCTCCACTAGATTCAAGATTCTCCTGAATCTTATTTGTTATCTTCACTTTTACATTTTTATTTCTTATGTATATAAATATGAAAAGTGTAAGTATTATAGTCAGAATAATTACAAATGATCCTAATGCTATATTAACATTTTCTTGGTATTTTAATTCTTTAATTTCTTTTATGTTTTGTTCCTGTTTTATTACAATATCTTCAAATGTTATATCAACTTTTTTGTTATCGTCAATTCTGTCGTTTATTGGGATAGTGAATTTATTTGTAATTTTGTTTACATTATTACTATATTTGTTGTTACCTATTTGTACTGTACAATTTTGAAATGTTATAAAATAGTTTCCTTTTAGAGTTAACTGTCTTTCATCGCAGGAACTATTAAATTTTTTATTCCTTATGTTGTTCAAAATTAAAATACCTTCTTCTATTTCTAAGTACTCCTCTTTATTATGTACTATAAATCTACAGTTATTTTTAAATATACAATGTTTACTTAGCCTCAGTTCCTTTAACGTTTTCTCCTTTTCAAAAGTGTAGGTTTTGTTATTTATTTCAACTACATATTCTATTTCTTCTTCAATTTGTCTATTTTTTGAATTAGTTATTGGTACTAAAAGGTTCTTGGTATACTTTTTGAACTCTTTTGGTATTTTTATTGCAAGTATGATGGATTCATTATAGAATTTAGCTACTCCTAGTCTCATTTGTCCAAGTTTCCTCGAGTCGATTTCGTAAGTACTAATTTCATCGTCTGTTAGTATGTTCGGATGTACAATACCTAGTCTAGCCGATATACAAGGTTATCTTGTATAGTTTCAATTTGTCTTCCTATTAAGTCTATTTTTACCATATATTCTAGAAATAGTTCTTCGGTGTGAATTCTTTTGTCAATGTTGTTTAAATTCGTAGTTATTTTTAACCGATCTGTTTCTATAGCATCTTTTAAGAGAACAAATGTTCTATTGAAACTTTCGTTAATCTTAATCTGTTGGTTTACGGTTTGGATAATTTCGTGATTGTTTGCGTCAGTGGTTACTAAATGTTTTTCAATGTTCTGTTTGTCATTGTCGTCCATTGTACCAAATACGCATTTTAAAACAGTTCCTCCTATATTTACAAGTCCTCGCTTTTGTCTAAGTGGCATTAGTGTTGCTACTTGTGTTCTTAGTTTACCTGTCTGATGGATAAGGATGCTTTTATTTACACTATTTATTTGGAGTGAATTGATTATCTGTTCTAATTTATTAATGATCGTTAAAACTTCCTTTGGGTTTATAACATGTAATACTATATCGAATTTACTAACAAGTTCTATTTCGTCTGTTTTAATTTTGGCGTAACCTGATTCTGAGTTGATTTTTTCAATTAGTAATGTTTGTTCTGCCAGAGTTGTTGTCAGGAGTAGGATCACTATCGTTGTTATTATCTGAAAATTTAAGAGGTCGATTTATATTATTTTCGTGGATACCACTAAGCTTATACTTTCTAAATTTAGGTTCTTCCTTATGTCTAACTGACTTATAGTTTTTTATAAATCCCTCTTCCCTGGTTTCGGTGTAATCTTCCCTGACCTTGTTTCTCCTCGTTATACTCTTAATCTTCATATTTTGCAATCTATCATAAATTATCTTACGATCTACCTTATGATCTTGACCGTCTAATGGGGTAGTTTTTATGGTGGAATGGTAGGTATTATTATAAAAATTAACTGCTTTAAGCATCTGTGTTTTGATTGGAAGCTTTTGTTCGACATTAAGAACCCTAATTCTTTCTGTTATAGTATTATTGAAACGTTCTACATCGGAATTGCCAGTATGACTGTTAGGCTTAGTTATATGATATTCAATGTTTTCTGCAGTACAAAATTCTGCAGTGTTAAATTCATTATCGAAAATAAATTTTTTGGGCTTACTTTTAACTGCTAAATATTGTCTAATTTTTTCTATTATTGTTTGTGTATTGCGGTCTTCCAAGTAAAAACATACTACATGTTTAGAGAATTTATCGATGAAGTTAATAAAAGAGTGCTTACTATTTACATATGTATCGACATGTATGATTTCGTTGATTTCAGAAGGGATTTCCGTGAAGTGGAATTTCCTTTTAATTGGATTTCTATCATATATTCCAGCTGTACAGATGTCACAATTATTTATTATTTTGTGTACCACTATTCTGAGATTTGGATGGTATATCCTACTTTTCATTCCTTCGTAAGTAGCTACAAATCCAGAATGTCCTACCTCATTTTTATGATATAATGATATTTGTTTATTTAATTGTTCTTCATCTTCTATATCTGTAACAAAAAAAAACAAAGAGGTGTCAAGGGACACCCGGATGGAACGAAGTCCCTTTCGATTAATTAGTGAAGGAATTGTAATAAAAATTTTGTTTTTAAGTTATAATACTATTTTTTTTATTATTAATAAATATAATGTAATATAAACTCAATCAGTAAGCTCAATTTTAGTAATAATTGGCTTGTGGTAACTGAAGTAGGAAACATATGTTTGGGATTCTATTTTATTTAAATGTCTAGAAAAAACTGCATCAATGGTAGTATTATATTTTGTTGTTGAATCTGCTGGATTATTGTTTATTCTTAAATCAAATTCTTCCTCTAGAAACTGTAGTAATGGTTTTGATTTTTCATTACTGAAGTTGATGTTAAAATCACCGGCCAAAATGAGTGGAACTTTATCTAAATTTTTGTTGTATCTGCTAAGCGTTCGAGATACATCTTTAGAACACTCTAGCAGTGCTCGATGAACGAACTCCTGAATATCTATTAATTTGTTATTTGGTGAGACATATATGACTGCCTTGATTAAGGTAACGCCGTTCCATTACACACTCTGCTGCACACAAATCTGCAACACTTGTACTTGCAACAAAAGCAACAAAAACAACAAAAACAAAAAAACAACAAAAACAACAAAAGCAACAAAAACTACAAAAACATCAAAAACAACAAAAGCAACAAAAACAACAAAAACGTCAAAACCAACAAAAACAACAGAAACAACAAAAACATCAAAAACAACAAAAACAACAAAAACAACAAAAACAACAAAAATAACAAAAACAACAAAAACAACAAAAACAACAAACACAACAAAAGCAACAAAAACAACAAAAACAACAAAAACAACAAAAGCAACAAAAACAACAAAAACAACAAAAACAACAAAAACATCAAAAACAACAAAAGCAACAAAAACAACCTGTATACACTCAAAAAAATAATCGTCGCGACACCACACTGTACAATGCGAAATAGAAAGAAGAAACGAAAATAACTGGCTTGCTTTCTATGGGAGAGAGAGAGAGACAGACAGGGAAACATGCGCACGCTGCACGGCACACTATACCAAAAAGTGTTGTTACAACTTTTGGTATTAATTTTTTCCGTCTAGCCCCCTTTCTCAACGCGCGATAAGGAACTTCGTTCCAAAAACTACACCTAACAAACTTAACATTATCACTATTTCCTGAGAATAAATCTATTATAATTTTCTGTAATTTATTATAACTATGATCATCTATTTCTGAGTACCTTTGCCTTTTGCGATATATCTGCGGAGAATATCATTGGCCTTTTCATTTTCTAGGTCTTGTATATCAATGTATATTCTTCAATTCTTGAAGACTACTTCAAATTCTTTCTCTTTTGTTGACTTTAGTATGATTTGCGTCTTGAATCTATTAACAACCGTTTCTAATATTGGTATATGGTTATTAAGATTCTCTTCTTGAGAATGCATTCTTGCACCGTCCGATGCTGTATCTATTGCGTTCTGTTCAATGTTACCATAATCTTAACTCAAATTTTCAGTTTTTTTAACATTGCTATCTTCTGTATTGTTTAAGGTAAAACTCAAATTATCAGTTTCCCTAATACTTCTACTTTCTTCGTTATGTAAATTGAAACTCAAATTTTCAGTTTCCTTAATGGGACTGCCTTCTTCCTTATATTGAATAATATTTATTTCATTAGTTTCTGTGCTTATACGACTCAAGAAGTCTGCGATTTTGTTATCCTTTCCTTTTATATAATCTATCTTCATATCATATTCTCTCACTGATATCAGCCATCTTTGCAATCTCGGATTTATGTCTTTTCCAGAGTATTTTGCATTGAGCCATTTAATTGGTTGGTGGTCTGTTTGGAGGTCAAACTCCCTCCCAAAGAGATTAGACCCTAAGACCCCAAATCTTAGACCCCAAGAGATTAGACCCTATTTCGTTCCCCAAACGATTGCTAGTAACTCCTTTTCTATTGTAGAGTAGTTTTTCTCATGGTCGTTTAGAGTTCTGGATGCATAGCAAATCGGGTGACCATCTTGGGATAAGACAGCTCCAAGAGCGAAATTACTTGCATCTGTTACCAACTTGAATTTCCTATTAAAATCAGGGTATCTTAAGATGGGGTGATTTGTAATAATATCTTTTAATTTATCAAAGGCACTAATATAATTTGGATCATTTAGATTTATTTTCATCCCTTTCTTTAAATATTTCGTTATAGGTTGAGCTATCTTAGTATAATCTTTTATAAATTTCCTATAATACCCTGTTGTTCCTAAAAAAATTTTAATTTGTTTTACAGTGGTTGGTAACTTTAGTTCTCGGATAACCTGTATTTTCTTCGGGTTTGGCTTGATACCTTCTGGAGTCAAGATGTGGCCTAAGAATTCGGTCTCCTTTTTCAAAAAATTGCATTTATCTATTTGGATTTTTAGGCCGGCTTCTTGAAGCCTATTAAAAACTTTCTTAATGTTAATGAGGTGTTCATCTAAAGATGTACTGAATATTAGGATATTGTCTAAGTAGGCGACACAAATCTTGTTCAATAAATCTCTTAATACACAATTCATTAGACTTTGAAAAGTTGCAGGAGCATTCTTCAGACCGACTGGCCTCCTGACGTATTCATAGTGTCCAAATGGTGTCGAAAATGCAGTTTTCTTTCTGTCCTCAGGTTTCACTAAAATTTGGTGGAAACCCTTGGCTAAGTCAAGTGTCGTGAAGTACTGAGCTTTACCTAATTTATCTAAAATGCCTTCTATATTTGGGATTGGGAGGGAACTTGTGACTTATTGTTACTTCGTTAAGTTCCCTATAATCAATTACAATTCGCCACTTTTTCTGACCTGAATTATCTAGTTTCTTGGGGACTGTTGTAAGGAGAATTACCGGGTACTATTATGTTTTGCTCTAACATTTCCTCAATTTGTCGTTCTATTTCTTGTTCATGGATACGAGGGTATCAGTAGATTTTAGAATATATGGGATTGTCAGTCGTAGTGACGATTTCGTGCTGCACTTCATGGGTAAAACTTAACTTGTCACCATCTTTATAAAATAATTTCTCATAATCCCTTAGTGTTCTATATATTCTTTGTCTTTCTTCTCTATTCAAGTGGTCTAGGTTAAGTTTATCAATGTTACTTGTTTCAAGACTGCATATTTCATTTAGGATAAAACAATGGTCATTATATTCAAAGTAAGTTTTCTTGTTAAAAAATTGGATGTACCGGAATTCTAAATCTATTTTTGCTTTTAAGGGGTATAGAAAATTCTGGCCCATAATGGCATCATATTTTCGTCCTACCAATTCCATCACCTTCCAGCATAGGGTACCATTTGTTTAGTTCAAGGGGAATTGGGGTAATAATCTTATTTTCTACCTTAGAAATACCATTTAATGTTACAAAATATACGGGTTTTTCTAATTTAAGTTCACGATATTTTTGAAGTGTTAACTTCTTTAGGCGCGTTTGGCACTTTTTCGCTGGGGGTAAAACAAAGAATTCGCGACACGCGCATTTTGTTGCTACACCCGTTTCTGGACACTTGATGGCGACACGCGCACTTTGTTGCTCACTCGTTTCTGGGCACACAGTTTGGTCTGGAACAGCAAGGAGTGCGGACGTCTGCTGGTCCGGTCCCTATTTTCGCGGCGTGAATTGCGCTTAATAAAAAAAATCAAATTCAAAAAACTTTAAAAAACAGTGAAAAGTGAGAACATCACAGAACCACACACATATAAATTCCTCCATTAAAGCAGTGTAATAAAAACAAAAACCAAAAAGTGAACAATAAAAATTCTCGCGCCACAGTCAAAAGCCTTCACCCTTCAACAGACAAGACACGCGACCGACGAACAGCAGAAGTAAGTACCCTTGCTCCCCCTACCGAAACCCGAATCCCGGACCTTGCAAGTGTCGCGACCGAAATCTGTCGGTCGATGAAATTTGTCCCGTCTTAAAAGGCATAACACTTTGACGCGAACAAATTTTATCGACTCTGATGGTTGCGGCAGATGTAATTTCGGGAAATATCCCAGAGAATGTGGCGAATGAGCCCGCGCAACCGAAGTCCCGTTACAGGTTATGCTTTGTTATTGACTTTTGTAACATTCGTGGACTTCATGCGAATTTCTCTTTTGTTGAGTGCCACTTATCTAATTATAAACCCCCAATCTTCGCACTGAGTGAAACCCAAATATCACCCGATAATAACTTAGGTCATTACCAGGTGTCTTTGTGCACAATCTCTCCCCCCATAGGGGTACTGCCATCTATGTTAGGGAGGACGTGGCTTATCATAAAATATTTTCAAGCACGACTTCAGATTTTAATTATCTTTGGATTAAAATCATTTTCAAAAGCCACGTCATATTCTTCTGCTTCCTATACAGAAGTCCTAACATAAGTAACGAAGCCTCCATTTCATCATTTGATACTATTTCCGAACAAATCTCGGGATTTTTGTCGTCCAATCCTGAGTGTGAAATTACCGTTGCGGGTGATTTCAATGTTCATAACGCAAACTGGCTGACTTACTCAAATGGCACCAGTGTTTCTGGCAAGGACGTCGAGCTCTTTGCAGACACCAATAATTTACATCAAATTGTGGATCATACACGAGAGTCCCTGATGTTGCCGATCAAGGAAACTATCTCCTTGATCTTTTTCTCACTTCCCATCCAGAGCGATACTCCGTCGAAGTTGATTCACCTCTCGGCAATTCGGACCACTGCTTAATTAGCGCTAGCTTCCCATTCGAATTTCCCATCCCTCCCAAACCAGTTAGGAGAAATGTATGGCATTATGGGAAGGCCAATTGGCTGGGGCTTATTAATTTTTTCCAATCTACTGACTGGAATCAGTGTTTCCGAACCAAAAACGTCAACTCTGCCACTATCCGTATCACTAGAATCATACAGGCAGGAATGCATTTGTACATTCCTCATTCTACTAAATCTGTGAAGGCTAGGCCCAACAGATGGTTTAATCAGGAATGTATGCATGCCATCAGAAACAAAGAAGCCGCCTTTCGAGCTTACAAGAGCTCCCCGAGTGAATCGCTCCGTGAAGAGTATATAAAACTAAGAAATTCCTGTAAAGTCACCATCAGGAACGTCAAAAATTCATTTGACAATAAGTTGAGAAGTAAACTCTTTAATGCAACCTCTGGTAGCAAAAACTTCTGGTCCTTGGTAAGTTCCATAAAGAAGAATTTCACTGCATCTACAACTCCTTTTTTCATTCACGATAAGAAGGTGATAACAGACAGAAAAGCCAAGGCCGATTTATAAGCATCTCTGTTTGCTTCAAATTCTTCGCTATCCGAAACTGATGCGCTACCCCCAGTTCTCGAGCACAATGCTCATTTAATGGACAGGGTTTTCTTCAGGACTCGCGAGGTGTACAGGTGCCTCAAGGAGCTCGATGTCAACAAATCCACTGGACCCGATAATATACCCTCTATCGTCTTAAAACAATGCGCGTCACCTTTAGCTAAACCTCTGCGCAAACTTTTTGCCCTATCATACTCCTCCGGAGTTTACCCAGACTCTTGGAAACTTGCCCATGTTCAGCCAATTCCGAAAAAAGGTGAAGCCAGCGATCCCTTAAACTACCGCCCAATAGCAATTACTTCTATTCTCTCCAAAACCATGGAGGCGATAATCAACAAAAAGCTTATGGGATATCTAGAATCCAACCTACTCTTAAACGACAGACAATATGGCTTCCGCCAGAAAAGATCCACTGGCGATCTTTTAGTCTGTCTTACAGAACACCTCAGCCGTAGTCTGCATGGGTCTGGCGAGTCTAGTCTGGTTGCTCTAGATATCTCCAAGGCTTTCGATAGAGTTTGGCACTCAGCCCTGTTAGCCAAACTCAAAGCTATTGGAGTCGACTCACTTCTACAGAAGTGGATCAAGAATTTCCTTTTCGGCCGTTCAATCAAAGTAATATTGGATGGCGTCAAATCCGCATCCCACCCGATCTCGGCGGGTGTCCCCCAGGGGTCAATCTTATCTCCGGCCCTATTCCTTATCTTTATAAATGACCTTCTTTCAATCCCCTCCAACCCACTTCTCAGCTTCGCTGACGACGGTACTTTACGGTACTCGTATAGCTTCGATACAAGGCAGACTCATGCCAGATCCTGTCTTGATGATCGCGAACGTATGTCCAACTCTATCAATAACGACATTGAACTGATTCTAAAGTGGGGAGAGAAGAATCGTGTTGAATTCAATCCCGCCAAAACCAAGTATTGTCTTATCTCCAAAAAGAAGTTCAACACCCCTCCACCCTTGAAAGTGAATGAAGTTCAACTAATGGCCGAACCATCCTTACACATCTTAGGCGTGACTTTAGCCAAGGACTTGCGATGGAATGACCACATATTCCAAATCGCCAAACAAGGATCTCAGTGCTTGGGATTTCTTAAGAGGTGTAAGTTCCTCCTCCAGCCATCGGCCCGTGCTGTTATTTACAAATCCTACATTCGGCCTCTTCTCGAATACAACTCCCTCGTTTGGGGCGGCGCTCCAATAACCACCTTGGCATGGTTAGATAAGGTCCAAAAAAAGGCCCTTAAATTAATTGACGACGATACCGCTTGCTCCACCATCGACCCCCTCAGCCACCGTAGGAATGTAGCTGCATTGACAAAATTTTATCGCTACTATCATAGAGACTGTTCCTCCGAGCTAAACGCTCTCCTGCCTCCACGGCATTCTTATACCCGCAACACCAGATTAGCCCACTCGTCTCATTCCCTCCACCTGCAACTCCCCCTTTCACGCACTCAACAAGATATGAATTCGTTTGTTAATAGAACAACTCGTCTGTGGAATAATCTCTCGCAGTCAGTATTTCCGAGCTCCTACAACATCCAAGAGTTCAAACGCAGGGTTCATCACCACCTTCTTCAATACCCCCCCGTACCTTTTAACCCTTAACCTATACCCCTCCCCCCCCCGTACTAAGCTTACTGCTAGACATTGCACCATGACGTGACAAATGACATGACGGACTAGTAGTACAAAGGGTGATTCCTGAGCTTAGCACTCCCAAATAAAAAAAAAAAAAAAATAAAAACTTGTGCCTATGCAGCTGGCTAGAGCATGGAAACTTTTAGTTGAGCTCCACTTACAAACAGCAGCGTATAATTATATGTGTGCGAGGCAAAATAGCCCGCGCTTGGTGAGAGGGATTGGGTTTGAATGTTGCAATGCAGAAGCTGCTCTCAGCATTCGTTTTATATTCTCGCGCCGCTCTCAAAATTCATGTCATATTCTCGCACGCCATCGCTGCTGTCTGTTAATGGAGTTTTTCAAATGACGATGTCAGGCTATCAGAGAGAGAATGCAACATTTTTATACGCGCTGGAATACAACCATAAGTCGGAAAATTTTATGAGTTTATATGGGGATGTATTGGTGCATATTTGCTCGTTTGTTTTGATTTATGAAAGAAAACAGCTGATTCAATTTTCTTTCCTTTTCTGTTATGCATACTTTATCGTAAAGAGAGAATCTGGCTTTGTCTGGCCGAGTTCACGAAGTATGCGTTGAGTTTTGCTCAGCAGTGATGTTCATATATGCACGCACACAATCAACGGTCGGAAATTTTTGTATAAAGATGAAAGACTTGTTATTACTAGACTTTGCTTCTGCATTGCAACATTCAAATCCGATCCCTCTCACCAAGCGCGGGCTATTTTGCCTCGCCGCACACATATAATTATACGCTGCTGTTTGTAAGTGGAGCTCAACCAAAAGTTTCCATGCTCTAGCCAGCTGCATAGGCACAAGTGCCCAGAAACGGGTGCGAAGCAAAAATGCGCGTGACCATCGCTGCTGTCTGTTGCTGGACCTCGACTAAAAGTTGCCATGCTCTAGCCAGCTAAATGGCTGCAATATTTAAATATTTTGCTTGGATTAATCGCTCTCGGCGACATGGAATACGTTGGAATACTGCGCGTCTGTATTTTACGTACATGGCTGGGGCAGTACCCCAGTAGGGAAAATCGCAAGTATTTACTGTGGGAAGTCGATTTGGAAGTACTTCTTTAATTAGTCTTTTCTATAATGAGTTATAAGTAATGCAGAGGAGAATGAGTTTGGTGACCAAGCGTTTGATTTCGCGCAAAAAGCGTGTTGAAAAACTTCGTAGCTGCTCGTTTTCTTTGTTAATAATCTCAGTTATCTCAGCCATTAAGTTTCTGAAATTTAATGTATAAACATATCCCACCAAAAAAACATTAAAAATGTGAATTAGAAGTTCGTGGGCGCGGAAATTATTTATTGGGACAGTTTAAAACACACTTATAACAAAAAGAAGTGATATGGATTAGTCAAGATGTATCGTTAATAGCATGAAATAATTAAACACGTGCATTTACGAACGAATTCAAAAGAATTATACAACTGCCAATTTTTATTTAAAACTCAAAAAAGTAAGTATTATAATACTTTATTGAGTTTTAAATAAAAATTGGCAGTTGCATAATTCCTTTGAATTCGTTCGTAAATGCACGTGTTTAATTATTTCATACTATTAACGATACATCTTGACTAATCCATATCACTTCTTTTTGTTATAAGTGTGTTTTAAACTGTCCCAATAAATAATTTCCGCGCCAACGAACTTCTAATTCACATTTTTAATGTTTTTTTGGTGGGATATCACTCTTTTTAACTTCCCAGTATAGGAAGTTATTGTAATCGGTCCGAAAATCGAAATCGAAAATTTCAACGTATTTTCATCTTTCAAGGTCCCAGGAGCATTTTAAGCAAAAAATTGGGAGGAAGTATGTGTGTGTGTGTATGTGCGTACGGATGTGGTCATTTTTTCCTGCACGATATCGCGCGAACCAAAACTGATATCGGCTTCGTTGAGGTGTTGTTCGAAGCGTATTAACCGAAATATGATCTGAAAAGATTTTCATGAAAATCGGTCCAGCCGTTTTTTTGTTTGAGCGACGTAAGTGATTTTTGTACCTGCACGATATCGCCCGAACCACGAAAGATATTGACTTACTTGAGGTGCCGTTCGAAGCGTATTAGCGACAATATTATCTGAAAAGATTTTTATAATATTCGGTCCAGCGGTTTTTTGGTTTAAATGACTTAAGTGATTTTTGTACCTGCACGATATCGCAAGAACTATAAAAGATATCGGCTTAGTTGACGTGCCGTTCGAAGACTATTAACCAAAATATGATCTGAAAAGATTTTCATAAAATTCGGTCCAGCCGTTTTTTTGTTTAAGCGGCGTAAGTGATTTTTGTACCTGCACGATATGACCCGAACCACAAAAGATGTTGACTTACTTGAGGTGCCGTTCGAAGCGTATTAGCGACAATATAATCTGAAAATATTTTTATAATATTCGGTCCAGCGGGTTTGTGAGTGATTTTTGTACCTGCACGCTACCGAGCGAACTAAAAACTATATCGACTTCATTGAGGTGCCGAAAAACATTGATACATCAATTTTATATACATTTTCGTCATTTTAATCTTTTAAGTGCGCACATTAAGTTTGACATTTAGGCGAAAATATTGATTAACGATTGTGACAAAATCTCAGTATTATGCATATATTCTATATTGCCTATTGTTCATTTATTATTAAAATATCCAATCATAATATTCAACATCCATCATACTGGGAAGTTGATCTTGTGGACCGAAAGGCTCGAACCCATATCCCAACTAGTTTGTTTTAATACAGTCTAAAATAAAAAATAAATAATCTTCTGTATAAAGAAATATTATGTATTTAATTGTTCATTATATTTTTGTATTTATTTTATAAGTAGGTAATAACAAAATAACAAAATGCATGAATTCAAACTAATATTATTGCCTTTGTGAAAAAACATAAGCTCCTTTCGAGTTTCTCGGCCAAGATTTTTTCTGCACTATGGAATCATTGATCCATAACCAGCTCGATTTTTGTTTCAACATGCTGATGTAATGACCTTGTTCGAGTGTTCCTGTATGGAATATAGCACTAATCACTTTATAATTTGAACCTCCTATATGCAATTTTGCAGACAGCTTTGATATCGCATTGCTCAATTTTAATAAACTTTTTATTTTTCAGTTCGAATAATTTCAGTTGTATTATGAGAACAGGTGCTGCCGAAATCATTTCCGATTTACGAATCTTTTGAGTGTACGAACAATTTTTACCACTCAGAGTTTCTCGTTTTCCAAATTCATGATCAATAAGTAGCCATGTCGAGGGGGTTGTGAAGAAAATGGTAATGCGTCCTCTTGAGGTGGCCTCGGTGGATCTAACTATTTATTGAGTATACTATATTGCTTATTGTATTCTACTTATCATACCCTTTCATTTGATACCCTTGTCGAGGGGTTTGTGAAGAAAATGGTAATCCGCCCTCTTGAGATGACCGCCATGGATCTAACCATATATTGAGTATATTATATCGCTTATAGTATTCTACTTATGATACCCTTTCAATTGATACCTATGTCGAGGTGGTGAAGAAATGGTAGTCCACCCTCTTGAGACGGCCGCCATGGATAAAAAGACATAGCTTATTGTATTCTACTTATCATACCCTTTCATTTGATACCCATGTCGAAGGGGTTGTGAAGAAAATGGTAATCCGCCCTCTTGAGATGACCGCCGTGGATCTAACCAGATATTGAGTATACTATATTGCTTATTGTCTTCTACTTAAGATACCCTTTCAATTGATACCTATGTCGAGGTGGTGGTGAAGAAATGGTAGTCTGCCCTCTTGAGACGGCCGCCATATAAAGACATATATTATTGGATATAAAGACATAGCTTATTGTATTCTACTTATCATACCCTTTCATTTGATACCCATGTCGAGGGGGTTGTGAAGGAAATGGTAATGCGTCCCCTTGAGGTGGCCTCGGTGGATGTAACTATTTATTGAGTATACTATATTGCTTATTGTATTCTACTTATCATACCCTTTCATTTGATACCCATGTCGAGGCGGTTGTGAAGAAAATGGTAATCCGCCCTCTTGAGATGACCGCCATGGATCTAACCAGATATTAAGTATATTATATCGCTTATGGTATTCTACTTATGATACCCTTTCAATTGATACCTACGTCGAGGTGGTGGTGAAGAAATGGTAGTCCGCCCTCTTGAAACGGCCGCCATGGCTATAAAGACATAGCTTATTATATTCTACTTATCATACCCTTTCATTTGATACCCATGTCGAAGGGGTTGTGAAGAAAATGGTAATCCGCCCTCTTGAGATGACCGCCGTGGATCTAACCAGATATTGAGTATACTATATTGCTTATTGTCTTCTACTTAAGATACCCTTTCAATTGATACCTATGTCGAGGTGGTGGTGAAGAAATGGTAGTCTGCCCTCTTGAGACGGCCGCCATATAAAGACATATATTATTGGATATAAAGACATAGCTTATTATATTCTACTTATCATACCCTTTCATTTGATGCCCATGTCGGGGGGTTATGAAGAAAATGGTAATGCGTCCTCTTGAGGTGGCCTCGGTGGATCTAACTATTTATTGAGTATACTATATTGCTTATTGTATTCTACTTATCATACCCTTTCATTTGATACCCATGTCGAGGGGGTTGTGAAGAAAATGGTAATCCGCCCTCTTGATCTAACCAGATATTGAGTATATTATATCGCTTATGGTATTCTACTTATGATAACCTTTCAATTGATACCTATGTCGAGGTGGTGGTGAAGAAATGGTAGTCCGCCCTCTTGAGACGGCCGCCATGGATATAAAGACATAGCTTATTGTATTCTACTTATCATACCCTTTCATTTGATACCCATGTCGAGGGGGTTGTGAAGAAAACGGTAATGCGTCCTCTTGAGGTGGCCTCGGTGGATCTAACTATTTATTGAGTATACTGTATTGCTTATTATCTTCTACTTATCATACCCTTTCATTTGATACCCATGTCGTGGGGGTTGTGAAGAAAATAGTAATCCGTCCTCTTGAGATGACCGCCATGGCCTAACCAGATATTGAGTATATTATATCGCTTATGGTATTCTACTATTGATACCTATTTCGAGGTGGTGGTGAATAAATGGTAGTCCGCCCTCTTGAAATGGCCGCCATGGATATAAAGACATAGCTTATTCTATTCTACTTATCATACCCTTTCATTTGATACCCATGTCGAGGGGGTTGTGAAGAAAATGGTAATCTGCCCTCTGGAGATGACAGCCATGGATCTAACCATATATTGAGTATATTATATCGCTTATGGTATTCTACTTATGATACCCTTTCAATTGATACCTATGTCGAGGTGGTGGTGAAGAAATGGTAGTCCGCCCTCTTGAGACAGCCGCCATGGATATAAAGACATAGCTTATTGTATTCTACTTATCATACCTTTTCATTTGATACCCATGTCGAGGGGGTTGTGAAGAAAATGGTAATGGTTGTGAAGAAAATGGTAATGTCCTCTTGAGGTGGCCTCGGTGGATCTAACTATTTATTGAGTATACTATATTGCTTATTATCTTCTACTTATCGTACCCTTTCATTTGATACCCATGTCGAGGGGGTTGTGAAGAAAATGGTAATCCGCCCTCTTGAGATGACAGCCATGGATCTAACCATATATTGAGTATATTATATCGCTTATGGTATTCTAATTATGATACCCTTTCAATTGATACCTATGTCGAGGTGGTGGTGAAGAAATGGTAGTCCGCCCTCTTGAGACAGCCACCATGAATATAAAGACATAGCTTATTGTATTCTACTTATCATACCCTTTCATTTGATACCCATGTCGAGGGGGTTGTGAAGAAAATGGTAATGCGTCCTCTTGAGGTGGCCTCGGTGGATCTAACTATTTATTGAGTATACTATATTGCTTATTATCTTCTACTTATCATACCCTTTCATTTGATACCCATGTCGAGGGGGTTGTGAAGAAAATGGTAATCCATCCTCTTGAGATGACCGCCATGGATCTAACGAGATATTGAGTATATTATATCGCTTATGGTATTCTACTATTGATACCTATGTCGAGGTTGTGGTGAAGAAATGGTAGTCCGCCCTCTTGAAATGGCCGCAATGGATATAAAGACATAGCTTATTGTCTTCTACTTATCATACCCTTTCATTTGATACCCATGTCGAAGGGGTTGTGAAGAAAATGGTAATGCGTCCTCTTGAGGTGGCCTCGGTGGATCTAACTATTTATTGAGTATACTATATTGCTTATTATCTTCTACTTATCATACCCTTTCATTTGATACCCATGTCGAGGGGGTTGTGAAGAAAATAGTAATCCGCCCTCTTGAGATGACAGCCATGGTTCTAACCATATATTGAGTATACTATGTTGCTTATTATCTTCTACTTCTCATACCCTTTCATTTGATACCCATGTCGAGGGGGTTGTGGAGAAAATGGTAATCCGTCCTCTTGAGATGACCGCCATGGATCTAACCAGATATTGAGTATATTATATCGCTTATGGTATTCTACTATTGGTACCTATGTCGAGGTGGTGGTGAAGAAATGGTAGTCCGCCCTCTTGAGACGGCCGCCATGTATATAAAGACATAGCTTATTGTATTCAACTTATCATACCCTTTCATTTGATACCCATGTCGAGGGGGTTGTGAAGAAAATGGTAATGCGTCCTCTTGAGGTGGCCTCGGTGGATCTAACTTTTTATTGAGTATACTATATTGCTTATTGTATTCTACTTATCATACCGTTTCATTTGATATCCATGTCGAGGGGGTTGTGAAAAAAATGGTAATCCGCCCTCTTGAGACGCGTACCATGCGTACACTTTTTATTAATCATCGAAATGATAGGAAATGCTATTTGACATCAACAGTGCTGGATTTGACTAACTTGTAACGAATATGTCATATTTTAAAACGTTTTTATTAGCTCGCTTTCTTGTCTGTCTGTTTGTCCGGTACAAATCTTGCAATCGATTTTTTGACTACTTCCGGTTACCCGATCACCCTGAAATTTTGCACACAACTTCAACTCCGATGACAATGCAATATGGTATACTCATTATACCGTTAGATCCATGGCGGAGGACTCTAGAGGACGGATCACTGTTTTCTTCACGGAACAAATTTTGCATTCGATTTTTCAAATACTTCCGGATATTCTATCATGGTGAAATTTTGCACACAGCTTTAGCTGTGATGACAATGCAATATGGTACATACCTTTAGTCCATGGAGGCCGTCTCAGGAGGGCGGATTGAAATATTCTTCACAAACCCTTCAACATGGAGAACAAATGAAATGGTATTTTAAGTAGAACACCATAAGCAATATAGTATACTCAATTTATCGTTTGGTCCATGGCGGTCATCTCCAGAGGGCAGATTACCATTTTCTTCACAACCCCCTCTATATGGGTATCAAATGAAAGGGCATCATAAGACGAATGCAATAAGCCATGCCCTTAGATCCATGGCAGACTCCTCAGGAGGGTGGGTTACCATTCTCTTCAGAACCCTTTCGACGTGGGTATAAAATGAAAGGGTCTCGACATGGGTATCAAATGAAAGGGAATCATGTGTCGAATGCAATAAGCTATGTCTTTAGATCCATGGCGACCTCCTCAGGAGGGCCGGTTACCATTCTCTTCAGACCCCTTTCGACATGGGTATCAAATGAAAGGTTATGATAAGTAGAATACCATAAGCAATATAGTATACTCAATATTTCGTTTGATCCATGGCGGCCATCTCAAGAGGACGGATTATCATTTCCTTCACAACCCTCTCGACATGGGTATCAAATGAAAGGGCATCAAAAGTAATGCAATAAGCTATGTTAGATCCATGGCGTCCTCCTCAGGAGGGCCGGTTAGCATTGTCTTCAGAACCCTTTCGACATGGGTATCAAATGAAAGGGTATGATAAGTAAAACACCATAAGCAATACAATATACTCAGAACATCATTAGGTCCATGGCGGCCTCCTCAGGAGGGTGGGTTACCATTCTCTTCAGAACCCTTTCGACATGGGTGTCAAATGAAAGGGTATGATAAGTAGAATACCATAAGCAATATAATATCCTCAATATTTCGTCTGGTCCATGGCGGCCATCTCAAGAGAACGGATTAACATTTACTTCACAGCCCCCTCGACATGGGTATCTAACGAAAAGGCATCAAAAGTAATGCAATAAGCTATGTCTTTAGATCCATGGCGACCTCCTCAGGATGGCCGGTTACCATTCTCTTCAGAACCCTTTGGACATGGGTATCAAATGAAAGGGTATGATAAGTAAAACACCATAAGCAATACAATATACTCAGAACATAATTAGGTCCATGGCGGCCTCCTCAGGAGGGTGGGTTACCATTCTCTTCAGAGCACGGGTTACCATTTTCATCACAACACCTGCGACGTAGGTACTACAGAAAAGGGTGTGATAAGTAGAATACAATAAGCTATATGAGGTCATTGTAAATTTAACTTGGCGGCTGACATAATTTGGTGGATTGCCTAACTTTACAACAACCTTGACATGTATCAGTTACATAATTTAAATTAATACGGTAAATTATTCAAAGTAAAATGAAAGATAAAAGTTTCAGATAATTACGACTCAAATTTAATTTATAGATGTTTTTATATGAAGAAAGCAGTTAAATACAGTCAAAAGCCATCTAAACGCTTTTCAGTTGTTGCGAGCACTCACGAGTGAAAATAGTAAAAATGATCAAAAAAGGGATGCAGCTATTATTGAAATAAAAATCATATAAAATTAATTTAGCTTACTCCTTCATTTTAATTTTCAGGAATTTCAAAATTAAAAAGATTGATATATTATTAGTAGATTTAGGTAACAATTTTCCACATGTATCCGTCATAATATCATGACCATGTTAAACAGTGATTGCAAAATGTCGCACACAAGACTAAAAAGTAGATAATAATTATTAGATAAAAAAACTTTTTAATATAACACGTTTTTATAACGAACTAAAAAGTATGAAATAATGGCACTAGCCCCATACAGATTTAGAGCCTCAAACACATTTCTAACACCATACAGAGAGTCCTGAAAATTTGTGATTGTGAATTTGTAATAGCTATGAAAATATATGTAAAATTTTAAACGAAAAAACGTGGGGCGCATGCTATAGACAATAGTAGGGAGTGTAGAGTAGCTGGGTTGAGAATTCATTCGCATCAATAATATATACGCCCCACGTTTTTTCGTTTAAAATTTTACATATATTTTCATAGCTATTACAAATTCACAATCACAAATTTTCAGGACTCTCTGTATGGTGTTAGAAATATGTTTGAGGTTCTAAATCTGTATGGCGCTAGTGCCATTATTTCATATTTTTAGTTCGTTATAAAAACGTGTTATATTAAAAAGTTTTTTATCTAATAATTATTTAGAAATAAATTACGATTACGATCTCGGCATTCAGTATTTCATAATTTTACTGTACATTTGTACTGTGAACTACATGTTTTCTATAGTACCTAACGCAATCTGATACCATAGTTGCGACTAATTACTTTAAATGAAAACATTTTGTTAATCATCGAATGCCATCTAGCATCAACAGTTCGAGTAAACACTTTTCGACTAACTAGTAGCACCATCTCATTTATTGAGCAATTGAAATAACTTAGAGCGCCATCTGACAGAATAATTTTGAGTACCCACTTTTTTAGACTGAAGGAGAAGAAAAAAGTTCGATTCGAATTGTAAAAAATGTAAAAATAAGGAAAACGAAGAATGATTGAAAAAAAAACTCATGGAATAATAAATTATTTATATTTTGGTTATCGGTTGCAAATGAAAAATTACTTATATTGCTTATAAAAAGGTGATAAATCGCATAATTTTATAAAAAAAAACACCTAGTTTTCTATGTTTAGGCGTAAATAAGGCATTAGCTGTTTGCCCTTACAAACTCGGCAAACTACCGCTTGCCTTGATATTTGAATTTATGTTTATGATATAAATATAAATCGATTAATTTTACTTATTTTACTGGTTCTGAAAAAATTCAAATTGAATCCAGTAGATTCCCATAAAAATTTAGATCCGTGACTTTGGCTGAATATAATATGACTTTTTTTGCATATTTGCACAATGTTTAAAATAGCAAAAATTTCTGTTTCGTGACTATTGCATCAACCCGGCGATATGTACTGTGTACTATGTACTACATATTTCCTATGAGCTATGCACTATGTATTTATTACTATATATTAGCTACTATTTTTAATAAAAACTACATTATCACAGTCATCCATCGTCCGATCTTTGTGTGATAAGTTTAAGACAAATATTTTAATTTCTAAAACATTGCAACACATTTTGGAGTGAGTGGACATAAGTAACAATTAAATAAACTTTAACAGAATATTCATAAATAAAATATATTAATCCTTATCGTCTTGTATTAAGATTGATTTGGACATTTAGACTAGCCATAGAAGTTAACACTTTTAAAGCGTGGTCGTACGCACACTCGTTTTTTTTTAATACATTAGGCCTAATAATACTAGTTTCGGATCCTGTATCAATAAGACATTTGAATTTTATATTGTCAATGGTCAGAGTACTTATACGACAGACATTCCACTGTACTGCAATAGATGATATTACATGCTGTTGGGCACAAAAGTTTTACTTCTAAAGTGTGGTCTTAAGCCCACTCATGTTTTTTTATACAGAATGTGGCTGTAAATTTACCGGATGCGTCGCAAACGAGCCCCTAAAAAATCAAAATATTGTGATGGAATGTCACCTACAAAACTACGATGCATCATTTGTCCATAGAAAAAAACGACAATTAAAAGGAACGAGAAGAAGAAAAGTTGCGAAAGAGCTCGTAGATGGAAGAATTTTACTATCAATTTGGAGACGTAACGAAGCGAATAGGCCAATGGAATATGGTGACAAGGAACCACCTCATTTGTTTAGAGACCATGGACGCTCAGAAAGGCGAAACAAAAACGCCAAGATCAATTACTCGGCATTAAAACACCAAATGTCTATGAGAGCTTGCACAATCTAAAATACGATCCCAAATCCGAAGGTGCTATCCGATCTATTAGTTTAGATCCATTTTTTATTCATTATTTTTCCAATGAGCAAATCGCTGTTTTCCAACAACACCATGACAGCCTTCTAATTGATTCTACTGGATCATTAGTGATGAAATTAAATTTCCCGAACGGTGAACTTAGCCCTCACTTGTTTTTGTACCAGTGTGTTACTAAAATTGAAAATAGCGTCTACGTCCCCATTTGTCAGATGGTTTCAACAACACAAAATACTAATGCTATTTCATATTGGCTATTAGAATTTCTCCGAATTGGCTCGACTCGTAAGACAGCTTTTCCAGTTCCAAGAGAAGTAGTGACGGATTTCAGTAAAGCAGTGTTAGGGGCAGTCGCTCGTTCATTTGCGAAAAAATACTTTGGCCGATTATTTAACGCGCTGTTTCAAATTGCTTTTCGAGCGTGAATCAATAATTTTGCCTTGTATGATTCGGTTAGATATTTGCCATTTTATGAACATGGTTGCCAAATGGAAGTGCTGGAATCAAACTCAAAAAAGAGTTAAGCAATTTTATTTAAGAAGTATTGCTGCCTTGAGAGGACCAGACTCTTTACGTGGAATTGAAGAGCTCAAGCGATATTCATTATGTCACTGAGTGAAAACCAAACTTATGGTAACTTAACGGCTCAATCGCGAAACTTCTTATCCAATTCCATTAAAGGAATTGTTGTAGAGGAAAAATATATCGAAATGAAAGAAGATGATGACGATTTTGATTATCGCACTGAATTTACAGATCTAAACATTTTTCAATGGGCAAATAATCTACTCAAATATAGTGAACACAAAGTCGGAGATCAAAATGATACTGGTGACATAAATCCTTATTTTTGCCCAAGCGTCGCTGAGAGTTTAAGGAAATTACTACCCTATTTTCCACTTTTCAGCGACGTGATGATTCCAATATTCAAGTACGCACCAAAAGGCCAACCTCTGCAGGAGTAGAAGCAGAGTTTAATGATTTAAAAAATAAAGTATTGCAAGTTGTGTCAACCATGAGTGTGGACAAATTCAAACTTCGACACATATAAACTTTCCCAGGGAAGCTTAAGATTGGACTTTCTAAAAAAACGGACAAGTTTAATGACAAAAATATTAAAATAGATCCAATTATAGAATCTAGCAAAGATGAAATGGAAGTTCAACATTCATCGAATAATAATGAAGACATATCCGAGTTACAGAAAGAAGAAAATTGGCGAAAGAACAAAAGGTAAAAACATTCTAAGTATGCGGATCATTTACCAGAATTTGACGCAAGCCAAGAAATATTTCTAACTTTACCCCTCTTTATAAATGGGCCTTTCTGTAAAAATATTCGTCTGGACAAAAAAACTTTTATCGTGCCAAATACGTGTGCTTTTGACAGTATTTGTCAAATAATAGTGGCTATTATCATGCTATGATCATTAAAAAACTATCAAAAATATCAGCAGTTTGTAGAAAAAAATTACATTCCTGTAATTGAGGCTGGATTGACACTAATTACACACGTTTTAAGCAACTTTTATGTAGAACAAGCGAAGCTCTTTGATATTTTAAAGCAGAAAAGGTTCGATCTAACATAATAAAAATAGATGGAGATGTAAATATTGGCAATTTAGCGAATTCGCTATTTGCAGATTGTGGTAGATGTTTTATAACTCAAACGTGTTTAAAAAGCACCAAATCGAGTTGCAGAAATCACGCAACAATTCCTGCAAATATAGGAATAATTGAGAAAGGGAGGCAATAATAAATGCATTTGAGGTATAGAGAAAATGTTGTGGAATAGCAAAGAGTCTTAGCATTGATTAATTATGGACCACACTTGATTATAGAAACAGATCTAGGAAAACCTCTCAAAACTGTTTTAAATTCAATCCCACAGACATTAAATATGTCAGTGAGGAAAAACTTCCGTCTGACGGGAGTAGTAGCCTATTCTGGTACATTCAAACAAAATTCAACGGGACATTATACTGCCAATAGCAGATTGTTGGTGACAATATAATAACGCATCAAATAGGAGTGCACCATAACAGATAGATAAAGGCTGTTCAATCTATGCACATTTATGTATATACATATGTTTTAAAATAGATATTAGATTATGTTTTCTTGGGGGCCTCGGTAGTCTAGAGGTAAGGCGCATGACTACTATCCCAGAGGTCCCGGGTTCGAATCCCGGCCAGCCCCACGGTCTTTCGCCTTTTCCACTTTCTCATCTATATAACTTTCCTTCTTTCTTCTTCCCTCTTTACATTCCTGATTCCTTCTGTCATAGCCTTCCTTAGCCCTTCCCCGTTCCACCAAAGCGCATGTAATCGGTTGGTTGATGAGATTCAACTCGTTTCAGGAGGCATAACACTCCAGTGAGTTGTTTCTCGATGCCCCGATGTCAAAGTCGCGACAGTAATGGTTGGGAGTAGGTGGACTGAAAACTATCTCTGGTAGGTTGTGACAGCTTCTTCCTTCCCCGACCAGAGCTGCTGTTCGACATTGTACTCTATATGAAGAAAATAGATTGTCGACACAGTATAAAGGGCGTTTCCTGAGACTCTAGTCTTTCACATAAAAAAAAAATATATCTCCGACATACAAATAAGCTTACGGATACACTACAACCGTATTTTTGTATATGTGTTATATTGTTCACAATAAACGTCCTTTTTTATTTTGCAGTAATTGTAGTGTTATTGTAACCTCTCGCCTATCATAATTCTATCAAGGCCAAGAGACAGAACTTTAAATTTTCCTCTTTTTCGTACAGCACACAGTACTACAGCACACAGTACTACAGCTCGAGCACATCATGACATGTTCAAGGTTTCCGCGGAAAAGATAAAATGCGGGGCCAACTTCTAAAATAACAATTTTCTTTTCTTTCAAAACTCGCAAACATATGAATGAGTCCTTTTTCCGCAATTTTTTTTTTCACAAGACAGCACATCTTGAGCACATTACGGCACAAATAAGTTGATTTTCATTAAAAAAGATGGCGGGTCTAACTTCACTTTAAAAAAAGGACCTCATCATAAAAACTATATCCTTTGAATAAAATTTATTTTTAATACGGCACATTATAGCACACATCGAGCACATCTTAGCACATTATTTCTTTTTTTTTAAATCCAAAATGGCGGGGCCAACTTTACGGATGATATAAGAATTTGATATTCTTGACTAAGAAGTTGAGTTGCTTAAATTAAAACTAGTGGGATGTTGTACCTAGAGACTAGCCACTAATTACGCTTTTTCATGGTATCCTTTCTATTAAATAACACTTTAGACTGGATGACAATATATTAAGTGGAGATTGTGAAGAATCACGAAAAGATTCCAACAAATAACTTGAAAAACTAACGCTGATGGAAGAATTATACAATATTAACCGCCAAGAATTTGAAAGAATTGATACACCCCATCTATGACAAAGAATAGTGAACACTCCATCTATGACAATATTACATTGCTCTTCATTTTACCTGTGATTATCAATTTCCATAAAATATACAAAACAGGGTTTCGAACCCGAACCGAACCCGAACCCTGAACCCGCTCCGGGTCAAGATTTTTTTTAAATTTTTTGAACCCGAGCCCAAACCCAATCAAAAATTCGGTTCAGGTTCAATTTTTAACGGCAATTATTATCTAATGCCGGGTTTCCACCAAACCGACAATTTTAAAAAACTGTTTTGTTTTGCTTTACCCACTCGAGATGGGACAGTGTTTTGTTTATAAAAACACTATTCACCGACAAAAATGTGTTTAAAATTGTTCGATTTTTACAAAACATTGACATTTTTGTTGGCAAAAACAGTTTTTGTTTCTGTTTCTTGTTTTGTCTGTTTGGTGGAAACCCGGCATAAGTGTGCGGCGCTTAAAAATTTAAATTTCAGATTTCGCAGAAATTTCTTTTTCTTTCAAAAATGATTATTAGAAGTGAAACCAAAAAAGATGACGCCGCCCCGAGAAAAGACTCAATATCCATGCGCAGTAGAATCCCCGCATGCCATTCCTGTCCCTTAGCCTAGTCGCAACAAATTTCTAAGGGGAAATTTGAAAATACATAAGCACGTTTCTTATCCATATGTGGGCAATTTCTTTTTGTTTGCAGTTTTCATTTCCCCAGATGCGCGCTCCGGCGTCATCTTTTTTGGTTTCACCTCTATTCGTTGTTGTATTATGTTTTTGGTTGTTATTGATTCTTGGATTTGTAGTAAGTTTTGTAATTTTCATTAGTCTTGTAAGTTTTGTTACGCTGCAGGCAGAAGTAAAAAATTAAAGATTTGCTATACTCATAAAGTTTATTCAAGTAAAAGCATTAAATACAATAATAAAAAAGGGATACAAAAATTATAAATTATTGTTACGGCCGGCGCGCGTACGGAAATTTGTTCTACGCAAAAGATAAGAGAAACATTTATGGTAAGTATAACTTAACATCTTTTTTGTTCCGTTACTTTTTTTAAACTAGCTTTATTTCAATTTCTTTTACCCTGAAGATGTCGGGAAACCAAGTGAAGGATTTTTTTTCTTATGGTATCATTAAAGATCAGTCTACATGTAGCAAATGCTCGTTTATATCAAACGAAAACATCCTGATGAGCACCGCGGTATTACTGAAAAGATGATGAGCCAACCATCTACATCAGAATCCGTTAAAAAAATTAAAACGGAAGACGAAAAATTAATTTCCATAGAAAAATATTGCAGTGTAATCAAAATTGATATGTCATCAAAATTGATGCCTGCGTTAAATTAGTTACAGTTAATGGAAGACCGTTTACAATTTTCAAAGATTCTGGAATGCGGGATATAATAGGAACAATAATGAAAACACTAAAATTGACTGTAAATTCAGAAAATATTAAATATCTTGTAAATAATAAAGCAAATGAAGTAAAAAAACGAGTGTGCGTAGGACCACACTTTAGAAGTGTTAACTTCTATGGCTAGTCTAAATGTCCAAATCAATCTTAATACAAGACGATAAGGATTAATATATTTTATTTATGAATATTCTGTTAAAGTTTATTTAATTGTTACTTATGTCCACTCACTCCAAAATGTGTTGCAATGTTTTGGAAATTAAAATATTTGTCTTAAACTTATCACACAAAGATCGGACGATGGATGACTGTGATAATGTAGTTTTTATTAAAAATAGTAGCTAATATATAGTAATAAATACATAGTGCATAGTTCATAGGAAATATGTAGTACATAGTACACAGTACATATCGTCGGGTTGATGCAATAGTCACGAAACAGAAATTTTTGCTATTTTAAACATTGTGCAAATATGCAAAAAAAGTCATATTATATTCAGCCAAAGTCACGGATCTAAGTTTTTATGGGAATCTACTGGATTCAATTTGAATTTTTTCAGAACCAGTAAAATAAGTAAAATTAAGCGATTTATATTTATATCATATACATAAATTCAAATATATGTTTATACATTAATGCCCGGTTTCACAGTGTCGGTTTAAGCTTTCGCTCAGCTGAACCTGAACAGTTAGTTTAAGCTTTAGCTTAATTCGAAATCGTTTCACAGTTTGTTTTTGTGCTCAGTTCAGCTAAACTTAGTTCATTGAATTTTGTAGGCCACTGTGGTCGATTCAGTTGTCATATTTTGTGAAATGTTTGCTCTTGGTAAATAAATTATGTGATTTTTAACTGTTTATGTTTATATGTATGTAAGAATTTGTGAAAAAAATTAGGTTCTCTTGCATTTGTCTACCAAAGTAAATAATAGACAGGTGCCTCTACAGTTTTCTCATATCGTTATGTCCCCCTTTTTTGGTATTTTGACTGAAATACCTTCCGTCCACCCCCGGAAAGGTATAAGTTTTCCGTATTAATTATTGGGTTGGATGTGTCGCATCTTCTATAAGACTATGAGGTACATTTTCAGCAGGGCGGTAAAGCAAATATGTCGCGATCTTTGGAGTAGCACACTGCAGCCTTTTATCCGCACTCTGCACGGCATGCTTTTTAGTAGAATGTTTTCTTCTTTTTACAATTGGTATGAAATCTCCTTACACGAATAATACACGAATAACTATGTAATAGTCTGATCTCCAACAAAATTGTACCGACCTTCCTCCTGTCTCGGTGGATGGAGAGAATCTAACGGCTGACTCAACTCTCAACATCCTAGGGGTAACTTCAACGGAGCATCTGCGATGGAACGATCACATATTCCAAATCGCCAAACAAGCCTCCCAATGCCTTGGATTTCTCAAGAGATGCAAGTTCCTCCTCCAGCCAGCCGCATTGGCTACAATATACAAATCCTACATTCGGCCGCGCCTCGAATACAACTCACATATCTAGGCAGGCGCCCCAAAAACCACCTTGGCTTGTCTCGACAAGGTGCAAAATCGTGCCCTCAAACTCATTGGTGATGGCCCCTTTCGCGCCTCCATAGACACCTTGAGCCACCGTAGGAATGTAGCAGCCCTCTCCATACTTTATCGCTATTACCATGGCGACTGTTCCACCGAAATTCAGGACCTCCTGCCTGCACGGCAATACTTTTCCCGCAACACAAGACTAGCCCGCTCGGCTCACCCCCATACCCTACAGCCCCCTCGTTCACGCACAATACGGTTCAGAAGTTCGTTTATGAATAGAACAACTCGATTGTGGAATGATCTCCCGCAGTCGGTATTTCCGAACTCGTACAACATCTTAGAGTTCAAACGTGAGGTTCATCGTCATTTTCTTCTACACCCTCCAGACCCCCTCTAACCTTTCCTATTCTCCTCTATTCTTCAAACCAAGCTACTACTAGACATTGCACCATGAACTGAACGACATGACGGACTGGTAGTACAAAGGGTTACACCTAAGCTTGGTTTTTTCATAAAAAAAAAAAAAAAAAAAATTGTATTCTTCATCAGTAGCATCAATAATATCATCTAAATCACCATCCATTGTCCTTAATTAATCGCAACTCCAAAAATTAATTAATTTAAACAAGCCGGAATAGAATCAAACCACCAAAGCAATCACTTCTCACACAAAATTGACATTTCTCAACGATAAGCCTCACGGCTTAAAGTTAAGCGCTCAAATTTGGCAGCTTAAGCTAACGCGATATTTGAGCTCAGTTTAAGAGAAAAACCTCCACTGTGGAACACCAAAAACATTTAAGCGGAAGCTTAACTCAATTTCGAGGTTTATGCTTTCACTGTGGAATCGGGCATAAAGATCAGAAACTTAATGGCTGAGATAACTGAGATAATTAACAAAGAAAACGAGCAGCTACGAAGTTTTTCAACATGCTTTTTGCGCGAAATCAAACGCTTGGTCACCAAACTCACTCTCCTCTGCATTACTTATAACTCATTACAGAAAAGACTAATTAAAGAAGTACTTCCAAATCGACTTCCCACAGTAAATACTTGCGATTTTCCCTACTGGGGTACTGCCCCAGCCATGTACGTAAAATACAGACGCGCAGTATTCCAACGTATTCCATGTCGCCGAGAGCGATTAATCCAAGCAAAATATTTAAATATTGCAGCCATTTAGCTGGCTAGAGCATGGCAACTTTTAGTCGAGGTCCAGCAACAGACAGCAGCGATGGTCACGCGCATTTTTGCTTCGCACCCGTTTCTGGGCACTTGTGCCTATGCAGCTGGCTAGAGCATAGACACTTTTGGTTGAGCTCCACTTACAAACAGCAGCGTATAATTATATGTGTGCGGCGAGGCAATATAGCCCGCGCTTGGTGAAAGGGATCGGGTTTGAATGTTGCAATGCAGAAGCAAAGTCTAGTAATAACAAGTCTTTCATCTTTATACAAAAATTTCCGACCGTTGATTGTGTGCGTGCATATATGAACATCACTGCTGAGCAAAACTCAACGCATACTTCGTGAACTCGGCCAGACAAAGCCAGATTCTCTCTTTACGATAAATTATGCATAACAGAAAAGGAAAGAAAATTGAATCAGCTGTTTTCTTTCATAAATCAAAACAAACGAGCAAATATGCACCAATACATCCCCATATAAACTCATAAAATTTTCCGACTTATGGTTGTATTCCAGCGCGTATAAAAATGTTGCATTCTCTCTCTGATAGCCTGACATCGTCATTTGAAAAACTTGTGCAGGCAGCTGTTCGCCTTTCACTCATTAACCATATGAAGATGAAAGACTTGTTAATTTCTAGACTTTGTGCAGAAGCTGCTCTCAGCATTCGTTTTATATTCTCGCGCCGCTCTCAAAATTCATGTCATATTCTCGCACGCCACCGCTGCTGTCTGTTACTGGACCTCGACTAAATTCATCCTCTCGCACACATTCGCTGCTGTGGCGGCGGTCTTAAAAACACCGTGCAATTAAATTTATAAATTTTCATTCATTTCAGTAAGCGTTTATATTCCCTGGTAAAAATTAGACATCTACTTTTCGCTTTATATCTACTGACACTCACTAATATTTTTAATAACTGTGATTATCCATTTTTCATAAACCTACCAAATGTTTCGTTTAAATCAAACATATTTTTTGTGACAAATCCACAGCGAAGTTCGATAAAATTGAGTTTTTGTTTTGATCTACAGCACCACTTACATGACTATAAACTAATAAAATGAACAGCATATAAAATATGCATATAAACAAATAAATACTTCATATTATTTCCGCGAAATTTTTTAACGATTTATAAAGCCGCCGAAGAGCCATAAAAAATCAACAAAATGATATTCTTTCACTTTTAAATAAGTAAATGTTTATCTTCTCCTGAGTATCATTATTAATTAATATAATTTAGTGATAGAATCAAAACATGTTACACCGAAGTAAAAAAAAATTATTTCACCATTGTGCGGCCGAGGACTGAACATGGTTCCCCGGGATAGGATTCCAGCGCCTTACCTCTAGGCAACCGATATATGGACTTTATAAGATATCTTTTTTTTGTTGTTAAATATACTTCCGGTTGAAATTTCTAGACCATTTGCTCAGTTTTAGGTCTTTTGACCAAGAGCTATAATTTGAGATATCTCCCAAGTCTGTAGCGGCAGTACTTTCCGAGATAAAAGAACGTCACAGACTGACAGAGCCTCTGTATAAGCTTTTTTTTTTGAAAAACCAAAAAATGAGTATCTCAAACCAAGAAATTTTTGTTTTACTTTTTGTCAATTTTTGTCTTCATCCAAGACAATAAAACCAAGACGCCAGACAATTTTGTTTTCGTTATAACCAAAACAGTAGTTGCTTGATTGAAGAAAAATTGTCTTAAGCTAAGATTTTTTTTTTGAAGTTATACTTCTTTATCCGCGTTTTGAAAAATATTATGAGAGTGAATTTTGAGGAAATCGCAACGCAACGCAACGTTGGATATGGGCGAAGGGGTGGAGGCAATGGAGGGCAAGCATTTCAACTTCCATTCTTCATGCGCACTGGGATTATCATTATTATGCACGGTATACAGAAAACGAAGGTAATGTAAAAGCGACGGCAGCTTCGAATACCGTAAAAAATGGGCGCCTGGTGACGTCGGCCGTAATGCTGAATCAACAACAACAGCTTCGATTTTATATGGGAAGTGTTCCACATGTGACATCAGCACTAAAATACCGTATACAGTATATAGTCTTTTACATTACCTTGTTTTTGAATACCGTGATTTACTATGGGCATTATGAAAACTCGTAGCCGATGCTGGTTCACGATGTCGATGGGTGAGGGGGTTTTTATGCTGAGGCTATGGAGGGAAATGAATTTCATGTTCGAGTCATCAGCTAAGCGTAAGTTTGGTTTTTCGTGGTCCTAGGAAGATTCGTAGTGTTTATTGTGTGCTTTTTGTGGGTGAGGAGTTTTATTGGATGGAAGGCAATTTCTCTCACTCGTGTAATATCTTAGACGCGCCAAGTTTTTAACTTGTAAAAAGTAAGAAAATATTGTATTTTAGCATTTTTTCCTCCACGTGCATTACCGGTGATAAGTTAGTTAGTGATCTGAGTGAATAAATTGAATGAAATTGATAAGGTGACCAGTTTTGTTTACATTCATGGTGGTTTTTTCGCGTTAATTTATTGAAAAAATGTTGGATTTATGTGGTAATGAAATTAAAAGTGAATTTAAAATGGTTAAAAATTATTAAGGAATAGTTATTAAAACATAAGTGCAAGTACCACCACACAACATGAATAACAATAACTTTTGAACTTTTTCCTACACATTTTTCTGCTTTAATATTTTTAAAAATTATTCTTTAACAAGCTTTAATCACTTTAAATTCACTTTTAACTCAATAACCACACAAATTTAACATGTTTGCCCTAAAATAACTCGATAAAACCACAACGAATGTAAACAAAATCGGTCACCTTCACAATTAAACCATTGAAACATGTTGGTTCACTCAATTTTTTGAAATTGTTTTAATTCAATCATTGAAACACTAATCACTAGTAATCCAGGTACAGAAAAAAGTGATAAAATACAATATCTTACAACTTTTTATTGCAAAAATAAACTTAAAAACTCGGCTCCACTAAGTTATTACACGAGAAATGTCATCCATTCAAGCAAATGTAGGATCGGCACCGGCTCCTTCCCGGCCTGTAGCTACAATGGGTTTGCTGGAGGCCCTATCAGAACCTCAAATATGCAGCGTACTGCAAATTTAAAACAAGATATGAACATGCAGCACGGTGCTTTGCTTGTCATTTTACCAACCTCAGCGAATTGAAATACTTTTAATTGCAGCGTGCTGCATTCTCATCTCATGCCCCAATTTGCTGCACGCTGCCAATTTTGATGTTCTGATACGGCTGCGGACGATATAGGCGAAGGGGTAGAGGCTATGGAGGGCAAGCATTGTAACTCCAATCCTTTAGCTATTAAGTTTATTATTATATGGGCATATGAAAATTCGTAGCCAAAGTCCGTCCACGATGTCCATGGGTGAGGAGGTTTTTACCCAGAGGCTATGGAGGGGAAAAAATTACATATCCTAGTTTTCAGCTAAAGCCGGCTCTAAACGATGCTATGAGCACTTTCCAACGTTGGACGTTTGATGGTAGAACCCATTGTGTGGCCGCTACTCGAACTACGAATGTCCAATGTCAAGCGTCCAACGATGGTGTTTGGACAGGTTCGGAGTGTTGTCAGTCAAACGTTGGAAGCGTTGATGCTGAACTTGCCGATACATTAATGTCCTTAGTATGAAACTCTTCATATCATATTTAAATTACCCTAACCCACTCAATTTAATTGAGTAATAACTAAAAGAAGAAGCTAGGGAAGCGAAAAGAATTTGGAAGTGACGTTTATTTCAGTAGTGGCAAAGGAAGTAGAATGAATCTACCCAAGGTCGATGAACCCACAGGTGAGTTACGAAAGCATACCGGCAAAATGAGTCTACGCAACGCCTGGAATTCCTCGTTGTGACCCAGGACACAGACGATGTCCTTTTGGATTGCCGGAGATTAGCCGAGCAAACTGCTGCACTGTTACCTTCAGCTAAAGGCACGGCTAAGAGCAACGAACGTCTTAGACTATAATGGTACGATCGTTTGATCTACTGACTAAAGTGGAGGAGAAGCTAAATTCCTCAATTAGAAGCTAAGGCGGAAATGAATAAAAAAGAAGTGAGTTAGGCTTAGAAGTACCAGTAGTATTATCGTAAATAAATGCTGATCCAGCTTGCGACCCATATTAAGCTTAACATTCATTACGTTTTGGTAGATAATTGGCCAGTCTTAAGAGAATTTCATGAGGTATCTTAAGCCCATCTTAAGATAATTGTAATTAGGCCTAATGACCCAACGAGTTGGTGATTTTAGTTAGGATTAGTATACGGTATAACAGACAGCCTTGAGCGTATCGGCATCATAATGCTTGCACCTTCCAACGCACGAAAATCGAAAGAATCCAATAAAATATTTGTGTAGAAATTAAAAATTTGTCTTAAAATCACGCCAAAGAAGTATAACTTCTAATGCGTGTACAGAAGTACACACACCCACTGTTTTTTTATCAGTGTAGCATTTTAAGTTAGTTAATGGGCATTAACCCAAAAACTCTTTGAGATAAATCAACTTACAGAGCTCGTTGAAGGCTCATTTTGTAGATAAAAACATCCACATCTTTGCCATTGATCATCAGCTATCATTGCATGCCAACGAGTTATTTAATGTAAACAAGCTCTCCTTTTTTGAAGGCGGCGGCTATTTCTAACCCAATGCGACCCCACAAGCTTTTTTACTGTCTAATGTACCCGAGCAAATGCAAATTGTTGTAACTTGCAAAATAAATTTTCATTTACTAATTTTACTGCACTGAAAAAATGTTAGCACCCAAAATAACGTGTAAACGTTTACGTTACCATGGAAACCAATTCTACACTTGTAAAATTTATTCCACATATTTTGGGAAATTTCTACATAGACCAGTACAAAAGCGCTTTTGAAAAGCCAAAAACTAGAAAAATTCTTAGCACTATATGGATGGCGGGAAAATTTAGTAGAAATGCTACTTAAACAAGGAAAAATCGAGAGCACCGCAGCAGATGCCCGGAAGAGGCCCGGGGGTGCCAAAATGTGGGTTTTGGGGGGTTAATCGTGTTTTCTTACGATTTCTGAGAAAAGACTTCTTATCGAAAAACGTTTAATGTAAAAGTTGTAGATAATTAAGAAATCTAGAACTTTCATACAAACCATTTTTCGACATAACCTCAAAAAATGGAGAACAATTACAAAAACCAAGTTTTTCGTTTATCGTTTTTATCTTTCACAAAAATGATCCAATTTTAATGAAATTTGATCAAAATGTAGATTTTCATGTTTCGAAAAGGCCCAATTTTTTTCAAAGCGATTGGTTGTTTAGTTTTGTTTTTATGACCTTAATTTAAAAAAAAGGCCCCATTTTTAATCAAAAACGTTGGCGAACAAAATTTTGATTTTTAAAATTTTGAAAACGGTCTTTTTTCGGAAAAAATTGCATTTTCAGTCCAAAAAAAATATTTCTAGTTATTGTGATGACTTACATATATTAAAACTTACTAGCAGGACCCAGCACTCACCGTTCGAGCGCCATTCGCTAAACCTGGGAGTGTTTTAATAACAAAATTTTTCGAGAAGAATAAAACATATTTGAAAAATGAAACAATTTTTTATAGTTGGAAAAAACAATACCAATAAACCAACTTTAATTATCTCTTAATGTCACATATTAGATTTTATTGTATGTATCAAGGCAAGCGGTAGTTTGCCGAGTTCGTAAGGGCAAACAGCTAATGCCTTATTTACGCCTAAACATAGAAAACAAGGTGTTTTTTTATAAAATTATGCGATTTATCACCTTTTTATACGCAATATAAGTAATTTTTCATTTGTAACCGATAACCAAAATATAAATAATTTATTATTCCATGAGTTTTTTTTTTCCTATCATTCTTCGTTTTCTTTATTTTTACATTTTTTACATTTCGAATCGAACTTTTTTCTTCTCCTTCAGTCTAAAAAAGTGGGTACTCAAAATTATTCTGTCAGATGGCGCTCTAAGTTATTTCAATTGCTCAATAAATGAGATGGTGCTACTAGTTAGTCGAAAAGTGTTTACTCGAACTGTTGATGCTAGATGGCATTAGATGATTAACAAAATGTATTCATTTAAAGTGGTTAGTCGCAACTATGGTATCAGATTGCGTTAGGTACTACAAAAAACATGTAGTTCACAGTACAAATGTACAGTAAAATTTTGAAATACTGAATGCCGAGATCGTAATCGCAATTTATTTCTAAAAATATGACATATTCGTTACAAGTTAGTCAAATCCAGCACTGTTGATGTCAAATAGCATTTCCTATCATTTCGATGATAAACAAAAAGTGTACGCATGGTACGCGTCTCAAGAGGGCGGATTACCATTTTCTTCACAACCCCCTCGACATGGGTATCAAATGAAACGGTATGATAAGTAGAATACAATAAGCAATATAGTATACTCAATAAAAAGTTTGATCCACCGAGGCCACCTCAAGAGGACGCAGTACCATTTTCTTCACAACCCCCTCGACATGGGTATCAAACGAAAGGGTATGATAAGTAGAATACAATAAACTATGTCTTTATATCCATGGCGGCCGTCTCAAGAGGGCGGACTACCATTTTTTCACCACCACCTCGACATAGGTATAAATTGAAAGGGTATCATAAGTAGAATACCATAAGCGATATAATATACTCAATATCTGGTTAGATCCATGTATAAGCTTTTTTTTTTTGAAAAACCAAAAAATGAGTATCTCAAACCAAGAAATTTTTGTTTTACTTTTTGTCAATTTTTGTCTTCATCCAAGACAATAAAACCAAGACGCCAAGACTATGAGTATTGCTATCCAAAAGACAATTTTGTTTTCGTTATAACCAAAACAGTAGTTGCTTGATTGAAGAAAAATTGTCTTAAGCTAAGATTTTTTTTTTTTGAAGTTATACTTCTTTATCCGCGTTTTGAAAAATATTATGAGAGTGAATTTTGAGGAAATCGCAACGCAACGCAACGTTGGATATGGGCGAAGGGGTGGAGGCAATGGAGGGCAAGCATTTCAACTTCCATTCTTCATGCGCACTGGGATTATCATTATTATGCACGGTATACAGAAAACGAAGGTAATGTAAAAGCGACGGCAGCTTCGAATACCGTAAAAAATGGGCGCCTGGTGACGTCGGCCGTAATGCTGAATCAACAACAACAGCTTCGATTTTATATGGGAAGTGTTCCACATGTGACATCAGCACTAAAATACCGTATACAGTATATAGTCTTTTACATTACCTTGTTTTTGAATACCGTGATTTACTATGGGCATTATGAAAACTCGTAGCCGATGCTGGTTCACGATGTCGATGGGTGAGGGGATTTTTATGCTGAGGCTATGGAGGGAAATGAATTTCATGTTCGAGTCATCAGCTAAGCGTAAGTTTGGTTTTTCGTGGTCCTAGGAAGATTCGTAGTGTTTATTGTGTGCTTTTTGTGGGTGAGGAGTTTTATTGGATGGAAGGCAATTTCTCTCACTCGTGTAATATCTTAGACGCGCCAAGTTTTTAACTTGTAAAAAGTAAGAAAATATTGTATTTTAGCATTTTTTCCTCCACGTGCATTACCGGTGATAAGTTAGTTAGTGATCTGAGTGAATAAATTGAATGAAATTGATAAGGTGACCAGTTTTGTTTACATTCATGGTGGTTTTTTCGCGTTAATTTATTGAAAAAATGTTGGATTTATGTGGTAATGAAATTAAAAGTGAATTTAAAATGGTTAAAAATTATTAAGGAATAGTTATTAAAACATAAGTGCAAGTACCACCACACAACATGAATAACAATAACTTTTGAACTTTTTCCTACACATTTTTCTGCTTTAATATTTTTAAAAATTATTCTTTAACAAGCTTTAATCACTTTAAATTCACTTTTAACTCAATAACCACACAAATTTAACATGTTTGCCCTAAAATAACTCGATAAAACCACAACGAATGTAAACAAAATCGGTCACCTTCACAATTAAACCATTGAAACATGTTGGTTCACTAAATTTTTTGAAATTGTTTTAATTCAATCATTGAAACACTAATCACTAGTAATCCAGGTACAGAAAAAAGTGATAAAATACAATATCTTACAACTTTTTATTGCAAAAATAAACTTAAAAACTCGGCTCCACTATGTTATTACACGAGAAATGTCATCCATTCAAGCAAATGTAGGATCGGCACCGGCTCCTTCCCGGCCTGTAGCTACAATGGGTTTGCTGGAGGCCCTATCAGAACCTCAAATATGCAGCGTACTGCAAATTTAAGACAAGATATGAACATGCAGCACGGTGCTTTGCTTGTCATTTTACCAACCTCAGCGAATTGAAATACTTTTAATTGCAGCGTGCTGCATTCTCATCTCATGCCCCAATTTGCTGCACGCTGCCAATTTTGATGTTCTGATACGGCTGCGGACGATATAGGCGAAGGGGTAGAGGCTATGGAGGGCAAGCATTGTAACTCCAATCCTTTAGCTATTAAGTTTATTATTATATGGGCATATGAAAATTCGTAGCCAAAGTCCGTCCACGATGTCCATGGGTGAGGAGGTTTTTACCCAGAGGCTATGGAGGGGAAAAAATTACATATCCTAGTTTTCAGCTAAAGCCGGCTCTAAACGATGCTATGAGCACTTTCCAACGTTGGACGGTTGATGGTAGAACCCATTGTGTGGCCGCTACTCGAACTACGAATGTCCAATGTCAAGCGTCCAACGATGGTGTTTGGACAGGTTCGGAGTGTTGTCAGTCAAACGTTGGAAGCGTTGATGCTGAACTTGCCGATACATTAATGTCCTTAGTATGAAACTCTTCATATCATATTTAAATTACCCTAACCCACTCAATTTAATTGAGTAATAACTAAAAGAAGAAGCTAGGGAAGCGAAAAGAATTTGGAAGTGACGTTTATTTCAGTAGTGGCAAAGGAAGTAGAATGAATCTACCCAAGGTCGATGAACCCACAGGTGAGTTACGAAAGCATACCGGCAAAATGAGTCTACGCAACGCCTGGAATTCCTCGTTGTGACCGAGGACACAGACGATGTCCTTTTGGATTGCCGGAGATTAGCCGAGCAAACTGCTGCACTGTTACCTTCAGCTAAAAGCACGGCTAAGAGCAACGAACGTCTTAGACTATAATGGTACGATCGTTTGATCTACTGACTAAAGTGGAGGAGAAGCTAAATTCCTCAATTAGAAGCTAAGGCGGAAATGAATAAAAAAGAAGTGAGTTAGGCTTAGAAGTACCAGTAGTATTATCGTAAATAAATGCTGATCCAGCTTGCGACCCATATTAAGCTTAACATTCATTACGTTTTGGTAGATAATTGGCCAGTCTTAAGAGAATTTCATGAGGTATCTTAAGCCCATCTTAAGATAATTGAGGAGCGTCGGAACAAAAACCGATATGTCGCATTTTGGACATTTTTTTTTTTCATTTTTTTCTGTTACAAAATGTTTAATTATACACCCTTAAGGAAAGAAATCAATTAAAAAACAGTTACATCCATCTTAAAAAAAATATCAAAATACTGTGGTCAGATCAAAACCCGACAAATAAATTTTTAAATTCAACAGGTTCTTGTTGTTGGATTAAAAACCGATAATTCTTATTGAGTTTTACACAATTCAACAATGGTCGGTTCAAATTCCGATTAGGTACACGTTTACAAAGAAGCTTAATCTATTTTTCTATTCTTTTATTAAATCGATTCCCAAAAAATATCTGAACGCTCTTCGTAAATACTTCGCCTTACCCTCACGTGATTGGGGCCCCTCCAGGGGAGCCCTGGTGCTCCATATTGTACCAAAAGTCGCGTTGGAGTGTCCTCTTTCCAACAAAGTCAAAATCATTAAAATTGGTTAATTAATTACTGAGAAAAGTGCATTTGAGTACACCGCTGCACAAAACTGCATGTTTATGCAAAAAAAAATCATATCTCCGCCCCCATACATGTTAGGGGGGTGGTTGATGGCTCAAAATTTTCGTAAATTTCTCCTCTACACGGGAAGAATACATTCATTCACCTTAATTTAATATTAGTATAACATAATGCACTTAGTGCACCTCGATGCAGAAAAGTGCATTGGGGCCCCTCCACGGGAGCCCTGGTGCTCCATATTGTACCAAAAGTTGCGTTGGGGTGTCCTCTTTCCAACGCACTCAAAATCATTAAAATCGGTTAATTAATTGCTGAGAAAAGAGATATTTTCCCCTTAAAAATGCTAAAAAAAACCGATATATCCAAATGATCGCGTCAAAAACCGATATATCCAAACTTGTCCGCCAAGTATCTCGCTAAATTAAGTATCTACCCTCCTTCAAGTTTCACACACCAATCGATGTCACTTTTACTGCAAATTGACATTCTATAATTTTCCACTTTTGTAACATTAAATAATTTACAAGCTTTTTTTTAATTTGTGAAAAATGTGGTAAATGGTATATATCGGTTTTCGTTCCGACGCTCCTCAATTGTAATTAGGCCTAATGACCCAACGAGTTGGTGATTTTAGTTAGGATTAGTATACGGTATAACAGACAGCCTTGAGCGTATCGGCATCATAATGCTTGCACCTTCCAACGCACGAAAATCGAAAGAATCCAATAAAATATTTGTGTAGAAATTAAAAATTTGTCTTAAAATCACGCCAAAGAAGTATAACTTCTAATGCGTGTACAGAAGTACACACACCCACTGTTTTTTTATCAGTGTAGCATTTTAAGTTAGTTAATGGGCATTAACCCAAAAACTCTTTGAGATAAATCAACTTACAGAGCTCGTTGAAGGCTCATTTTGTAGATAAAAACATCCACATCTTTGCCATTGATCATCAGCTATCATTGCATGCCAACGAGTTATTTAATGTAAACAAGCTCTCCTTTTTTGAAGGCGGCGGCTATTTCTAACCCAATGCGACCCCACAAGCTTTTTTACTGTCTAATGTACCCGAGCAAATGCAAATTGTTGTAACTTGCAAAATAAATTTTCATTTACTAACTTCACTGCACTGAAAAAATGTTAGCACCCAAAATAACGTGTAAACGTTTACGTTACCATGGAAACCAATTCTACACTTGTAAAATTTATTCCACATATTTTGGGAAATTTCTACATAGACCAGTACAAAAGCGCTTTTGAAAAGCCAAAAACTAGAAAAATTCTTAGCACTATATGGATGGCGGGAAAATTTAGTAGAAATGCTACTTAAACAAGGAAAAATCGAGAGCACCGCAGCAGATGACCGGAAGAGGCCCGGGGGTGCCAAAATGTGGGTTTTGGGGGGTTAATCGTGTTTTCTTACGATTTCTGAGAAAAGACTTCTTATCGAAAAACGTTTAATGTAAAAGTTGTAGATAATTAAGAAATCTAGAACTTTCATACAAACCATTTTTCGACATAACCTCAAAAAATGGAGAACAATTACAAAAACCAAGTTTTTCGTTTACCATTTTTATCTTTCACAAAAATGATCCAATTTTAATGAAATTTGATCAAAATGTAGATTTTCATGTTTCGAAAAGGCCCAATTTTTTTTCAAAGCGATTGGTTGTTTAGTTTTGTTTTTATGACCTTAATTTAAAAAAAGGCCCCATTTTTAATCAAAAACGTTGGCGAACAAAATTTTGATTTTTAAAATTTTGAAAACGGTTTTTTTTTCGTTTAATCCTCTACTTTTAGATGGGGTAAAAAAATGATAGTGGTACAATAGGAAAACATCGATAAAAATCGAAAAACCAAAAAACCTTTTTCAAATATCGATTTTTCCGTAAACTTCACTAATTCTTAATCTCTGTTTGAAATAAAGCTTTTAAAGTCGTGCGAAACTGTAGATTTAATGTAATATTTTATAAGAGAACTTCATGTAACAGTTTCAGATGTGCCAAAAATTGTTTAAACAATTATTTCACCCAAGAAAACAACGAAAAAATTGCATTTTCAGTCCAAAAAAAATATTTCTAGTTATTGTGATGACTTACATATATTAAAACTTACTAGCAGGACCCAGCACTCACCGTTCGAGCGCCATTCGCTAAACCTGGGAGTGTTTTAATAACAAAATTTTTCGAGAAGAATAAAACATATTTGAAAAATGAAACAATTTTTTATAGTTGGAAAAAACAATACCAATAAAGCAACTTTAATTATCTCTTAATGTCACATATTAGATTTTATTGTATGTATCAAGGCAAGCGGTAGTTTGCCGAGTTCGTAAGGGCAAACAGCTAATGCCTTATTTACGCCTAAACATAGAAAACAAGGTGTTTTTTAATAAAATTATGCGATTTATCACCTTTTTATACGCAATATAAGTAATTTTTCATTTGTAACCGATAACCAAAATATAAATAATTTATTATTCCATGAGTTTTTTTTCCTATCATTCTTCGTTTTCTTTATTTTTACATTTTTTACATTTCGAATCGAACTTTTTTTTTCTCCTTCAGTCTAAAAAAGTGGGTACTCAAAATTATTCTGTCAGATGGCGCTCTAAGTTATTTCAATTGCTCAATAAATGAGATGGTGCTACTAGTTAGTCGAAAAGTGTTTACTCGAACTGTTGATGCTAGATGGCATTAGATGATTAACAAAATGTATTCATTTAAAGTGGTTAGTCGCAACTATGGTATCAGATTGCGTTAGGTACTATAAAAAACATGTAGTTCACAGTACAAATGTACAGTAAAATTTTGAAATACTGAATGCCGAGATCGTAATCGCAATTTATTTCTAAAAATATGACATATTCGTTACAAGTTAGTCAAATCCAGCACTGTTGATGTCAAATAGCATTTCCTATCATTTCGATGATAAACAAAAAGTGTACGCATGGTACGCGTCTCAAGAGGGCGGATTACCATTTTCTTCACAACCCCCTCGACATGGGTATCAAATGAAACGGTATGATAAGTAGAATACAATAAGCAATATAGTATACTCAATAAAAAGTTAGATCCACCGAGGCCACCTCAAGAGGACGCAGTACCATTTTCTTCACAACCCCCTCGACATGGGTATCAAACGAAAGGGTATGATAAGTAGAATACAATAAGCTATGTCTTTATATCCATGGCGGCCGTCTCAAGAGGGCGGACTACCATTTTTTCACCACCACCTCGACATAGGTATAAATTGAAAGGGTATCATAAGTAGAATACCATAAGCGATATAATATACTCAATATCTGGTTAGATCCATGGCGGTCATCTCAAGAGGGCGGGTTACCATTTTCTTCTCAACCCCCTCGACATGGGTATCAAATGAAAGGATATGATAAGTAGAATACAATAAGCGATATAGTATACTCAATAAAAAGTTAGATCCACCGAGGCCACCTCAAGAGGACGCATTACCATTTTCTTCACAACCCCCTCGACATGGGTATCAATCGAAAGGGTATGATAAGTAGAATACAATAAGCTATGTCTTTATATCCATGGCGGCCGTCTCAAGAGGGCGGACTACCATTTCTTCACCACCACCTCGACATAGGTATCAATTGAAAGGGTATCATAAGTAGAATACCATAAGCGATATAATATACTCAAAATCTGGTTAGATCCATGGCGGTCATCTCAAAAGGGCGGATTACCATTTTCTTCACAACCCCCTCGACATGGGTATCAAATGAAAGGGTATGATAAGTAGAATACAATAAGCAATATAGTATACTCAATAAATAGTTAGATCCACCGAGACCACCTCAAGAGGACGCATTACCATTATCTTCACAACCCCCTCGACATGGCAACTTATTGATCATGAATTTGGAAAACGAGTAACCCTGAGTGGTCAATGTAAAAATTGTTCGTACACTCAAAAGATTCGTAAATCGGAAATGATTTCGGCAGCACTTGTTCTCATAATACAACTGAAATTATTCGAACTGAAAAATAAAAAGTTTATTAAAATTGAGCAATGCGATATCAAAGCTGTCACTTCTGCAAAATTGCATATAGGAGGTTCAAATTATAAAGTGATTAGTGCTATATTCCATACAGGAACACTCGAACAAGGTCATTACATCAGCATGTTGAAACAAAAACCGAGCTGGTTATGGATCAATGATTCCATAGTGCAGAAAAAATCTTGGCCGAGAAACTCAAAAGGAGCTTATGTTTTTTTTTTACAAAGACAATAATATTAGTTTGAATTCCTGCATTTTGCTATTTTGTTATTACCTACTTATAAAATAAATAAAAAAATATAATGAACAATTAAATACGTAATATTTCTTTATACAGAAGATTATTTACTTTTATTTTAGAATGTATTAAAACAAAAAAGAGTGATATCCCACCAAAAAAACATTAAAAATGTGAATTAGAAGTTCGTGGGCGCGGAAATTATTTATTGGGACAGTTTAAAACACACTTATAACAAAAAGAAGTGATATGGATTAGTCAAGATGTATCGTTAATAGCATGAAATAATTAAACACGTGCATTTACGAACGAATTCAAAGGAATTATGCAACTGCCAATTTTTATTTAAAACTCAATAAAGTATTATAATACTTACTTTTTTGAGTTTTAAATAAAAATTGGCAGTTGTATAATTCTTTTGAATTCGTTCGTAAATGCACGTGTTTAATTATTTCATGCTATTAACGATACATCTTGACTAATCCATATCACTTCTTTTTGTTATAAGTGTGTTTTAAACTGTCCCAATAAATAATTTCTGCGCCCACGAACTTCTAATTCACATTTTTAATATTTTTTTGGTGGGATTACACTCTACTGGCCGTAACATACAATTGTCCATGAGGAAATACTATGCCATGTATAAATGAAATTGTGATTTTGTACGTTGTTAGTTGAAGTATTTAAACTCTGTAAAATGTTGTCACAAAATAACTTCTTGCCGTTTAATTATTTGATAAAAAAATTTAGTCATATCTAATTTTTTTTGGAGAGATACTGTTCATCATGGCACCCAACAGATTTTTCGATCTCTTGAGAATCTTTCGATAAAGGCTTTGACCTCGTGAAGGCCCTCAAACTCATCGCAATCTTCATTGTCAGTACATAAAACGTACCTACACACATAAAAACATTTATAGATATATACATATGTTCAAAAACATATGTGTATCAAAAGGAAGTTATCCCGACCAAAAAGCGGTATTGTTAAACACAACCGCCCAATCTACACAAGTATTGTCTCAGCAGCAGTAAAACCAATTTTTAGAAGAAGGAAGGTCAAGAGGGAACTGTGGTAACCGGCTCACGAGAAAATTTTTGCGTGCAAATTTAACTTAACCTATACACAATTCCCACTCACCTGCTATTCTTACTCGAGTTATACATCTGACCCCACAACGTGATTCGCAGGAAGTCGCGGTGCCACCGGATCAACCGGACACCTTTTGCATTCCGCCAAAATCCAGACCAATGTCTTGGTAACAAGAATTGCCTTTTGCAATTCTTGCATTCTTAGTTGATAAAGTGCAAGTATCATATTTCTGCTGCACTTTATCAAGAAAAATGCTTACTCTGGTTCCCTATGGAATTTGAATTGATGATAGAATTCGACGACTGAAAATTAAATGAAGTCAGTCTGTCGTAAAACTTAAATTAAAGCGGTCGTCCCATATATATTTTTTGGTTAATAAATAAAGTTCCAAGTTGTGAAAGAATAGTGTTTTTTTTATTAATTTGATTTCAGTTTTTTCTCTGGTGGTTTTTGTTTGATAAATCCGGTCATCGGCGACATAATATAACTGGCGCAGTCGGTAAAATTACTATCAAAAAGCAAGCAATATAGTAATTCGGACATAGTGAAAAACAAAATTGTATTTTGTTAATAAATGTACGAATAAAAAATTAATAGTACAAAAAAAAACGGTGTTAAGAAAAAGCGGGAAACAAAGCAGTGCGATATAAAATTTATAGTGCTGTGCAGAAACAACGCGAAGTCACCAACAAACGGTAATAGAACGAACAACACTGGAGAGACGGAACCAGCGAAATAGAATTGTGGACGAGTTACGGATGGCGCAACCTGACATGATGGAGCAATGTTTGGCTGTTCTAACAGAACTTCTAGGTAGACAGACTCAGCAACCGTCACTGCGGAACAAAATAGAGAAGGATCTTCGCTATTTGCCTTGTTTTGAAGGGAAAGCTGGAACGTTACCATCATTTATATCATCAGTAGACCGAGCATTGAGCGAATACGGAGACCAGGCACAACAGGCGTATACCATAAATTATAATAGAAAAATCATAGGATCTGCGAAAAATTATTTGGAAACTTCACGTCCAGAGTCGTGGGAAGTGTGCAAGCCGCAACTCAAGTTGCAGTATAGGCCAACCAAGGACCAGGGACAAATAATGCATGAAATTTCTATTTTAAAAGTAAGTTCTGTTATTGATAAAATTAGGGATATTGTTATTGATATATCAGAGTGTGCCATATTTAGTGACCATCAAAGTCAAATTGCAAATAATTTAAGCAGTTTTTTAGGGCTAAAAATTAAAGAATTAACGGCTGGGGCCTTGGCAGCCGAATTAAGTAATAAATACAGTTTAGAACAAATTAGGGAAGTAATAAATAGATATATTGGACAAGACCAATATAATTTAAAATCATTTCGATCAAACTTAACGTTTAGAGAACGACCTCAACAAAAACATAACGGACCGAGCATAATAATTCCGAGCATTTCCGACAAAATAATTTCAATAATAATAATTCACGAAATAATAATTTCGGTCAGTATCGTAACAGTAATTTTAATCGTTATAGTTCAGGACAGTTTCGCGGTAATAATAATAGAAATAATTTCGAACAATTTCGTAGAAATTTCAATAATACAAGTATACAAACTAGAAACCCACGGCCAAATAATAACAATAATAGTGGACAACCAATGGAAATTGACGCAATAGATACCAAACAGGAAGTAAATCTATTGGACGACGTTTTTTTTTATCAATTAGCCTCGGAAGACAGAAAAATCTTTATAAAAATAACAATAGAAAACCAACAATATAGTGCTAGGGTAGATACGGGGTCCACAGTTAGCTTGTTAAACTCACAAAGTGTAGGTAATGATATATATGACAAAATGTTGGGAGAAAGGGTACAAATTGATACTATCGAAGGAAAAGTTAAAGAACCTACGGAATTAGTAAAAACAAAGTGCCCAATCGAATTCAATCAACCCCATAATGCTAGGATGCGATGGGTAAAAATGTACCTTGAAAAGCCATATGATTTCTTAATCGGTATGGATTGGGTTAAAAATAATGTTAAATATATCGACATAGTAAATAAAGAAATTGTATTAAAAAATGATGTGAAATTACCATTTCTAAACAAGTTTTTTCAAGAAGAGGTGAATGTTTTAGAAGAGAGTGATATAGAAAATATTAGGCTAGAACATTTAAATGATGAGGAAAAGTTAGGGATTACGAAATTGCTACAAAAATATAAAAAGTTATTTTATAAAGAAGGAGATCCTTTGACTAATACCAAGAGCATTGTGCATGAAATTAAGACCACAACGAATGAGCAAATAAACTCTAAACTGTACAGATACCCACCTCAACATGAAGATGAAGGCAACTAAGAGAGATGGAAGCTCAGGGAATTATCAGAAAGAGCAATAGTCGATATAGCTCATCATTAATAGTTGTTCCTAAGAAAAAAGACAACTCGGGAATCCAAAAATTTCGAATTGTAATCGATTACAGAAGACTTAATCAAGTGACAATTGATGACAAGTATCCGCTGCCTAACATTGACAGCATACTCGACAAATTGGGAAGGCTCAATATTTTAGTTCGGTTGATTTAGCGAAAGGATATCACCAGATTTTAGTGGCAGAAAAAGACACAGAGAAAACGGCATTTGTGTCTCCAGCAGGCCTTTATGAATATGTAAGGATGCCGTTTGGTTTAAAAAATGCACCTGCCACCTTCCAACGGTTAATTAATGAAATTTTAAGATAATACAAAAATAAGATATGTGTTGTATATTTAGACGACATTCTTATTTTTTCAACCACATTACAAGAACATCTTAATTCTGTGGAAAAGATTTTCAAACGTTTAGCGGAACACAACTTAAAAATTCAGGAGTTTTTGGGACACACACTGAGTAAAGATGGAATAAAGCCAAATCCAAATAAAATAAATGATATAAATAAAGTTGAACTACCAAAGACAGAAAGACAGCTAAAGAGTTTTCTTGGTATGACTGGATTCTATAGAAAATTCATAAAAGATTACGCCAAGGTGGCTCACCCATTAATAAAGTATCTGAAAAAGGACACCAAAATTAATACTAAAGATCCTCAATACATTGAAGCTTTCGAAAAATTAAAGTTATTGATTGCGTCACCTCCTATTCTAAAATTTCCAGACTATGAAAGGCCATTTACGGTAACAACCGATGCTAGTGAACAAGCTATCGGAGCCGTACTTTCTCAAGACGGACATTCAATATGTTATGTATCGAGAACATTAAACAGACATGAAAAAAATTATAGCGTAACAGATAAAGAGTTTTTGGCTATAGTTTACTCTGTGAATTACTTTAGACCATATTTATATGGCAGGAAATTCAAAATTATCACCGATCATGCACCCATAAAATATCTTAATTCCAAATACAAAGGTAAAGAATTCTCGCAAAGAAACCAAAGATGGATTCTTAAATTACAAGAATATAACTTCGAAATAGATTATCTACAAGGAAGAGACAACAAAGTCGCTGACTTTTTAAGCAGAGTGGAAAACAGTCCACCAATAAATGAGGATAATAGCAGTGAATCCAATATGGACCTGTCTGGCACAGTACACTCTGTACAAGAACAATTATTAGATCACATAGGTATAAAGGACGAAATAGTGAATAAATATAAAACCCAAATAATTTTAGCTTATATTGCAACTAATGAAATGGAGATAGTAAATAAAAGAAGAATCATACAAATTAACCCACAAAACGAAGAAGAAATAATTGCAAATATATTAAAACTATATATAAAACCCGGACACATAGGTATATTCTCAGAAGTGAGCGATAGGGATTATAACAAAGTACAGCAAATAATAATAAAATTATTCTCAGGGGATAAGAGAATAAAATTTGTAAGGGCTACAAAGAGAGCACAAGAAATTTCGAGCGAAGAAGAATGTCATAAGCAGATATCTCTTTATCACACAGTAGAATCATTGCACAGTGGCATAAATGAAACATATAAAACATTAAAAAACAAAATATATTACCCAAAATTACAGGAACACATTCAGCTTATAATTAACAATTGCGATAAATGTCGGGAAATAAAGTATGAAAGGAATCCTATAAAACCATTTTTTAACATTACAGAAACTCCAAATTGCAAAAACGATATCGTTCATTTAGATGTTTTCCACTATAATAAACAAACATTCGTGACAATTATAGACAAACTTACAAAATTCGCGGTAGCTTACTTAAATAATGATAGAAATTGGGTTAAGAAAATGAATTGAAGTGCACTGGACAAAGCCTAATAGTCATACAGGTAATGCCGATGTTGAAAGGTTGCACTCCACACTAATCGAAAAAATTCAAGCAATAGAAGGGGATATGTCAGTTGAACAAAAATTGCAAAATGCCATAGGAAACTATAATAATAGATACCACTCGACTCTAAAAATGACTCCAAGAGAAGCCCATAATCTAACAGATTTCGGAACCTTAATAAATACCGTAAATAAGAAGAAAGTCCAATATATTCAGAAAATAAATAAAAATAGAGAAAAGTATATCGAAAAAAGACAAGTAGGGTATATTAAAAATGATAAAATTTTAAGACACAAAGATCAGCCATATTTCAGAAAATTCCCATTAAAAGATGTACATACACGTAATATTAAAAGACCGTATAAATTTTCAGGTGACAACAATAATATTAATGATGATAGGGGCAGCACAAGGGGTACTGCAGGTACAACCAATATTCGAGGAAAATGGATATACCAGAATAAAACTCCATCAAGTTGAAATATGCAACGAAACTGATACAATTTTGCACATCGTAAATACAATGGAAATGGCGTTAATATTAAACCAAATAGAACATAATGTAGGTTATTTAAGGTTAGAAGACAGGCAAGCTTTTGAAACAGAAATTAAGTTAGTTAGAACTAAACTCCGAATAATTCAAAACCCAAAACAACAAAAAAAGAGAAGATACAGAAGGGGTCTTATAAACATTGTAGGATCTGCTAGCAAATGGTTATTTGGTACGATGGATGACGTGGACAGACAAGAAATACTTGAACACTTACGAACGGTTGACGAAAACGGTCACAAAGCGATACAGAACTTGAACAAACAAATAAAAATTAATGAACACTTCAACAAAACCTTATCCGACCTAAGGACAATAATAGAGAATGATCGAAAAAAAATAGAATAGAGAAATAGATTATAAAATTGTATTTTTAGATCAAGAAACTAAGTTACGATATTTTGAGAATAAAATCAATCAAATACTAGATAATATAATGGCAACCAAAAATAATGTAATCCACCCAAGTATGCTAACGTTAGAAGAGATAGAGTCATATGATATAGATTTTTATAAACTAAGATTGTTAAAAGCAGGAATTATGGAGTGTAAAGATCAATTTCTTATATTTGCTATTAAAATTCCAAAAAGCTATGTTGTAGTTGAAGTTCAAATAATAAAACCAATTCCAAATTCAGAAAAGCTAGAAATTAAAGAACAAGAAGAATTGATTGTTGAAATTAAAGAAAAATATTACCAATATGAAAAAGACACTATATTGAAGGACTTGAAATTAAGTAGCCATTGTACTTTCCAAGATAAATGTTCCTTAGTATATAATAACATAACCAGTATAGAGGAAATAGATGATGAAACAATATTGTTAAAGAACATGTATAATGAACCTATTTGGCAAAATTGTGATAAAAGAAAATTTAATTTAACTGTAAATTACCTAGTAAACTTTAATAATTGTAGCTTGGGAATAAAGGACAAGAAATTTTATAATAAAAAGGTTCTATTTTCAGAGAAATTCTACTATCCAACTAAAAGTGTTAAGGACGTATATATAAAACCCATAAATTTTGATAAAATAATTTTGGAAAATATGAATAATACAGAAGAAATTCAGGAACTTAAATTTCACAAGACCATTATGTACGGAGCTAGTGTAAGCATTTTAACGATGATGATTATTTGTTGTTTATGTGTTATTTTGTATGTATTATGGAAAATTAAAAGAGAAAGAATTCATATTATTAATTTGAAGTCGGGGACTTCTGACTTAAAGCGGGGAGGAGTTATACATCTGACCCCACAACGTGATTCGCAGGAAGTCGCGGTGCCACCGGATCAACCGGACACCTTTTGCATTCCGCCAAAATCCAGACCAATGTCTTGGTAACAAGAATCGCCTTTTGCAATTCTTGCATTCTTAGTAGATAAAGTGCAAGTATCATATTTCTGCTGCACTTTATCAAGAAAAATGCTTACTCTGGTCAGGGGCGGATCCACAGGGGGGGCGATGGGGGCGATCGCCCCCCCTAAAATAAAAATTTTAGCATTTACAGCCTCAACCTCTTTTTCATTTTACTCAGATTTCATTTTATTTCTTAAGGCTGAAACAGAACCAATCCGTTCCGTCCGCTCCGCACGTTTTTCCTTTGTTCTTTTTGACATTTCGTCCGCTTAATTGTGGCTACCGTTCCGTTCGTCTCATGGAAAGTTTATGGAAATGTTTTTCCAACTTTTTAAAACGGACGGAACGGATTGGTTCTGCTTGAGCCTTTAGACATATCCCCAAGTAGAAGCATTCAAACAGTATATTTTTAAATACATATAAACAAGTTCATTAACATATAAACACTACAAATAATAAATATCCTTAAAATTTTTGAAGTAAAACTTCTTTAGGGACGTTTGCTTAAAAAAATTTACATGAGAGTGAATCAATTTCATTCATGTAACGCTCCCACACATGAAAAATCGTCAGAACTTTCGTATAACGATGGGAAAAGGGGCGGACGGGGTGCAAGAGACGATTACACTCGGGGCTGTGTGTACAACAGTTAAAATACACTCTGCCTTGCTGCATAGATTTTCTGGCATGTTAGCTACGTTGTCGCCCGGACTTTGCTTTATCTCATCTCATTATAGGAATACAAATTCACCATTCTGTAGAGGTGAATTATTTCAGATTTTTCTTGTGGTTTGGTCACTGGCCGGGCTTATGCCGCGGACACTTTGGAGTTGACTGACATGTTGGAAGCGGCATATACGAGAAGAATTTTCGGCGGTGATTTGGGTGCTTAGAATACCAAAAGGGAGTGGTGAATTAAATGTGTGAGGTGCTGTTGTTTAAAATTGGCACCCACTTCCCCTTTGGTGAGATGTGCTGGACCTTTCCCCCTTTTAAATTACAATTTTTTTAACTTGCATAAATCGACGAATCGTTTATGTCAAAACATTACACTGTTGTGAAAACCGTTCCTGATATGTTTTTTGGGTCGCTGATTACGAAAATCAGGGTCCCACAGTCTTAAAATATGGATGTCACCTTTAAATATGCTTAAAAATTCCCTTTTTTAAGTGTTTTCGCGATAATTTTAATTATACTCAAAAACAATCTAATAAAATACATTTTTTGCAACATTCATATTCAAAAGTGGTTGATTTATAACAAAGCAAATTTCACGATAAGGGATAATAGTAAAGGGCTGAAACTATCCCTACATCGACTGAAAATATAAAGGTTTGTAAAAAATGTTTTTTCAACTTTATGCTTCGAATTCGGTTTAATCAGCCAAAATAAATTATTTTCAACTACGCATAGAAAGAAGAATTTGAAAAAAGGTTGATTGCATATCTTTTTGCTCCCTTTAAAATTAATTGGCTCCCTAAAAGATTGTATGGGACGAAGTAATCAGGTAATTGGCTAGGTGGCCATAAAGGGTGCCAATACCATACTCAAGTAGACTGGCTCCCGTTCGTGAAGGTAAAGCGGCTCGCGTAGGTAAAACTTCATTGTATGTGTTTGGCGGACTACTTGGTAAAACAATACCTGGGTTCGGAATAGTCTATGCTGATGCGAATGCAATTATTAATGATCTTGAATGTAGTGGGAGCGGAGCATGCATACAGCTGGTGACATATCCAAGCGTACATGCGTTCGATTCGTTGATAAATAATATAGAAGTGTGTGTATTCAAATGCGGCCTGACGGAATGTTCCATGAATGGAATGCATGCCACGCAAAGGTCGGACTACTTTTAACTTTTTCTGTAATGCCGCATTCGAAATAGCACACACAAGCATGCACAACAAACACATGCACCTTGCATGCACTCGTTACTTAGATTTTCGGGCTATGTGCGAAAGCCGGGACGGAAAATACCATGCAATTTTATGAACCTCTGAATGCAATGCATGTACGCTTGCATATGTCACCAGCTTACTTCCATGAGGCGAATGTTGTAGTATCCATGCGGTAGTATCCATGCCTGTGGCGGAAGCGTGCATACCCGTGTAGGATGCGCACTTATATGCTATACATACTAGGTGCACCGCGTGTATGCTTTTAAGAAAATTAGCCAATAAAAATTATTTTTACTCGGTTACTTTTAGGTTTTAATGTAAATAGGAATTCATATATTGATATTTTCAAATAGTATATTTGTATCAAGTCCGTCAGTAGATTCGTCACTATTCTTCCTGAATCTGTCGTTGGCCTGAATTTTCTCAAGCGTACTATAGATCCGACAGACTTTCCACTATATCTATTGCATATTACTAGCCGTTGGGCACAAAAGTTTTACTTCTAAAGTGTGGTCTTAAGCACATTCATATTTTTTATTATTACTCAGATCGCCCCCCCTAAAAAACTTTTCTAGATCCGCCCTTGACTCTGGTTCCCTGTGGAATTTGAATTGATGATAGAATTCGACGACTGAAAATTAAATGAAGTCAGTCTGTCGTAAAACTTAAATTAAAGCGGTCGTCCCATATATATTTTTTGGTTAATAAACAAAGTTCCAAGTTGTGAAAGAATAGTGTTTTTGAAGTGAAAACTTCTTTAGCCGCGTTGGGCACTTTTTGATAGGGGAAAATGTTATGGGTTCGCGTCACCGACATGCTCATGACTGGCGCACGCGCTCAATCGATTATAATCAAAAACTTTTTGATTTTGAATAAAAAAATAAATCTGACCGCCTACTATTATTCAATTAAGTATCGAAAATGAAAATATAAAACCAGTCATTTTGACTGATGTGTTAAATATCTGTTTTCCAAATTTGTTTGGATCCTTGATCCTGAAGATGTCTTCAGACGATAACAAAAGAAAAAATGATGCTATCGTAAAAAAGTCAAATGTTCTGCTTTTGTCAGAAACTCGTATGAAAAACGAGGAACCACTTGATGTTCCGAATTTCAACTTTGTTGTAAGTTATAAAAGACCCGAAGCTCCAGCAGCAGGAGTAGCTATTTATCACAATACTCAAGATACGTCACACTTCTTTACTTCATATATGGACATGCATACTAAATTCACTAGAAGCATTGGTGTTAATGTTTCTGGTATAGGCGAAATATGCGTTGCTCGTTGCAATTCCGAGAATGCGCAATACATATTAATGGTTGCCGTTTCTATTTCGCCTGGAAAATCTATGAGACAGATACAACAATTTTTATTCGAAAATTTGATGATTTATACAAAAGAAGGTTCTGAAATTCTCGAAAAAAGATTCGACGAAAAATATGATAATGTACCGATGATTTTAACTGGAGACTTCAATATTAACTTTGCAGATGATAAAAATCTATCTTTAATTGAATTTTTAAATGCAAAACTTAATTTAAATATGTCCAATGATCGGAAACTTAGTACTACCAAATATAAAACGACGATCGATGCGGTTTTTACGCGATACTTAGATAAATTTGAATCAAACATTTTCATTTCTTACTTTAGTTACCATAAACCGATTGTATCTTTTTTACAATAAGTGCTAATGAAATAGGATGGCCAAAATTGCTACAATTATTACATAATTTAAAAAATAATTCTGAGATATCGGTTGAAGATGCAGCAGCAATAAATTTTATAGAAAAAAGTACATTTATTAATGAAGACGCAGTTACTTGTGCTACATATTTTAATAAGTTGGTTAATGTCCTAATGAAAATACTGCAATCAAAAATATTTAGTCCTTTCAAGAAATATAGAATTTTGTATTACTTCAAAAGAATCGAATTTCAACATCTAAGTTCTAAGTTTTCACTTCTATCGGCAGTCCCTATAACTGCCAATTTTTTTTTTTTTTATTAATTTGAATTCAGTTTTTTCTCTGGTGGTTTTTGTTTCATAAATCCGGTCATCGGCGACATAATATAATTCGCGCGGGTAGCAAGTATTATCGACACGCAATAGATATCTCCGTTTAAAGATAAGAAAGTTATTATTTAGATTAACTTCTAAAACCGGTTTTGCTGCTGCTGAAGGAATACAAATATAGTTACAATGGTATTCAGCCCTTCATTTTTAAATCATCGAATATGTAGTATCAGATCAATCTTTTAATTATACATTCATAAACTTCAAAAATCATTTTATTGGGTTATTACCTTACAGCAAGCACACTGCTACGGTGTTAGTAGCCATGTGCATCGTATGAACGAATTAAATGTAAGGACAGCAGAGCAGCAAGCGGAAAGGTGGAAGAAATTTAAAAAAAGAAGTGAGCGGGCACTCCAATAAGAGATTATGAAAAACTAGCCCGCCATAATTCAATCTTTAATGTGCAGATAAAAATAATATACATATTTATGTATGTTAATCGAATTGTTTTGAAACTATATATGTCCGTAAGGGATAAAACAATTTTTTCTTGCCTCAAAATGTAACTTTTTCGTTGATTTCTTGGGTGAAATAATTGTTTAAACAATTTTTGGCACATCTGAAACTGTTGCATGAAGTTCCCTTATAATATATTATCGCTTTGGAAAAAATTGGGCCTTTTCGAAACATGAAAATCTACATTTTGATCAAATTTCATTAAAATTGGATCATTTTTGTGAAAGATAAAAATGATAAACGAAAAACTTGGTTTTTGTAGTTGTTCTTCATTTTTTGAGGTTATGTCGAAAAATGGTTTGTATGAAAGTTCTAGATTTCTTAATTATCTACAACTTTTACATTAAACGTTTTTCGATAAGAGGTCTACTTTTCTCAGAAACCGCAAAAAACACGATTAACTCCCCAAAACCCACATTTTGGCTCCCTTCCGGTCATCTGCTGCGGTGCTCTCGATTTTTCCTTGTTTAAGTCGCATTTCTACTAAATTTTCCCGCCATCCATATACTGCTAAGAATTTTTTTTTCTCAAAAATTATGGGCACTAGTCTAAGAATCCTACAAGTGTAGAAAAATTATTCGTGCAACCAAAATTTGGTGGACTTGTATTTCAAGTATTATTTTACAGGCACTTGTAGACTTGTAGTTTCGTGCAACAGGCCCCTGGCCAAGCCTAAGGCAGGGTGCATACTGGAGAAATCCGTTTCAGGAAACTGGTTTCATGAAATTGGTTTCAAGGAAACCGTTTGTTTAAAACATGCACACAGAAGAAACGGGTTTCCATCAGTTTCGTGATGGATTCAGATGATGATGATAAGGTTATTTTGTGGTGATGGCTAAAGAAAAAGAAAAGGAGGAAGTATTGGGTTCACCCGTTGATCAGGGATCGTCAACACAGTACTTACGTTGTAGATCGTCAATTGTGCAGTGATCCTGTCATGGTGTTGTTATAGAAGTATGTACAAAGGCTTAACTGCTTTATCTAACAATGTATCTATCACTTAAAGTTGACATATTGTCTATCGTTTGTACTTATTGAAATATATTATAAATATAAATACCTGAAGAGTTTAATTCTTGTGCCACTTTCTCCCAACCTCTTTGTACTTTATCCCTGTTGCTGTACCTACTCCTTTAGATGGAAATCATATAAGCAGGGATGGTTTTCGACAGCTTCTGCTAACTTCCCTTTGAAACAAATTGCTGCCATACTAAAAACAGCACACGCTAAAAACATTATTTAATTTTACGTAGTTAATAAGATCACTAGAAACGTGAAACTGAAGCCTATGCGAAATCCTTTTTTCGGATTTCATGTAACCCAGTTGCAAGAAACCAATGAAATTACAATTTCATGCAATGCAGTGTGCACAGCCCTGTGTTAAACTAATCTATCTGTTGCAAGCAACTAAAGTTTCTCGTTTCATGAAACTGGTTTCCTGAAACGGGTTTCTCCAGTGTGCACCCTGCCTAAGCCTACAAGTCTACAAGGGACTGTAAAATAATACTTGTAATGCAAGTCCACCAAATTTTGGTTGCACGAATAATTTTTCTACACTTGTAGAATTATTGAAATTTCCCAAAATATGTGAAATAAATTTTACAAGATTAGAATTGGATTCCATGAAAACGTGAATGTTTACAAATAATTTAAAAAAAATTGTAACTGCAAAATAGCTTATATTTAAAACTATAAATAGCTTATATTTAAAACTATATTCTGCAGTGCGAAGCGCAATGAAAAATGTAAATTAGAAGAAGAAGAAATATTTTTTGCAGGTCGAGTATATAAAAGAATTCATTGGGAAGGCGAAAATTCCTAAAGTTTTTGGGCAATATTCTCCCAAGAAATAATTATGATATTTTATTGGGATGGACGAAAAAATACATTATTTACCCCTGTAAGTTTATTATTTCATACTATGAATATAACATTTTTCGGCAATTATAAATAACCGCTGTCTTATAGAAACAGTAAAAGCAGTGAATTAGGTTTTCAGCAATCAACTAAAGAATGCGTTGCATCGAAGAAAGGAAAAAGGAAAACTTTACAGAAAAACTTACAAATCATCACAATGAATACGAGCGAGTGTATTCAAATTAATTTGTTAAAAATAATGTTAAATTAAAAATTATTGAATTAGGTAAATACAATTTTTTCTTATTCAATATTTTCCTAGAAATACTTAAAAGCTAAAAAGGAAATCTCCATTTCATACTCATGATGAGATCTCAAATTTCAGTCTACAGCGAGTTTTACGGGAGTACTCCAAATCAACAAATTACTGGAGTTCTATAGGAGTACTCTCTTTAGACTTTTTGGACGTCAGATGGAGCCCTCTCCTCAAATGGCGTGCCAATGTTAAAATCATACCAAAGGAAAACATATCCAGGGTATTAATACCTACATTACTCGCGGAGACCTCTTTTTCCAGCTGGGGGTTCAAATTCTGCTGCTAAAAACCGGTATGAATACTGCAGCAAGAATACAATTATGGAAAGGCGTACTATCACTAACTTCAAAATTTATTATCATTTTCACTTTATCACTATCATCCGAAAGAAACATTTTTTCCGCTTAATTTAAAACACTTCAGCTACAAAGATATTTTAACTTAAGGGGGTATTCTAGTGTAGAAATTTGACAAAATCCCTTTTTTTTTGTTTTTTTGATATTTTCAAAGCTTAACCTTTCAAGAATATGTCCTTAAAAGGGTTTGTTGTTGTTTGGAAAATGCTTTTTTTGAAGTAGAAGAAGGCCCAATGTATGGAGCAGGAATCGCGGATTACTTAAAGAAGAAAGAAGAATATATAATCATCACTGCTGAGCACACCTCAACGTATATTTCGTGATCGAAGTATGCAGAACAGAAAAAGATGGAAAATTGAATCTGCAGTTTTTTTCGAACAACGAGAAAATATGCACCAACACATCAATTTTATCCCCATATAAAAATATTGCATTCCTTCTCTGATAACCTAACATAGTCATTTGAAGGATTTGTGCATATAGACGTTCGTCTTTTACGCATTAACCATATGAAGATGAAAGACTCGTTAATTTCTAGACTTTGGTTTGGATTAACGTCTCTCAGGATTACTTTAAAACCAGTTCTGGTATTAGTCAGTTTCCCCAGTTGTGCTGGGGCCTGTGCACGAAACTACAAGTCTACAAGTGCCTGTAAAATAATACTTGTAATACAAGTCCACCAAATTTGGTTGCCCTAATAATTTTTCTACACTTGCAGTTGCAGGATTATAGAAATTTCCCAAAATATGTGGAATAAATTTTACAAGTGTAGAATTGGTTTCCATGGTAACGTAAATGTTTACGCGTTATTTTGGGTGCTAACATTTTTTTAGCGCAGTGAAATTAGTAAATGAAAATTCATTTTGCGAGGTACAAAAATTTGCATTTGCTCGGATACATCAATAAAAAATCAAGTTTGTGGGGTCGCATTGGGTTAGAAATAGCCGCCATCTTCAAAAAGGGAGAATTTGTTTACATTAAATAACTCGTTGGCATGCAATGATAGCTGAAAATGATCAATGGCAAAAATGTGGATCTTTTTATCTACAAAATGAGCCCTCAACGAGCTCTGTAAGTTTATTTGGCTCAAAGAGTTTTTGGGTTAATGCCCATTAACTAACTTGAAATGCTAGTAATTAGGTACCTTTAGAATGACCCCTCGATTGTCTTTCTCGTTTATATATGTAGTTTGCGAGAAATCCAACGGCAAAGTTCGCACTGCACGTGCCTGAAATAATTGATAACGCAATTTTTTGGAATATTTCGTTAACGGTTCCTCATAAAAAAATGTAGTAAATAGCAGAAATAGGGACAATAAAATATCTTGAATTTTTAGATGAAAATCATCAATTTCGGCGTTCTAAAATTAAAGTTTTTGACGAGACTGTCTCAGGCTGCGGTCAAACTTTGTCTTTGGAATCCGAGAAAGAATAACAATTCAAGAATTAAGGGCCAAGGCACTTTTCTGAAACAGCGTTGATCCTTGCCTGCGTATGAAGAAACACGGTATGCTATTGAGGGTAAGCGAGCGAAGCACGTATTTTTAAGCTTCCTTTGCTGAAAGCTCTTTGTTCCAAATTGCTGCGAACTCTGTTGCTTTTAAATTACTTGCAGCAGCATACTGGCCCGGCTGCAAATGCTTCGGCTCTAAAATACTTTACTTTGCTTTCTGTTTGCTTACAGTTTTTCAAAGCTTTCCTTTCTAAAGCCTGTGAAATACTTTGCTTCCTTCAGCTTTTTTGAAGTAAAACTTCTTTAGGGACGTTTGCTTAAAAAAATTTACATGAGAGTGAATCAATTTCATTCGCGTAACGCTCTCACACATGAAAAATCGTCACAACTTTCCTATAACGATGGGAAATGGGGCGTACGGGATACAAGAGACGAAGAAACTCGGGGCTGTATGTGCAACAGTTAAAATACACTCTGCCTTACTACATAAATTTTCTGGAATCTTAGCTACGTTGTCGCCTAGACTTTGCTTTATCTCATTATAGGAATACAAATTCACCATTATGTAGAGGTGAATTATTTGAGATTTTTCTTGTGGTTTGGTCACTGGCCGGGGGCTTATGCCGCGGACACTTTAGAGTTGACTGATATGTTGGAAGCGACAAGAATTTTCGGCGCAGCCTGAGCAAGTGGATCTGCTTTTTGGAGTGGCCAAACATGTAGCACTGCCGGGAAGTTACGGTATAAACACTTTCTTAAAATGCCAAACGATGTAAACAAAAATGAAAAAATGAAAGAAGAAATGAACAATACATCTTTCTTACTGAAAATATTTCTCAAAACAAATAAAAGAATTTAGCCGTTCCTTTCGATTTCGTCCGTTTATTATAATTCAATTCAATAATTAATTTTCACAAATATTCTACTTCAAAATGCACAATCCGTTAATTAGTTCAATAATCTTTAAATATTAGCATTTAACAAAGGTTCTACCGACTGAATTTGTTTTTAAACAATATATTCAAATTTCTAGAACTATACTCTAATTCACAAGTTTTTGGCAACAAATTATTTTTCATCAAAAATTCACCACTTTCACTTTGACTCTTAATTGATTTCCAACTTCGATTTCAATTTTAATTTCCGCTATTGATTTCAACGATTTGGATTTCCACCGTCACGAACCGAAATTTCTTCTAGAATCATAGCCTCTTACAACCGGTGTCCATTTTTAAGTACTGGCTTAGAAATTTCTAGTCACTTTTCAGTTATTGTTCCAGTTTTAGTTTTCCGTTTTACCTTTTGTTTCTCCCTCTTAATATACAGATGTACATATATTTTTCTCATCTTCTTTCTCTCTATCGTTCCGTTCTGTCTCGGTCTCCACAGGTGGTTCGTGTCTCCGGTAGCGACGTTTTAGTGCGTTAATAATACGCGATCAAAACTCAAGTGTCAAAGTGACTGTCGGAAAGTTTGTTTTACTGTGCAGCGCTATTATTTTTAATTTGTAATTACAATGTGTTTTGATTATTCTGAATGTATTAGGTAAGTTAACAATGTTTCGTGCTGTCTATCCAAATATCCATCCTACAACTAACTCCTTTCCTACAACTAACTAGTAAATTAATATAAGATCTAACCTTACTTTCCTAACCTATTCTACTTTCTCTAAATTCATTGTTAAAGACTCTTATTAGGTTTTTCTTTTTAGCTATATTAGATATCTCTTCCTGGGTGGAACGTCTTCCAGTTGCCATCAGATAAGTAGTCTTCTTGTTTATATGTGATTTCTTTGTGATTTGTTTTGGTTTCTTTTTAGGTGATGTGACCAAGTATCCAACACTTACGTTTAATTTGTAATTGTCTCCAATATAAAATACTTTTTGCACGCTTCAATCGATAAAACCGAAGCTGTTAAAACCGTATGTCCAATGGTTTGGGTGCTTAGAATACCAAAAGGGAGTGGTGAATTAAATGTGTGAGGTGCTCTTGTTTTAACTTGGCACCCACTTCCCCTTTGGTGAGATGTGCTGGACCTTTCCCCTTTTTAAATTAAAATTTTTTGAACTTGCAAATCGACGAATCGTTAATATCAAAACATTACACTGTTGTGAAAATCGTTCCTGATATGTTTTTTGGATCTCTGATTACAAAAATCGCAGTCCCACAGTCTTAAAATATGCATATCACCTTTAAATATGCTTAAGAACTCCCTTTTTAAGGGTTTTCGCGATAATTTTAATTAAAATCAAAAACAATCCAATAAAATACATTTTTTGCAATATTTATATTCAAAAGTGGTTGATTTATAACAAAGCAAATTTTATGATAAGGGATAATAGTAAAGGGCTGAAACTATCCCTACATCGTCTGAAAATATAAAGGTTTGAAAAAAATGTTTTTTCAACTTTATGCTTCAAATTCGGTTTAATGAGCTAAAATAAATTATTTTCAATTAAGCCTAGAAAGAGGAATTCGAAAAAAGGTTGATTGTTTTTTGCATTTCTTTTTGCTCCCTTTGAAATTAATTGGCTCCCTAAAGATTGTATGGGACGAAGAAATCCGGTAATTGGCTAGGTGGCCATAAAGGGTGCCAATACCATACTCAAGCAGATTGGCTCTCGTTCGCGTAGGTAAAGCGGCTCGCGTAGGTAAAGCTTCATTAGGTGTGGTTGGCGGACTGCTTGGTAAAACAATACTTGGGTTTGGAATAGTCTATGCCGATGCGGATGCAATTATTAATTATCATGAATGTAGCGGAAGCGGAGCATGCATACAGCTGGTGACATATCCAAGCGTACATGCGTTCAATTAGTTGATAAATAATACAGAAGTGTGTATTCAAATGCGACCTGACGGAATGTTCCATGAATAGAATGCATGCCACGCAAAGGTCGGACTACTTTTAACCTTTTCTGTAATGCCGCATTCGAAATAGCACACACAAGTATCCACAACAAACACATGCAGGTTGCATGCACTCGTTACTTAGATTTTCGGGCTATCTGTGAAAGCCGCGACGGAAAAAAATCATGCAAATTTATGAACGTCTGAATGCAATGCATGTACGCTTGCATATGTCACCAGCTTACTTCCATGAGGCGAATGTTTAGATTTTCGTGCCTGTAGCAGTAGTATCCATGCCTGTGGCGGAAGCGTGCATACCCGTGTGGGATGCGCACTTATATGCTATACGTACTACATAGGTGCACCGCGTGTATGCTTTTCAGAAAGTTAGCCAATAAAAATTATTTTTACTCGATTACTTTTAGGTTTTAATGTAAATAGGAATTCATAAATATTGATATTTTCAAATAGTATTTGTAGATATCAAGTCCGTCAGTAGATTCGTCACTATTCTTCCTGCATCTGTCGTTGGCCTGAATTTTCTCAAGCGTACTATAGATCCGACAAACTTTCCACTATATCTATTGCATATTACTAGCCGTTGGGCATAAAAGTTTTACTTTTAAAGTGTGGTCTTAAGCACACTCATATTTTTTTCATGGTCCAACTTTATATAGTAAAATGGTACTTTTCAACTGCTTTTTTGGTCGCAATGGTGGTTTGTTTCGTGTGCAAGGAAAACTAAAGTAAATGTCAGCTGAGGATGTTTAAAGAAAAGGAGGTGCACGTGGAATCACTTTGAAAGAAGAACATCGCAAGAAAAGACGATGACAATGAGCAATTACTGAAAAATGTCTCGACCGCGCCTATTCAATACTAACAGTAGTGTTTATCGATTAAGGCGGCAGTGCCGTTTTTGTAGATAAATAATTTAACTCCCCACATCTTTGCCATTGATCCTTTTCAGCTATCATTGCATGTATAGATTTTTTCAATCGTCGTGACATTTCGCCATTAGGCCGCGTTCTCATGGGCTGTATGCCGCACGACAAAAGCTTTTAATGTTCTTTGATTGGCCAGGAAAATATCTCTCCTGCACACATGTTTTCTCTCTCGCACAGCATTGCTGCAAAAATCAAACAAGGGGAAATCCCTTGTTCACGCGGCAAAATCATGGAACTGTCAAGCTCGAGCTTTTTCCGTGCGGCATGCAGCCCATGTGAACGTGCTGCAAAGTCACAGAAGTAGTGATGTTTCGATTCGAGCGATGTTTAAGGCCGCCTTCCCATGGGCTACACGCCGCACGACAAAAGCTTTTAATGTTCTTTGATTGGCCAGGAAAATATCTCTCTCTGCACACATGTTTTCTCTCTCGCACAGCATTGCTGCAAAAATCAAACAAGGGGAAATCCCTTGTTCACGCGGCAAAATCATGGAACTGTCAAGATCGAGCTTTTTCTGTGCGGCATGCAGCCCATGTGAACGTGCTGCAAAGTCACAGAACTAGTGATGTTTCGATTCGAGCGATGTTTAAAGTGATTTAACTTCAACATTTCACATTTTGACATCAACATTAATCGTGAACATATTTGTTTTTATTATTAAAGTAATCCATTTCACTTTTTCAAAATCACAAAATAGCTGATTTTCGACAACCATCAGATGCATCCATATGAACGAGGAGATGCGTCTACGCGGCTAGCTTTTTGCAGCCTCTCACGAAAATTTCCGAATACTACCCGAAGGTAAGCCGAGTTCAAGCTTTTGCCATGCGGCATGCAGCCCATGGGAACGCGGCCTTAACTTCAACATTTCACATTTTGACATCAACATTAATCGTGAACATATTTTTTTTATTATTAAAGTAAGGCCGCGTTCTCATGGGCTGCATGCCGCACGACAAAAGCTTTTAATGTTCTTTGATTGGCCAGGAAAATATCTCTCCTGCACACATGTTTTCTCTCTCGCACAGCATTGCTGCAAAAATCAAACAAGGGGAAATCCCTTGTTCACGCGGCAAAATCATGGAACTGTCAAGCTCGAGCTTTTTCCGTGCGGCATGCAGCCCATGTGAACGTGCTGCAAAGTCACAGAAGTAGTGATGTTTCGATTCGAGCGATGTTTAAAGTGATTTAACTTCAACATTTCACATTTTGACATCAACATTAATCTTGAACATATTTTTTTTATTATTAAAGTAATCCATTTCACTTTTTCAAAATCACAAAACAGCTGATTTTCGACAACCATCAGATGCATCCATATGAACGAGGAGATGCGTCTACGCGGCTAGCTTTTTGCAGCCTCTCACGAAAATTTCCGAATACTACCCGAAGGTAAGCCGAGTTCAAGCTTTTGCCATGCGGCATGCAGCCCATGGGAACGCGGCCTAATCCATTTCACTTTTTCAAAATCATAAAACAGCTGATTTTTGACAACCAGCAGATGCACCCATATGAACGAGGAGATGCAGCAATGCGGCAAGCTTCTTGCAGCCCCTCACGAAAATTTCCGAGTACTACACGAATGCAAACCGAAATCAAGCTTTTGCCGTGCGGCATGCAGCCCATGGGAACGCAGCCTTAATCAGTCACGATTTTTCTGGGGCTTCAATGATTATTTTAAAAAATTACAAATTGTGAAACGTCCCTTTTTATATATTTTTTGAAGTTATACTTCTTTAGGCGCGTTTTGAAAAATATTATGAGAGTGAATTTTGAGGAAATCGCAACGCAACGCAACGTTGGATATGGGCGAAGGGGTGGAGGCAATGGAGGGCAAGCATTTCAACTTCCATTCTTCATGCGCACTGGGATTATCATTATTATGCACGGTATACAGAAAACAAAGGTAATGTAAAAGCGACGGCAGCTTCGAATACCGTAAAAAATGGGCGCCTGGTGACGTCGGCCGTAATGCTGAAACAACAACAACAGCTTCGATTTTATATGGGAAGTGTTCCACATGTGACATCAGCACTAAAATACCGTATACGGTATATAGTCTTTTACATTACCTTGTTTTTGAATACCGTGATTTACTATGGGCATTATGAAAACTCGTAGCCGATGCTGGTTCACGATGTCGATGGGTGAGGGGGTTTTTATGCTGAGGCTATGGAGGGAAATGAATTTCATGTTCGAGTCATCAGCTAAGCGTAAGTTTGGTTTTTCGTGGTCCTAGGAAGATTCGTAGTGTTTATTGTGTGCTTTTTGTGGGTGAGGAGTTTTATTGGATGGAAGGCAATTTCTCTCACTCGTGTAATATCTAATGCCTCCTCTACACATCGGAAGATGCCTCAGCCCAAGATACATCCGCCGATGTGTAGAGGGGTTTTTTGCTCGTCTCCGGACAATATTTAACATCCGGAGATACGTCTGTCCTGAATCCATTCTTGACGGATTTTGAGCCAGACGTCAGAGCGAACGCAAGGCTTGTGTCCACACATCTGCCGACGCATCAGTGTTGTGCGCATTTTTAATGCAGGTGGACGCGTCGTTGTATTGTTTTGAAGTGTATTGTTTTGAAAATGGCTACAATGACAATGAGCACCGAGGAAACTAAATATAGATAAATAAATAGCAGCGGCCGCTACTGTCTCAACATCCATTTTTTGATGTCTTGCGTCTTCCGATGATCAACACAGACTGATTGATACGCGGACGTGTGGACGGCTCGCGGATTTATTCCCGGATGCATCTGTGGATCATCTCCCGGATGTATCTTTCGATGTGTAGTGCAGGCATTAGACGCGCCAAGTTTTTAACTTGTAAAAAGTAAGAAAATATTGTATTTTAGCATTTTTTCCTCCACGTGCATTACCGGTGATAAGTTAGTTAGTGATCTGAGTGAATAAATTGAATGAAATTGATAAGGTGACCAGTTTTGTTTACATTCATGGTGGTTTTTTCGCGTTAATTTATTGAAAAAGTGTTGGATTTATGTGGTAATGAAATTAAAAGTGAATTTAAAATGGTTAAAAATTATTACGGAATAGTTATTAAAACATAAGTGCAAGTACCACCACACAACATGAATAACTATAACTTTTGAACTTTTTCCTACACATTTTTCTGCTTTAATATTTTTAAAAATTATTCTTTAACAAGCTTTAATCACTTTAAATTCACTTTTAACTCAATAACCACACAAATTTAACATATTTGCCCTAAAATAACTCGATAAAACCACAACGAATGTAAACAAAATCGGTCACCTTCACAATTAAACCATTAAAACATGTTGGTTCACTCAATTTTTTGAAATTGTTTTAATTCAATCATTGAAACACTAATCACTAGTAATCCAGGTACAGAAAAAAGTGATAAAATACAATATCTTACAACTTTTTATTGCAAAAATAAACTTAAAAACTCGGCTCCACTATGTTATTACACGAGAAATGTCATCCATTCAAGCAAATGTAGGATCGGCACCGGCTGCTTCCCGGCCTGTAGCTACAATGGGTTTGCTGGAGGCCCTATCAGAACCTCAAATATGCAGCGTACTGCAAATTTAAGATAAGATATGAACATGCAGCACGGTGCTTTGCTTGTCATTTTACCAACCTCAGCGAATTGAAATACTTTTAATTGCAGCGTGCTGCATTCTCATCTCATGCCCCAATTTGCTGCACGCTGCCAATTTTGATGTTCTGATACGGCTGCGGACGATATAGACGAAGGGGTAGAGGCTATGGAGGGCAAGCATTGTAACTCCAATCCTTTAGCTATTAAGTTTATTATTATATGGGCATATGAAAATTCGAAGCCAAAGTCCGTCCACGATGTCCATGGGTGAGGAGGTTTTTACCCAGAAGCTATGGAGGGGAAAAAATTACATATCCTAGTTTTCAGCTAAAGCCGGCTCTAAACGATGCTATGAGCACTTTCCAACGTTGGACGTTTGATGGTAGAACGCATTGTGTGGCCGCTACTCGAACTACGAATGTCCAATGTCAAGCGTCCAACGATGGTGTTTGGACCGGTTCGGAGTGTTGTCAGTCAAACGTTGGAAGCGTTGATGCTGAACTTGCCGATACATTAATGTCCTTAGTTTGAAACTCTTCATATCATATTTAAATTACCCTAACCCACTCAATTTAATTGAGTAATAACTAAAAGAAGAAACTAGGGAAGCGATCAGAATTTGGAAGTGACGTTAATTTCAGTAGTGGCAAAGGATGTAGAATGAATCTACCCAAGGTCGATGAACCCACAGGTGAGTTACGAAAGCATACCGGCAAAATGAGTCTACGCAACGCCTGGAATTCCTCGTTGTGACCGAGGACACAGACGATGTCCTTTTGGATTGCCGGAGATTATCCGAGCAAACTGCTGCACTGTAACCTTCAGCTAAAGGCACGGCTAAGAGCAACGAACGTCTTAGACTATAATGGTACGATCGTTTGATCTACTGACTAAAGTGGAGGAGATCCTGCTGATCCAGCTTGCGACCCATATTAAGCTTAACATTCATTACGTTTTGGTAGATAATTGGCCAGTCTTAAGAGAATTTCATGAGGTATCTTAAGCCCATCTTAAGATAATTGTAATTAGGCCTAATGACCCAACGAGTTGGTGGTTTTAGTTAGGATTAGTATACGGTATAACAGACAGCCTTGAGCGTATCGGCATCATAATGCTTGCACCTTCCAACGCACGAAAATAGAAAGAATCCAATAAAATATTTGTGTAGAAATTAAAAATTTGTCTTAAAAGCACGCCAAAGAAGTATAACTTCTAATGCGTGTACAGAAGTACACACACCCACCGTTTTTAAATAATCATTGAAGTCCCAGAAAAATACACCTCCCTTTAGCAATACGCAGTCGCGACTGATTACATGGCAGCAAGTGATTTGATAGGAGGAGTTAACTGAAGCTTTTGTCTGAAATTTTAAACATTTTTAAGAGCTTAGCTGGGGAACATGCGCGGGATGTCACGAGGTTTCAAACAACTATACATAATTTATGTTGTAGGCGTGCCCAAGAGCTTTTAGCAGGCCTATATGGCCATAGTGGCTTTACTGATGGGGTAGTCGAGTGCTCCAATTCAGTCTCTTGTCTAGCTTTATTCCCAAATATTTGACAATGCACTGTGGTACCTTGGATGCAAATAGGACCTTGGTCCACTTCGTAGGGTTTGGAGAAAGGCATCAGGACAAACTTCTTTGGGTTAATTGACAGACCGTCCATGGTAAATCATTTTTGAACTTCTCGAAATGCTGTTCACATGACCTCTGTAATCGAAACCATATTCGCCTAGTTTGGTAAAAATTTCATCTACTGTGAGCTACTAGTGACCTGAGTAACGCGCATAAAATTCCACCTAAAGGGCAGTCCTTAATATCTTTTGCACTAATGGTGGAGACACCTAGGGTAGAAGAAATGCCACGATCTACAAGCATGACAATTATCCACTCGATTTGGAGGGATTCAGGTTTCTGAACATTTCCTAAATTCAAAATCTTTTCTTTCTTGACATTCTAAAGATTACCTAATTTTCTCGATTCGTTTCTCGCTATGTTGTTGTATGCTTAACGTTTGCTTAGTAGATCGCTTTCGGTGCTAGTCAGAAGAAAATATATCTCATAATCGTAGTTTTATAATTCTTAAGCCCAACGCGCTATTCTTGCGCTAATCTCTTTTTTAAACTCTTTTCTTTACTTTCACTTCGGAGCAACAAATCTTGTAACGTTAATTTAACCGCCTTTTACTCAATGCAAATGGATGAAACTTTGCAGGCATACATATTCCCGATGACAATACACGAATATGACATTTTGTTACATTTTTTGTTGTTGATTTTGTTGTTGAGTAACAAAAAACGATTTTTAATAAAAAATGCTTGGAATTATTCGTTCTACTCAATGTAGAGTCATAAAATTCACTTCCATTCAATAAAAATTGGTAAAAATTAACAGACATGTGTATTTCCGACGAAAACACACGAAAATGATAGTTCCAAATTAAAATTGGCGGCCAAAAAAATATGACGGATTACATTTTTCTTTACAAGCCACTCGTTCGATATGGGTATCAAATGAAAAGTTATAACAAGTTGAATACAATTAGCGTCATCCTAAATTCAAAATGGCGGTAGAAAAATGGCGGCATAAAAGTGGCGGCCAACACAAAACAGAGGATCAATTTTTCTTTACAACGCGCTCGGCATGGGTATCAAATGGAAGGGAGTGACAATTAGAATACTGTTGTCTGTGTCCCGTCATTTCAATTCAAAATGGCGGCCAACACAAAATGGCGGTTTACCCTTTTATTTACTTTGCTCTCGGTATGGATATCAAATGAAAGTGTATTAAAGTGAGTAAGAAAGTAAACTGTATGACGTCGTTTTAAATCAAATATGGCGTTCACTAAAAAATGGCGGAAGACATAACGTAGCTACCAATAGCAAATAAAAATATGATTTAAAAAGATGCAAAAAAATATGTTTCCAGTTTGTAGTTTTTATTGCTCCAGCCAGTATACGCGAGCACACTACCTTTCAAAATGTAAAAAAAAACGAAGAGCGCTATTAGATTTTTGAGGGGTCATCAAATTGTGCATTTTTGGGCTGCACTTGAGAACTGTTGTAAAGAAACAAATACAAAACATGTAAAAAAGTTTCCTTCTTTAACATGATAATCTAATTAAAAGTTTGGAAATTGTAATGTATTAATTAACGCTATTCGTTACTAAAAAGTAAAAAATAAAAAAAAGAAAAAAAAAATTTTAAGAAACTCTTTTCTTTACCTTAATATATTGATCAGTTGTGAACACAAAATTAATATAAATACTAAAAAAATCGACTAAAAGGTAAAAAATAAGAAGATTTTAAACAATATAAACTTTTAAATCAAAATGGAAAAAATCTCACACATTCCTTAAAGAAAAGCGTGGGGCGCCCATACCAACCTGAACTTAAAAAAACATGACTGCCGTGAGTACATTTTAACATTTCAGACAGCTACGAATTTTCACTAATTGAGCATTTTGTTTCATAAAAACGCACCCCACGCTTTTCTTTAAGGAATGTGTGAGATTTTTTCCATTTTGATTTAAAAGTTTATATTGTTTAAAATCTTCTTATTTTTTACCTTTTAGTCGATTTTTTTAGTATTTATATTAATTTTGTGTTCACAACTGATCAATATATTAAGATAAAGAAAAGAGTTTCTTAAAAAATTTTTTTTCTTTTTTTTTTAAATTCTTTTATTTAACTTACACTGTGTGTCGTCAAATCTTGGAAGTTAAATTTGACCCACTTCCCGGTTTCGGATAGAGCTGAAATTTTGCATACACGTTTAGTTTGGATGACAATGCAATCTGGCCATTTTGTAAAAATATCAAGATGGCGGTTCCAAAATGGCGCCCGATTTTTGAAATTGTGCTCCGCGGCCCTCTGACATGGGTATCAAATGAAAGGATATGACAGGTAGAACACAATAAGCTATGTGGCGTCATTCCAAATTCAAAATGGCGGCCAACACTAAATTGCGGAAAGCTTATAATAGACTAAAAAGTAGAAAATATAACCGATCAACTTCCAATTTTGCACACACTTGTAGTTCGGGTGGTTAATGTGTATGAATGATGAGATGAATAGTTGAGTTAAGGGTGAGTTGATAATAAAGAAGCAAAACACGTTACAAAAAATCACAAACAAACACAGAGATGCTGCTGTCAACTAAATTCAACTACTCAAATACTGAACTCATGTCCGTATGCATAATTTCAACTAAACCCAGGTAGCAGAGCTGAGTCGAGTTCAGTCAACCTTAACCCAACTCGACTCCCGTTTACATGTAGTTAGACTTGGGTTCAACTTGAGTTCAACTCATCATGTATAAGTACTAAATGCAATCTGCCCTTTTTGTAAAATATCAAGAAGACGGTTCCGAGATGGCGGCCGTTTTTGCAATTATGTTCCTCCGAGCCCACGACATGGGTATCAAATGAATACAGTAAACTGTGTGACGTAATTTTAAATCTAATAGAATTGCCATCATAAAATGGCGGAATACATATAATAAAATAAAAAGTAGAAAATAAAATAAATGGTTAAAAAAATTTTTTAAAAAAAATTATTTTCATTAACTAAAAAATGTACTAAAAAGTAAAAAATAAAAAATATTTTAAAGAAAGCGTTAAATTTCAATTTTAATGAAAAAGTTAATTAAAAGAATGGCGCATTTTTCATCAAAAAATTTTGTTAGAATTTGAAATTAACAAAGCAAAAAATTTAGGGTTATTGTAAATCTCACGCGATTTACAGTTATATTTTCTATTTTTGATGAAAACTGCGCCATTCTTTTAATTAACTTTTTTATTAAAATTGAAATTTCACGCTTTCTTTAAAATATTTTTTATTTTTTACTTTTCAGTACATTTTTTAGTTAATGAAAAGAATTTTTTTTAAAAATTTTTTTTAACCATTTATTTTATTTTCTTTTTGTTTCAACATTTTCGGCATAAAAAAAAATTTTAAAAATTTTTTAAATAAACCATTTCCATAGGAAATTTAATTCTCTACAAAAAATTTTATATTAAATAAATAGAAATTTTGCTTCGTTTACGAAATATATGGCAAAACCCAAAAAGGGTCCATTTTGACCCCTATCTCCAATTTCCACCCTCTAATTTAATAGCACTCCGCGGTTTTCTCTTCTTAAATGACCCATTGACCGATTCCTGCAATAAAACCCCGTGAACGTCTTAGTTCCTTATTGCCCTGCTTTTTAAGACCTAATCAATAGACTATTTATCGAGCAGGATATTACGAAAAGCGTTAAGTGAAATATTTTTCCCGTGTAGATATTGCAGGTGTACTATTACTGGAACTGGAAAGTTGTTCTTAGTCGTCAGCATCTTCAAAAGGCTATACTCTAAGTACATTTTAAGCTCTCCTCTTTTTCCTTGACTTCTTTATAGTTATAGTAATATTTTTCTTTAATAAATTCTGAAGTAGGTACACCTGTAATTTATCTTTTCAAGATGCGAAATTCTGCGAGGCCTTTAGGATACTCCTTTTTTATCCGTCTATGCCAAATGCAGATTGTAATCTCTAATGGTGAGTTTACACGAATGGCACACTGGTCAGTTTTTATGTCATTATTTGCCCTTATCGATTACACGGTCATAAATTGTGTCATTATTTCCGTCACAAAAAATGACAAAAAGCACGGTATACAGAAACCGTGTATACCGTGGGTAAAAAGCACGTGTCATAAAAGTCGTCTTTATAATGACATCTTTTAAATGCCGTGTTTACACGATGTCATTCTAATGACAACTTTTTGACATGACTTTTTGCCATTTTTATGACAAAAATAATGACACAAATTAAATGCCCTGCCCTGAAAACGAAAATGTCAAATTATGGCAAGTTGCCATAAAAGAATGAACTTGCTTATTCTTTCATGACCGATTGTCATTTTTGCAATAATTGCAGTAATAAAAAAATGGTCCAATAAAATATATTTTTTTGAATATTTATATGCGATAAAAATTTTATGGTAAAAGATAATCCTAAAGGGTTAAAACCCAAGTCGCAAGTCGACTGAAATTTAAAAAAATCTATTTAGTGCATATTGTCTGCTAGAAATAAATAACATATTATCTGCTAGAAATAAAAAGCTACCCTTTATTTGAAGTATGTAGAGTTTTAAAAATCAACTTAAATTAAAAATAATTCTACTAATCTGCAAAAAAACGCTGTTACTATTACTACAATATTAATTTTTTGACGTGACAACGTCTTATAAAACGATGAGTATAGGAAGTCATTGCGCGACTATCCCCACCACTACTTAGCGACGGGAACGGGACGGGACATTTTGCGCTAATGACTTCCTATACTCGTCGATTTATAAGAAGTTGTCACGCCAAAAAAAAAATTGTTTTTGCTTAAAATTTGTATGAAAATGTATTGCTAACCAAAAATAAATTATTTTTAACCTATAGATTTAAGCTGAATTTGTAAAAAGATTGATATTTAATTTTTTGCATTTTATTTTTGATGAAAAAATATTATTTAAAAAATGGAGATATTTATTCTAACCACCTCTTAATCGGAACAAAATAAAAAAGTTTAAATCTTTTTCAAGTTCAATTATAATCTTGGGTTACTGCCAGCAATACCTATTCAACCAGATTTCAAGCACATAACAGAAAAAACATTTCACAAATTTTTTGCAAATTTTTTTTATAAAGTTGATTTTTAAAATTGTAGAGGTGGTTGTAAGCCATAACGGTTGAAAATAATTTCCTTTTTCAAGAGCTCCAATAATACAAATAAATTATACTCTCATAATTTTGGTCATAATCTGACTCTTTATTATTTGCCATTCGTGTAAAAGAAAATGTTGCCATTATTTATGACAAATGGTCGTAATTTAATGACGTTATGGCAAACTCCACGTTTGTCATTATTTGCGTCGTGTAGACAGCAATGTCATAAATATGATCAGAGATTATGACGATTACCAATTTCTGTCATTCGTGTAAGCTGGCGTAAGTTTCCCTTCTTCTTTCCGTCTTCTAATGTAGGCAAAATGTAGAACCACAATGGCATCTTTGCCTTGCCTGCCATCAGTTTACTACCATTAAATTCAATGCGCCTCGTTGGATGTACGTCAAAATTACGGATGTACGGGCTTTTTTGGGACACTACGTATCTCCATTTGGCTCTAATTCCATTGGGATAGAAATTTTTCAAATCTTTGCATGATATGGCATATCTAAGTTTTCCCAGGATTGACTTAAGTACTGTCTGAAGTCGTTAAGGTATGCAGTATCGCCGGAAATCATTCAGCTAATGGTTTCATCGAAACAACAAAATCAAGATCATGGGACTTAGCGAGACTATATGGCACGACGCGGGGGATCATACTTACCAAACGGCTAGTCCTTATATTCTGGTAGAAACGAAACCATAAGACGTAGCAGTGGCGTTGGCGTAATACTCACCAAGGAAGCCTGGTTCAACCTCAGGTCACCAGTTTCTGAGAGAATTTTTACTGTGCGCCTGCGTACCAGACTAAAAAGTACTACGATAGTAGTAATTGTTTTGATAAGTGACTTAAACGAAAAGATCGGCCCCAATAGCAACGGTATTGGAAATCAAGGGCTAAACAAAGATTCTAACAACAATGGTGAGCTTTTCGTTAACTGCCGTATCTAGTTCCTATCAACTCATGGTAGGTGGAACTTACATTTATCACAAGAAGATACACCCAACGGTAGAACGAGAATACAGATAAATAGATCACATGGCCGTCATTTTCGTAGATGGAGCACTATTCTGAAGAATGTAAGAGCTTTAGGGGAGCCGACCATTTGGTAGTAGCGACTATTCGCCTAAAAATCACCGCAATCAGAAACCTCCAACGCGATGCCATATAACCGGTTTAACGTAGACCTTCTCCGAAATAGCAGTAAGAGGCCAGCATTTTCTGGGAATTTGCAACGAATCAAAGAGCTGTGGAGCACAAGAAAGGGCACTATAATGGCAGCAGCGGAAACCAGTATCGGATATATCCTAGGGAACCAGCAGCACTGGATCTCGGACACAACTTCGCAAAGAATATAACGCAGACGGGCCCTAAAAATTACAAGAACTCTATAAGAGACCCGGACCCGTCATCGACTTGAACGGGAATACTCTCGGCTTTTCAGAAGCGCGTACGGCCTTCTAAATAAAAATTGATTTGTTTTCTTAATTTACTCAAGATTTAAAACCCATGCGCGCTTTTGTCTGAGGCTGTATGGCGAAAAGCGCGAGGAATCTAAGTCTGCTTAGTGTGGGCGGGTCTTTATGGTGCATCCACACTACGCGGAATTAGGTCATACGCGATTTTATCTTTCTTTTATATAGAGTTTAAAGGCTTTTTTTGTGATATTTTTAATGGCAAAGGCAGTACGACCTGTATGGACAAAAGGCTGGGCTTAAAAAGGTACATTTGAGAAACCCGTCTAGAAGCCCGTGTTGTGTGGACGTACAATGTACCTTTTTGAGCACAGCCTTATACCGCGCCCAAACGGCGCCTTTACCATTTAGAATATCGCAAAAAAGCCATTAAACTCTATATGAAATAATTATTAGATAAAAAAACTTTTTCATAATTAATAATTAAATTTCGCATCAATCATGTATGCGCCCCACGTTTTTTTGTTTAAAATCTTACAAATATTTTCATAGCTATTACAAATTCACAATCACAAATTTTCAGGACTATTTGTATAGGGTTAGGAATATGTTTGAGGCTCTAAGTCTGTATGGGGCTAGGAGAAATTATTTTATTCTTCTTAGTTCGTTATAAGGTATACTATATTTGCTTATAGTACCTAATATACAGTTGATCCATGGCGGACGTCTGAAGAGCGCGACTTACTACAAGAAAACGTTTTTCAGTAAGAGAGTAGTTGCGAGTACTAACGAGTGGAAATATTAAAAATTATCAAAAAAGAGACGCAGCTATTATTGAAATAAAAATCATATAAAATTGATTTAGCTTACTTCTTCATTTTTATTTTAAGGAATTTCAAAATTAAGGAGATTGGTATATTATTAGTAGATTTAGGTCACAATTTTCCACATGTATCCGTCATAATATCATGAACATTTTAAAAAGTGATTGCAAAATGTCACACACAAGACTAAAAAGCAGATAATAACTCAGAAAACAAATCAATTTTTATTTAGAAGGCCGTACGCGCTTCTGAAAAGCCGAGAGTATTCCCGTTCAAGTCGATGACGGGTCCGGGTCTCTTATAGAGTTCTTGTAATTTTTAGAGCCCGTCTGCGTTATATTCTTTGCGAAGTTGTGTCCGAGATCCAGTGCTGCTGGTTCCTTAGGATATATCCGATACTGGTTTCCGCTGCTGCCATTATAGTGCCCTTTCTTGTGCTCCACAGCTCTTTGATTTGTTGCAAATTCCCAGAAAATGCTGGCCTCTTACTGCTATTTCGGAGAAGGTCTACGTTAAACCGGAGAAGCTCTTACATTCTCCAGAATAGTGCTCCATCTACGAAAATGACGGCCATGTGATCTATTTATCTGTATTCTCGTTCTACCGTTGGGTGTATCTTCTTGAGATAAATGTAAGTTCCACCTACCATGAGTTGATAGGAACTAGATACGGCAGTTAACGAAAAGCTCACCATTGTTGTTAGAATCTGTGTTTAGCCCTTGATTTCCAATACCGTTGCTATTGGGGCCGATCTTTTCGTTTAAGTCACTTATCAAAACAATTACTACTATCGTAGTACTTTTTAGTCTAGTACGCAGGCGCACAGTAAAAATTCTCTCAGAAACTGGTGACCTGAGGCTGGACCAGGCTTCCTTGGTGAGTATTACGCCAACGCCACTGCTACGTCTTATGGTTTCGTTTCTACCAGAATATAGGACTAGCCGTTTGGTAAGTATGTTCTCCCGCGTCGTGCCATATCGTCTCGCTAAGTCTCATGATCTTGATTTTGTTGTTTCGATGAAACCATTAGCTGAATGATTTCCGGCGATACTGCATACCTTAACGACTTCAGACAGTACTTAAGTCAATCCTGGGAAAACTTAGATATGCCATATCATGCAAAGATTTGAAAAATTTCTATCCCAATGGAATTATAGCCAAATGGAGATACGTAGTGTCCCAAAAAAGCCCGTACATCCGTAATTTTGACGTACATCCAACGAGGCGCATTGAATTTAATGGTAGTAAACCGATGGCAGGCAAGGCAAAGATGCCATTGTGGTTCTACATTTTGCCTACATTAGAAGACGGAAAGAAGAAGGGAAACTTACGCCCGCTTACACGAATGACAGAAATTGGTAATCGTCATAATCTCTGATCATATTTATGACATTGCTGTCTACACGACGCAAATAATGACAAACGTGGAGTTTGCCATAGCGTCATTAAATTACGACCATTTGTCATAAATAATGGCAACATTTTCTTTTACACGAATGGCAAATAATAAAGAGTCAGATTATGACCAAAATTATGAGAGTATAATTTATTTGTATTATTGGAGCTCTTGAAAAAGGAAATTATTTTCAACCGTTATGGCTTACAACCACCTCTACAATTTTAAAAATCAACTTTATAAAAAAAATTTGTGAAATGTTTTTTCTGTTATGTGCTTGAAATCTGATTGAATAGGTATTGCTGGCAGTAACCCAAGATTATAATTGAACTTGAAAAAGATTTAAACTTTTTTATTTTGTTCCGATTAAGAGGTGGTTAGAATAAATATCCCCATTTTTTGAATAATATTTTTTCATCAAAAATAAAATGCAAAAAATTAAATATCAATCTTTTTACAAATTCAGCTTAAAATCTAGGTGTTAAAAATTATTTATTTTTGGTTAGCAATACATTTTCATACAAATTTTAAGCAAAAACAATTTTTTTTTGTCGTGACAACGTCTTATAAATCGATGAGTATAGGAAGTCGTTAACGCAAAATGTCCCGTCCCGTTCCCGTCGCTAAGTAGTGGTGGGGATGGTCGCGCAATCACTTCCTATACTCATCGTTTTATAAGACGTTGTCACGTCAAAAAATTAATATTGTAGTAATAGTAACAGCGTTTTTTTGCAGATTAGTAGAATTATTTTTAATTTAAGTTGATTTTTAAAATTCTACATACTTCAAATAAGGGGTAGCTTTTTATTTCTAGCAGACAATATGTTATTTATTTCTAGCAGACAATATGCATTAAATAGATTTTTTTTTAAATTTCAGTCGACTTGCGACTTGGGTTTTAACCCTTTAGGATTATCTTTTACCATAAAATTTTTATCGCATATAAATATTCAAAAAAATATATTTTATTGGACCATTTTTTTATTACTGCAATTATTGCGAAAAATGACAATCGGTCATGAAAGAATGAGCAAGTTCATTCTTTTATGGCAACTTGCCATAATTTGCCATTTTCGTTTTCAGGGCAGGGCATTTAATTTGTGTCATTATTTTTGTCATAAAAATGGCAAAAAGTCATGTCAAAAAAGTTGTCATTAGAATGACATCGTGTAAACACGGCGTTTAAAAGATGTCATTATAAAGACGACTTTTATGACACGAGCTTTTTACCCACGGTATACACGGTTTCTGTATACCGTGCTTTTTGTCATTTTTTGTGACGGAAATAATGACACAATTTATGACCGTGTAATCGATAAGGGCAAATAATGACATAAAAATGACCAGTGTGCCATTCGTGTAAACTCACCATTAGAGATTACAATCTGCATTTGGCATAGACGGATAAAAAAGTAGTATCCTAAAGGGCTCGCAGAATTTCGCATCTTGAAACGATAAATTACAGGTGTACCTACTTCAGAATTTATTAAAGAAAAATATTATTATAACTATAAAAAAGTCAAGGAAAAAGAGGAGAGCTTAAAATGTAATAATAATAATAATAATAATTTATTTTTGGATAGTACACAAGATTCACATCTTTTAGAGTACATACAAGAATTACAACAACAGAAGGGTTTACAAAGGAAAAAACTTAAAATTAGATTTAAAAATTACAATTAAATTAAATTACAATTACATTAAGACTAAAATTAAAATAAAATTAAAGCAAAAATAAAAGAAGAAGAAAATTAAGAATGAAATATAGAATAAAGTAAAAAGAATGAAGTAGGAAGGTGAAGAAAGGGAGACAAAGAAAGCTAGTGAGACGAAGAAGATAGAAAAATAGATGCATGTTTTTTGAATACTGTGGTCGTGCTCATCCTCTGAATGTGACTAGGAAGATTATTCCAGATTCTAAGACTATATACAAAGAAGGAACGACTACCAATTAAGGAAGTGTGGGCAGGAATTAGGAATTTGATGGATCTCAAGGATTGCATAGGAACAAGGAAGTCAGCAAGGTAGCAGGGACTTTTGGAATAAAAGACCTTATGCAAGAGAAGTAGAGCCATGAGATCAAAGAATTTAAAGAGGTCACAACCCAGTAGGGAATTTTGGACACCCGACACATGATCAGACCTTCTCATATGAAAAATGAACCTAATGCAATCATTAAATGCCACTTTAAGACGCTGACGGCAGGATGAGTCGAAGGAAATATACACCAACGAGCCATACAGAAAATGGGGAACAACAAGTGATTTGATGAGTTTAGCTCGAATAGGCGAAGATAACAGACTTCCATGTAGCCGCAATTTACGAAGGGTGCCATAGATTTTAGAGAGCATCGGCGAGACATGATTACAGCAGGAAAGTTTGGAATTGACAACAATACCCAGATTTTTGGCACATTCAACAATTGGTAGAGGAACATTATCAAGTAAAATAGGCGGGAAACCATCCAGGGAAAGCGAGCAACGACTAAGGAAAAGGACTTGTGATTTAATTGGATTTAGTTTAAGGAAATTACTAGAACTCCACTCATTAATTTGAGATAGGGTTCCATTGAGTTTAGAGACACAGTACTCAATCTGATGAGGCGGACACGAGATATATAGCTGAAGGTCATCAGCATAGAGATGAAAAGAGCAGTGACGGATAACGGATGGAAGATCATTAATATAAAGGGAGAAAAACAAAGGACCAAGAACCGAACCCTGAGGCACACCTGCAGGTACTCTAAGGAAAGAGGATATCACATTATTGTGCCGAACACACTGAAACCTATCAGAGAGAAGAGAAGAAAAAAGACGAACAGAAGAAGAAGAGAAGTGATACCGTTGACTAAGTTTATGAAGAGATGCGAGTGAACCACAGAGTCAAACGCCTTGGAAAAATCAAGAAGAACTAGTACTGCAATATCACCTCGATCAAGAGCGGAACGAAGATCAGTCGTTACCTTCAGTATAGCAGTTTCGCAACTGTGGGATTTACGGAAGCCAGATTGGAGATTAGAAACGAAATTATTAGAATTAAGATATCGAATGACTTGAGTGAATACAAATTTCTCAAAGACTTTAGCTAGAAAGGGAAGAATACTAATAGGTCGAAAATCAGACAGATCAGCAGGAGAGGGCTTTTTAGGTACAGGAGTCACTAAGGCTTTTTTCCATACTAAAGGGACTTGGGAGGTTGTCAGGCAATAATTAAGAATATGCGTGATAATTTCAATAATTAAAGGGGAGAGAATCTTAAGAAAGCGAGGAGAAATTCCATCATAGCCAATGCTGTTGGACGAAATGGAGAGCAGTATTCCAAGTACTTCACGTGAGTCAACACAACGAAAATTAAAACCATCAAAACATAGAGCATTGGAGAAAGGGGAACAAGAAGAGGAAGACGATGAGGAATTGGGAGGGGATTGAATGAAGGATGCATTGAGTAAGTTTACATCTACATCATAAGAGTTCAGCTCAGAGGAATGAATGCCTAGAGAACGGAGATTAGACCAAAGTTGCTTAGTGGACAGGGCAGGATCGAGTTTCCGGGAGTAAAATTCACGCTTGGCCGATTTGACTTTGTTATTGATTAAATTGCGAAGATTTTTGTATTCACGAAGGTAGCTCAGGATCCTCGTTCTGCGATAACGTCTATACAAGAACTCACGCTCAACAATCAAGTTGCGAATTTCGTAAGAAAACCAAGGACAAGATGGAGTTTTACAACGTCTTCTTGTAACTAAAGGGACACATTGATTAAATAGAGACTGAGTGAAAGAATTAAATAGATCGACTTTGGTGTCTACGCAGGTTGTATTATAGATATCAGCCCAAGGTATAGACGAAGAAGCTTCAGAAAGGCGAGTAAAATTGATGTTATTGAAGTCATGATACGAAGAAAAGGCAGGCAAGGAGGAGGAAGGGTAAAAAGTAAAACGAAGCGAGAGGAAGAGAATATCGTGATCAAAGAAGCTGGGGGGAGAAATTTGGTTACGTTTTAATACTGAGTTGGTGGAGGTAGCAGTGAGTACATCAAGGAGCGATGGATTATGGCAGTTTAAAAATGTGGGCAGTTGATTTAGAATGCGTAGATCCAATGACCCCAAGAAGTACTTGAGTGTATTCGCACGTTCATTAGCCTTCAGTAAATCAACATTAAAGTCACCAGCAGCAATTATATTATCGTAATGACGGGAAAGCCTAGAGACAAGATCAAAAAAGTTACCAGCAACATCAGGAGTAAACACATTAGGTGGACAGTAGACACTTATAATAACACATTTGTCATGGGATGATTTTATTTCTACTGCGATAAATTCAAATTGTGAGCCAGTGGACTGGCCCACTACTTTTGAGGAGAGAGAGGAGGTGACATAAATAGCAACACCACCTCCAGTACGACCCAAGCGATCATTTCGATGCAAAGAAAAAGTAGGCAAGGAGACGTAAGAAGTTGGGATTTCTGGTTTAAGCCACGTCTCATTGACTACAATAACATGCAATTTAGTGTTATCAAAAATGTATCTCAATTCATCTATATTATTCCTCAAACTTCTTGCATTGAAGGTACATATCGATGGGTCTTACGAAAAAGATATTGTTTCAAAATATTGCTGAAAAACATATTGTTTCAATTTATTGCTGAAAAACATATTGTTTCGGTTTCTCGCTGAAAAAGATTTTGTTTCGGTTTCTCGGTGAAGAACATATTGTTTCGTTTTCTGGCTGCAAAACATATCAGCAAAAAAACGAAACAATATGTTCTTCACCGAGAAACCGAAACAATATCTTTTTCAGCGAGAAACCGAAACAATATCTTTTTCAGCAATAAATTGAAACAATATCTTTTTCAGCAACATTTTGAAACAATATCTTTTTCGTAAGACCCATCGATATATTCAGCCCTGAGGAGGAGGAGCAAAGAATATTTAGTAGCGTTCCCTCATTGTACACTCTATCAGGGGAGTTCATCATTAAAAAATGAGCAGCAGAGCCACAGAAGCCAAAACACACATGGAAAAAGAAAATAAAGAAAAGGTGAAAAATTAGGAAGAAAGAAGAAAAATAGAAGAAGAAGACTAGGCGAAACACTTGCATAAAAAAGGAAACATAAAATAAAATGTAAATAAAATTAAAGCAAAACATAACAAAAACAATAAAACAAAGCAAAATAATAAAAATAAAAGAAAAAGAAATTGCAAATATTAAATAAAAGAGAGAGGAAAAAAAAATAGAAAATATTAAAAATGAATATAATAATATTAATCAGTAGAATCAAATGCTGATACTCCGCGACTCCAATGTTTCGATGGACTCCAGTTCGGATAGATCACGCACAACAATCGGGCAGTCATCTCTAGTGCGTTTAATATTTACTAGGCCATCCCGGGTATACACCGCAGCCAAAATCCCCATTTTGCGTAATTCCAAGGCTGCTCGCAGTAATTCATTGTTTTGTGGCGATAGCCTCTCATTAATGTGAACAGGAGAGTCGGCTGTAAAGCCCTCCAGTTCATTTAGAGGGAATTTATATTTTTTTGATTTTCTCAGCGCAGACATGAAAGCCTTGGCTTCACGCTCGCTGGATAATTTTACGACGATTGGAATGTCCCTGCTACTGCTTTTGCCCCGCTTCAGTCGGAAAGCATCAACGTAGGGAGACAGTTGATGGTCCACTTTCGCAGCAATGTTTTTAATAAATTTGAGTGGATTATCATCGGGTTTAATGGGGATTCCTCGAACAATCACGTCACTCAACCTCTGATGACGATGCAGGTCATCCACGCCAGACTTAGTTGAAGCGAGTAGGTTATTTGTGAGCTTCACATCAGTCGAGAAGTCCGCTATCAGCTGTTCTGCCTTGGAGACTCGTTGCTGTAGTGATTCGACGGACTTGTTGATAATTCTCAGCTGATTTTCACAGCTGTCGGAGATCGATTTAAGGCTTTCCGTTAGGCGCCGCTCCATGGAATCCAGGCGTTCAGTCATGGCATTAAAAGAGGCCGAATAATTAATTAATTGCAATTCGGTTTTTTGCAACTGATTGGATAAATCATCAAATTTACTGGAAAATCGACACTCGAAAGCTTTGAGAAGCTCCTCAAAAGAATTATCACCATCTTGCCCGCTTTCTGACGTTACTCGAGTGGTGCTTCTGGTTAGCACAGGTGATGGCATTTGATTTGTAGTGTTTTTCTTGTGCGGCAACTTACCACCAGTTTTAATTTTATCAGCCATTATAACAAATAATAAATTGTTTATTTTAAACGAGAAAAAAAAGGAATGGACTGATCTAAACACACGAAAACAATTGAAATCACGGAGCACTACACAACAGTACTACTCACGACAAGACATAAGATGCAATGTACTTAGAGTATAGACATTTGAAGATACTGACGACTAAGAACAACTTTCCAGTTCCAGTAATAGATTACCTGCAATATCTACACGGGAAAAATATTTCTAATATACAGTTAGATCCATGGCGGACGTCTGAAGAGCGCGGCTTACCATTTTCTTCACAACACCTGCGACGTTTTCCTACAGGAAAGGGTGTGATAAGTAGAATACAATAAGCTATATGGCGTCATTGTAAATTTAACTTGGCGGCTAACATAAACTGGTGGATTGCCTAACTTTACAACAACCTCTAAATGGAAATCAAATAAAACGACATGCTATGTAAAATAAAATAAGCTATGTGACGTAATTCAAAATTTAATATGCACACCAGTTACATAATGGAACTTAATACGATAAATTATTTAAAGTAAAATGAAAGTTAAAAGTTTCAGATAATTACGACTGAAATTTAATTTATAGATGTTTTTATATGAAGAAAGCAGTTAAACACAATCAAATATCATCTAAACGTTTTTCAGTAAAAGAGTAGTTGGAGGTACTAACGATTGGAAATAGTAAAAATTATCAAAAAAGAGACGCAGCTATTATTGAAAAAAAAAAAAAAATTCTAATAAAATTGATTTAGCTTACCTCTTCATTTTTATTTTCAGGAATTTTAATATTAAGGAGATTGGTATATTATTAGTAGATTTAGGTAACAATTGCATTCTACTTATACTACCCTTTCATTTGATACCCACGTCAGGGTTTTTTGAAAACAATGGTAATCCACCCACGTGAGACGGCTGCCATTGCCCTAACTATATTAAGTATACTATATTGTTTATTGTATTGTATTTATGATACTCATTTAGTAGTTGTCGTAAAGAACATGTTAATCCGCCCTCTTGAGAAGGCCGCCATGGACCAAACGATTAATTGAGTAAACTATATTGCTTATGGTGTTCTGCTTATCATACCATTTCATTTGATACCATGTTTCGGGTGTTGTGAAGTAAATGGTTTTCCGTCCTCTTGCGATGGCCGCCATGAACCAAACGGTATATTGAGTATACTTTATTGCTTATGATGTTCTATTTATCATACTCTTTCATTTGATACCCATGTCGAAGGGATTATGAAGAAAATGGTAATCCGCCCTCTTGAGATGGCCGCCATGGACCAAATAATAAAATGAGTGTACTATATTGCTTATGGTGTTCTACTTATCATACCGTTTCATTTGATACTCATGTTTCGGGTGTTGTGAAGAAAATGGTAATCCGCCTTCTTGAGATGGTCGCCATGGACCAAACGATATAATGAGTTTACTATATCATACGCTTCCATTTGCTACCAATGTCGACAGGGTTCTGAAGAGAATGGTAACCCACCTTCCTGAGGAGGCCGCCATTGATCTAAAGACACAGCTTATTGCATTCGACTTATGATGGCCTTTCATCTCATACCCATGTCGAGGGGGTTGTGAAGAAAATATTAATCCGTCCTCTTGAGATGGCCGCCATGGACCAAGCCATATATTGAGTATACTATATTGCTTATGGTATTATACTTATGATACTCTTTGATTTGATACCCATCTCCAAGGGGTTGTGAAGAAAATCATAATCCGCCCTCATGAGATGGCCGCCATGGACCAAATGATATATTGTGCATTCGGCTTATGATGCCCTTTCATTTGATACCCATATCGAGGGGGTTGTGAAGAAAATGGTAATCCGCTCTCCTGAGATGGCCGCCATGGACCAAACGATGTATTGAGTATACTATATTGCTTATGGTGTTCTATTTATCATACTCTTTCATTTGATACCCATGTCGAAGGGGTTGTGAAGAAAATGGTAATCCGCCCTCTGGAGATGGCCGCCATGGACCAAACTATAAATTGAGTACGCTATATTGCTTATGGTGTTCTACTTATCATACCATTTCATTTGATACTCATGTTTCGGGTGTTGTGAAGAAAATCCGCCCTCTTGAGATGGTCGCCAGGGTTCTGAAGAGAATGGTAACCGGAGGAGGAGGCCGCCATAGATCTAAAGACATAGCTTATTGTATTCGACTTATGATGCCCTTTCATTTGATACCCAGGTCGAGGGGGTTGTGAAGAAAATGTTAATCCGCCCTTTTGAAATGGCCGCCATAAGCCAAACGATATATTGAGTATACTATATCACTTATGGTCTTCTACTTATCATACGCTTTTATTTGATACCCATGTCGAAATGGTTCTGAGGAGAATGGTAATCCGCCCTTTTAGATGGCCGCCATGGACCAAACGATAAATTGGGTATACTATATTGCTTATGGTGTTCTAATTATCATACCATTTCATTTGATACCCATGTTTCGGGTGCTGTTAAGAAAATGGTAATCCGCCCTCTAGAGATGGCCGCCATGGACCAAACGGTATATTGAACATACTATATTGGTTATGGTGTTCTACTTATCATATCCTTTCATTTGATACCCATATCGAAGGGGTTGTGGAGAATATTTTAATCCGCCCTCCTGAGACGGCCTTCATGGATTTAAAGGTATTATATACCATATTGCATTGTCGTCGAAGTTAAAGCTGTGTGCAAAGAATGATACGATATCCGTACCTACAATTGTACAGGTATTTTGTGAAAATGACAGTCTAAAATTCGCTTTTTTAGAAATTTTTACCCACTACTTTAATCTCATTTGATTTTTCATAACATAAACTGATAAAATATTAGCGACAGAATAGGCCCCAATATTTCTGAAACAGGAAAATTAGATTTAAAAAAAATATGAAAATTTAACAAACACAAAATTAATTTTGGTACATTCATAAACAAATTAAACTAATAATTTTCTTTCAATGTATCTACTTTTGTATCATTGTATTGATTAATGTGGCCTGGGTCGTTCTTTCGTGGACTTTTTGTGGTTTAGGCCGATCTAGCGCTGAGCGCCTCAATTAAGCAGTGCAGCATACTACATATGTATTTCGTCTTCAATGAGGTAGTATGATAGGAAGAATTATAGGGCACTATAGAATATCCAAGAAAATCAAAGAGACTGGGATAGCAACACACTTACTTTTTATAATATACAGAACTAGTATTACTATATTTATAGTAAAAATGAAATGAAAAAGGAGCTAAAGAATAACGAATAAAAATAATATCATTAAGGATATTTGAGGTACAAGTATAACAAAGCGTAAAATTATCAAATAGCAGAAATAGCCTATAGTTTATAAAAAATAGTTTGACTTACACAATAGTGAAAATAGTCTTTTGAACCAAAAGTTTATGAATAAATATAAAATGTATTTAATATATACCACTATTTTTCGTAATGACTCGATTTGTAGCAATATTATTAATACACGGTATCCATAAAAACCAAAAACCGAGACCAATTTATAATGTTTAGTTCCATTTTGAATAATTAAAGATTGAGCGTATGGTGGATAAACTGAATAGAAAGCTTTTGGATTTTGTAGGTGTGCAGTTTGTTTCTAATAATTCTGGGTCATAATTCGATATTCGAGAACAATTAAATTTAGCCTAGGCAAAAAGTGGAAATTGTATCGTAAGCGGAGTGCTTATCATAGCACTACCGCAACCAAGACCAATATGATGTACTTTAACAAAGAATGTTGCTAATCGAGAAATTATATTTGGTGAATATAACTATAAATGACAAAAAAACTCAATTTCCTATAAAAGTATTCTAAATAGTAGTGTTTGTCCTTAATTGGACAATATCATTAACTTCATCCCTATTTCTAGATTTAAATACAGAATATTTGGATTTCGGTCGTGGTGGTCACCTCAGTGCCTCATCTAGAACAAAAAGGATGCGGACCTCATTCAAACATCATCAGCTTCGAACAATGAAATCATACTTTGCAATCAACCACAATCCCGATGCTAAAGATCTGAAACAACTATCACAAAAAACAGGTCTACCGAAAAGAGTTCTACAGGTAAATAAATCGCGCAATTTAAAAATATTTGTTTTGTAGTCGCATTTTAGGGTAGGGTATTGATACACGAATCGCACATGTAAATTCATACGCTTAATTGGTTTTTAACACTTTCCTCTGCAGTAAATGGAGCTCAGTTGTGTTTAAATAATATATACATTACATTACAGTACAACGAGTTATACAAAATTCGCTACGCCGGACCTAGCATTCCATTTTGGGCAAGTTTTTAACTTATAATTGCATTTTTATGTGTAAAAGCTAAGTCACGCTTTAAATGTTAATTTGAAGGATGGGAGAAGACAGAAAGAATGGAAGAGGTATGCACAGATAAACCGTCTGAACGGTGGTATGATATATGAATTCGACAATACTGACTGCGAAAGATTATTCCACAATTGAGATGTTCTATTTTAAAGGAACATCTAGACCTTAGTGTGTTCAAAAAGGGGAACTGTAGTATGTGCAAGTGAATGAAGTGGACTAGTCTTTTATTGCGAGAAACTGTCGCTATGGAAATAGAGATGTATGTACGGTATACAGAAACAAGGTAATGTAAAAGATTGTAGACCGTAAGACGGTATTTTTCTATATAAAATCCAAGCTGCTGTTGTTGTTTCTGTATTTGGGCTGACGTTACTTTGCGACCGTTTTCTACGATTGGCTTTGGATAGACGAACCAAAAATCGTAAGGTTGGAAGGAAGACATCGTAACGGTTTCATGCTATTTTCATGAATAAAGAAGTACTACACCCAGAATACACCAATCTAAAAATTTAAGGTGAAAGTTCTATCCTACCAACTTCAAGAGTTATGTGTCATCAAAGGCAAAAATTTGGGTTTTTCAACAAAAATGTCAACTTCAACTACCTGATTCTCCAAAAGATAGGTTAACTATTTTATGACTACTACAACATTTAGTTCTTATGAATATTGTTTTTTTTTTTTTTTTAATTGGAAAGCTAGGACAAAATCTTTTATTTTTGAAGATATTAGCAAATTATGTTGTTAAAGTTATCTTTATTTGGTACTTTTCCTCATAAGCTTATGTGAAAAATGTACTAAATAAAGCACATACAAACATACCTCTTCTAAAATTCCCAGTAGGATTTCTAGGAAGGCCTTACCTATGGAGCACTGAAATAAGTACTCATCTGGTAAGGGGTACCCCTTATTTTCTTGGTGCTAGATAAGCCCTTACAAACCCCATTACAAGAGAAGGCAGATGGTAAGGTGTAGTCCAGAATTATACCCAAACAAGTGAGAATCTGCCCGGACTCAAGGGAGCTTTCCTGGAGCTTTCATAAATTTTATAGAAAGAAAGAAAACGGGCAATTATATTCGTCGACATAAAATGCGACGTTAGCATACTCAATAGCGCGGCTCTCATTCGATACGGAGGACAAGCAGCTTTGGAGAAGTGGAGAATTTAGTTGGGGGACTGCTTAGGTAAAGCCACTCTCGGGCTTGGAAAAAAAGGCATTTGTAAAAGATGAAAAAAATAAAAGCATTTCGACACCGGATCACATATCCACAGGCGCCCATGAATATCTCTTTTCGCAATGTTCCATTTGCTGCCTTACTATACCCCTTACAGATGAGCAGTTCTATAAGTACTCTAAGGTAAGTACCATAGTAAGGCCTTACCCCCTAGGACATCGTGTGTAAAAGTAAGCACTTCTGTAAAAGGGAGTGGTAAAGCCTACCCCTTACCAGTAAGTGCTGATTTCAGTACTTCTGTAAGCTTACCGGTCCTACTGGGTTTATGCTTAAAGAACTATGGGACCTTGAAAAATGAAAATACGTTGAAAATTGTGATTTCGATTTTTGTACCGACTACAATAACTTCCCTATAAACTGGAAAGTTAAGTAGATTAAATGTTAGAAAGTACAGCATTACAGCATGTAATTTAATGTTAACATTGTTAAATTTTCTTAAACGTATTTTTAATACAATTATGATGACTATTGCAAGTACAATTACAGAGCTCCAACTTAAAGAAAAGTACGTTACGAAATTGTTCTTATATTTCACGTATTCTATTTGCTCTCTATTAGTGATAGTATTTAAATGTAAATTTTCTAATGTTAAGTTCTTGATTTGTTTCGTAAAATTAAGGTACGTTATTGGTATTATCATAGTATCAAAAAATTTATCTGCATGATTCTTAAATGAATAATTTCCGATCTTTACATTACAATCCTTAAATTTTATTACATTATTATTTTTTATGATTAAATCTTGGCTCACAAAATCCGTATTTAATTTGGTTGGAGGCAGATTCCTTGAGATTATTAAGTTATCGGATATTTTCTCGATAGCGGTTTCATTATCAAACTTAAATGTGCAAATATTTGTTTCTTTCAATAAATTTCTAATGCAATGATCATTATGAAGTTTTAAATTTTTCCTAACTAGAATACCTTCGTAATCATTATAGACATTCCTTTCCTGAATAATTGGGGGCCTCGGTAGCCTAGGGAGTAAGGCGTCTGGCTACTATCCCAGAGGTCCCGGGTTCGAATCCCGGCCAGCCCCACGGTCCTTCGCCTTTTCCACTTTCCCACCTACATATGTAACTTTCCTTCTTTCTTCTTCCCTCTTTACATTCCTGATTCCTTCTGTCATAGCCTTCCTTAGCCCTTCCCCGCTTCACCAAAGCGCATGTCATCGGCTGGTTGATGAGATTAAACTCGTTTCAGGAGGCATAACACTCCAGCGAGTTGTTTCTCGATGCCCCGATGACAAAGTCGCCAGTAATGGTTGGGAGTAGGTGGACTGCAAAATATCGCTGGTAGGTTGTGACAGTTCCTTTCTTCCCCGACTAGAGCTGCTGTTCGACATTGCACTCTATATGAAGAAAATAGATTGTCGACACAGTATAAAGGGCGTTTCCTGTGACTCTAGTCTTTCACATAAAAAAAAAATTACTTCCGTATTTCCCGAATCTTTGTATTGGTGTCCAAGTTTTCCAAATGTTTGTAAATTTCTATTGCGTCGTCGTTGTCCGTTATTTTCAATTAGATTTATAAGTTCGCCATATCTTGTCAAATTTACTACATGTAATATTTTAATGAATGAGTCTACAACTAATTTTTCTTCAATTTTGAAGAGTGCGTATCCGTTTTCTGTATTTATTGGGGTTATTTCCAGTCGTTGTGCTGATATCGACGCCGCCGTCGCCAGAAGAAACAGAATGGTAATCATTCTGAAAAAAAAAGAGAAACTCAATTTTTATGTTTGTATTTACGTTTCAATTGGTTTCTTACGTACCGGGTGTTTTGTTTATTACTAGTATCTATTACGTAACTATTTTCCGTTCTAAAGTTATTTAGTTTCTTATACTTTGGTTTACATTTTGCTATTTCCCTGTTAATTACTATGTTGTCATTCAATTGAAAGTTCTGATCCCTATTCTTATTTAATTTATCTATCCTCTCGCGTGTTTCCTTTATAAACTTATCGGATAATACGCTAATATCGCTTCTATCGAAATCTTTATCTAAAAAGTCAATTGGTCCTAGCTTTGTAGTGGAATGTATCGTAGAGTTGTAGATTGTAATTATGTCGTGTAGTTTTTCCTCCAAATCCTTATCGTTACTTGACCTATCCACTTCCATTAATCTTAGATGTTCATTCAGTGTGCCATGTAATCTTTCTACATCTGAGTTACCTGTCTTATTATGTGCCGTAGTTGTGTGGGCAATAATCTGATTTTCTGATAAAAATAATTTTACAGAATTGTGCAACATACATCTATCATTATCGTAGATCAATTTTCTCATTTTTCCCAAAAATCTTATCCTTTCCTTTAGGGCTGTTAAGATGGAAATCCATGTTCTATCGTTCAATTTATGTAATGTGGCATATCTAGAGAATTTGTCTATCGTGGTAAGGTACATTACATTTCTGCAAGGGAACCAAATGTCCATGTGAACTATGTCGTTAAATTTCGTTCCAGACTCAGTCAGTGGGGATTTTGGGAGGTTGACGATCAAATTTTGCCAGTTGGCAGACCTCGCAGTTGTTAATAAATTTTGTTATTAGCTTAAGCATGTCTGGAAAGAAAACTCTCAATTTCAATTCCGAAAACACTTCATTTATTCCTCGGTGATTATTTCTCAGATGTTCTTCCTTGATGCTGGTGATCATTTCCTCCCTATCCGTTACATCTATTAGTTTGATATTTGATCGGTATATTCTTAAGTTACTGTTATTTGAAAAATAATCGACGTACAAAGCTTCGAACCTGAGGAAAAGTTCATCGTTTTCGCAGTAAATGCACATTAGCCCTTTGCTTATTAAAATCCTTCTCATGGCGTCTAGTAAATTCGAATTCTCGTCAATTATTATGTGATTCTGATACCTTTTATGTATAATTTTAGTTGTGAACTTCTCTTTTAGTCCATAGTTTAAGTAAATTTGATTTTTATAAATGTTAATGCATTTTTCCGTAACTCTTATGCGATTCGAGTTGCCGCTCGTTCCATTCGCTGCTGTAATCGTTGTAGACATAACTTCAACGTCCATGCTACTAGTGCCAGCGTTACCAACGTTGCTTACTTCATTATTGAAAATCTCGGCCTTTCCTTCGGTGGTGTTCAACAATGATACTTCATCGTCATCAAGTTGTTCATCCCTCTTAACGTATCTACTGAGGCCATCTGCTACTTTGTTTTCCTTTCCTTTTACATAATTAATTTCGAAGTCGTATTCGTTAAGTAATATTTTCCATCTTTGGAGTTTCATATTCGGTTCCTTTATGCTGTTTAGCCATACAAGTGGTTTATGGTCAGTGAAAATTTGAAATTTTCGGCTATACAAATACATGCGGAAATATTTTACGGACCATATTGCCAGAAGCTCCTTCTCAATTGGAGAATAATTTATTTCGTGATCGTTTAAAGTGCGAGATGCGTAGCAGACGGGATGGTTCCTCTGGCTTAGAACTGCGTACATCGAAGCGTCTGTTGTTAAGGTAAAAGTTTTGTTAAAGTCTGGTCGTTTTAGTACGGGATCATTTACTAATAATAATTTTAATTTTTTGAATAAGTCGACATATTCCCTGTCGTTAACGTTTACTTTATTATTTTTCTTTAAGTATTTTATCATAGGATAGGCTATCCTAGCGTAATCCTTCATAAACTTTCGATAATACCCAGTTATCCCCAAAAACTGTTTTATTTCTTTTGCGGTTCTCGGAAGTTTTAATGATTTTATTGTTTGTACTTTATTATCATCGGGTTTAACGCCGTTATTAGTGATAATGTGACCCAGAAATTTTGTAGACTCGGCCGCAAAGTGACACTTGTCCATTTGAATTTTTAGGTTACAATCTCTTAATATTTGAAATATTTTCTTTAATGAATCTAAATGTTCTTCAAAACTGGTGGAGAATACAAGTATGTATGTCGTCCAAGTACACGACACAGATCTTATTAATAAAATCTTCCAATACATCATTAATTAATCTCTGAAAGGTTGCGGGTGCGGTTTTTAGTCCAAACGGCATTCTAGTAAATTCATAATGACCGTTGGCCGTCGAGAACGCAGTTTTAATTCTGTCGCGGGGATCCAACTCGATCTGGTGGAACCATTTCGCCAGATCTAGAGTAGTGAAATAGCTGCATTTTCCTAATTTGTCCAAAAGGTCGTCAATGTTTGGCATTGGGTATCTGTCTTCTATTGTTTGCTCGATTAGTTTACGGTAATCGATTACGATTCTCCACTTTTGCTTTCCGCTATTATCAGACTTCTTGGGTACAACCCATAGAGTAGCATTGTATGGGCTACTGTTTGGTACAATTATTTTTTGTTGCAACATTTCCTTAATTTGTTTGTCAACTTCGTTGCGATGGACTTCAGGATACCGGTATAATTTACTATAAATTGGTATGTCGTTTTTGGTGACAATTCTATGTTTTATTCTACTAGTAAAAGATAGATTGTCGCCGTCATTGAAGAATAGGTCTTTATAACCGCGAAGGATAAACTTCAATTTGCCTATGTCTTTCTCGTTCAAGTGTTTAGCAAAAACATTGTGAGAAGGTTCGTTTATAGTGTAGCCTGTGGATTCGTTGATAAGTATCTTCTGTGTTTCGCCATTTAATGAATAATCTTCTTCGCCTTGGTTCAGATATATAGGAAGTTTGTTTGTAGTCGACAATGGAATTTAAATCTAATAGAACATTATTTCCGAGTAATCCATCGAAATAATTATGAAAGGGATATTCCAAAAAATTCGCGCAACGGTCTTCGTTAAATTCTTTAAAGAGAGGTATTTTGTATAGGACATTTGAGTGTATTTCGCGATTCAACACTGTAATTTTGTAGTAATCAGAAGATACTCTCCATTTGGGGTTACATAACTGGGGGTTTATTATGCTATATTCGGCTCCAGTATCTACAACGAATCTCAACTTACTGATTGGTGTATGAATTATTAAAGGGAAGACGTTTCGACCGCCTACATGAAAATTTTGTTGCAGATCGTTATGATTGAGAGAAACTTCCATTGTTTCGGGTTCGTCGTTGCGGTTAAAATTGTTGTTATTTCTATTGGAACTATGTTCATTCTGTGGCAATCTGCCATAGCTACCATTAATGCCATTTTGTGGGCGATAGTTGTTGTTAAAAAGATTATTATTATTGTGAAAATTACTGTTACGATAGTTCGGGTTATTATAACGAAGCTTGCCATTATTATTAAGGTTGGTATTATTGTTATTATTATTAAAATTGTTATTATAGTAATTATTATTACGACGATTTCTATTGCTATTCTTAAGATGGTAATTATTATTATTAATACCTGAGTTTCTCGTAAAACCATTGTTAGTGAAAAACGGTATTTTATTGTGCCTGTGTAAATTATCATTTCTGCTATTGCTATAATTTGAATACCCATTTTCCTGAATTATTTCGTACGCTAGTAGGTGTAGAGGCACTTGTGACTGAGAGAACCAGGTCACGGGGCGTGGCCTCTGTGGAATGTGGAATGTAGGTCAAGGCCAGTGGCCTTGAGACTGGTTCGTTTTTGTTTATGAGTGCGGAACTGGTTTAGGGGAAAGTGATTTTGTTGGTGGACTCGGTCAGGGGGAAAGTGTGGCTTGGGACTTGGCGGGCTGCTCGGTCAGGGAAAGTGGTCTGGGACTTGGCAGGGGTCGGTGGCTTGGCAGGTTGGGCGGAAGCTACAGGCGGCGGCGGTAGCTTTTGCCCGGTCTGCGACGGAAGGTATTTTTACTCAGACTCGTACGTGCGCCCTTGTCTCTGCAGAGCAGGTCCGGGACTGGGTCAGTGGCTTTGGCAGGTTGGCATGTGGCGGAAGCTAGACTGCGGCGGTAGCTACCGTTTAAGCCACGAAGCTATTGATCGAGCCTTGCCCTAGCCTCTACAAAGCACTGATTTTACACTCTGTACAACAAATCATTTCAGAGAAAAATCGCACATTGCTTGGGAATCGAACCAGCGCCACACAAATCGCGAACAGAAAAACCAACGCCTTAGTCAACTTGACCAAGACGGCAGTTGAATGGAGTCTCGTTATCTGTGTACACATGCAGTTGTGAGATTCTATTTTTAGATCTTGCGAAGTATTTTGCGACCCAGCGAGCCGATGCACATGATCGCGATATAACCTGAATAGACAGACACTGTGGATGATGAAGGTAAACAAATGCAAGACCCGTGGATTTATCACATAACTACGTTGCAAACATTTTATCAACTAGTCTTTAATATTTTAAATTATTAAAACTATGTTAAATTAATAATTAATGTTTTATATAATTTTTTAGTTAAATTTCCATCGCCAATATTTAAAAACCTCGATATCAACTTGTAATGTTTGCAGGATACATGACAGGTGCCTGCGCATGTGCCCCATGCTCCACAGCCAGACACTGTGGATACTTTCGATGCCGATGATTCTCGGCGAGTATTGCATGGTGGTTGTTGTTGTTACTATCTGAAATTATGAAACCAAGTGAATGAATGAACTTGATACATTCATAAATATCGGGACGGGTAAAAAATACACTTTTTGCTAGCTGAGATTGAGCGCGGGGTAAGATTAGATGCAAAACAAAGTGTGAAAGAGAGAAGAATTGCACATGATACGTTTTTCATTTAAATGCGGGAAAATTAAATTGATTTTGTAATATCAGATTTTTATTAATCATTAAATTAATTATTCATTATTGTGCCTTCGAGCTCCTATATAAACAGAGAAACAAAAGCAATATGCAACGTGCGTGCTTGGCATAGCTTAGAAAACATTGTTGAAAAATGGCTAAATTTAGCATCATTAGAGATATAATAACCCACAACAAACGTTTCAATGTGAGGGGTCGCAAAATTGAATTTAAAATCAATGACACGCCAAGGAATGTAGAACCTTTAACATGGTTTAGGAGCAGCATTGAAGACATTATTCAACATGTGATGACGGCGATCTAACCAAATGACTATGTTGGTATTACTTTTTGCGGTGCCAGCTTTAGGGAAAGAGGCCCTGGATGGATAAATTATAAGTTGGCATCTGATGTAAAAACTAGTGACATCTGGGAAATGCTTGCGAAAATCTTCCAGAGCAATTCAGAAGGAGCAAGCACTGACACATTTTGTTTGGAAGTAATATCAGTCCATTTGCCTCAAGGCAGCGAGTAGCATATATAAAGCTTTAAAATAAATAAAAAATAGTTTAATATTTTCCTTTGAGTAGTTAAAATTATGAGTTCCGATAGAGTTGTTTTAGATGTACAATTTGTCAGTGGAATTAACGGACAGCTATTTGCTAAGGAGCTGTCCGTCTTGCATCACGGGTCGCTTATACCAAGTTTATCAAGGCAAGCGGTAGTTTGCCGAGTTCGTAAGGGCAAACAGCTAATGCCTTATTTACGCCTAAACATAGAAAACAAGGTGTTTTTTTATAAAATTATGCGATTTATCACCTTTTTATACGCAATATAAGTAATTTTTCATTTGTAACCGATAACCAAAATATAAATAATTTATTATTCCATGAGTTTTTTTTTCCTATCATTCTTCGTTTTCTTTATTTTTACATTTTTTACATTTCGAATCGAACTTTTTTCTTCTCCTTCAGTCTAAAAAAGTGGGTACTCAAAATTATTCTGTCAGATGGCGCTCTAAGTTATTTCAATTGCTCAATAAATGAGATGGTGCTACTAGTTAGTCGAAAAGTGTTTACTCGAACTGTTGATGCTAGATGGCATTAGATGATTAACAAAATGTATTCATTTAAAGTGGTTAGTCGCAACTATGGTATCAGATTGCGTTACTATAAAAAACATGTAGTTCACAGTACAAATGTACAGTAAAATTTTGAAATACTGAATGCCGAGATCGTAATCGCAATTTATTTCTAAAAATATGACATATTCGTTACAAGTTAGTCAAATCCAGCACTGTTGATGTCAAATAGCATTTCCTATCATTTCGATGATAAACAAAAAGTGTACGCATGGTACGCGTCTCAAGAGGGCGGATTACCATTTTCTTCACAACCCCTCGACATGGGTATCAAATGAAACGGTATGATAAGTAGAATACAATAAGCAATATAGTATACTCAATAAAAAGTTAGATCCACCGAGGCCACCTCAAGAGGACGCAGTACCATTTTCTTCACAACCCCCTCGACATGGGTATCAAACGAAAGGGTATGATAAGTAGAATACAATAAGCTATGTCTTTATATCCATGGCGGCCGTCTCAAGAGGGCGGACTACCATTTCTTCACCACCACCTCGACATAGGTATCAATTGAAAGGGTATCATCATAGAATACCATAAGCGATATAATATACTCAATATCTGGTTAGATCCATGGCGGTCATCTCAAGAGGGCGGATTACCATTTTCTTCACAACCCCCTCGACATGGGTATCAAATGAAAGGGTATGATAAGTAGAAGACAATAAGCAATATAGTATACTCAATAAATAGTTAGATCCACCGAGGCCACCTCAAGAGGACGCATTACCATTTTCTTCACAACCCCCTCGACATGGGTATCAAATGAAAGGGTATGATAAGTAGAATACAATAAGCTATGTCTTTATATCCATTTCGGCTGTCTCAAGAGGGCGGACTACCATTTCTTCACCACCACCTCGACATAGGTATAAATTGAAAGGGTATCATAAGTAGATTACCATAAGCGATATAATATACTCAATATCTGGTTAGATCCATGGCGGTCATCTCAAGAGGGCGGATTACCATTTTCTTCACAACCCCCTCGACATGGGTATCAAATGAAAGGGTATGATAAGTAGAAGACAATAAGCAATATAGTATACTCAATAAAAAGTTAGATCCACCGAGGCCACCTCAAGAGGACGCATTACCATTTTCTGCACAACCCCCTCGACATGGGTATCAAACGAAAGGGTATGATAAGTAGAATACAATAAGCTATGTCTTTATATCCATGGCGGCCGTCTCAAGAGGGCGGACTACCATTTCTTCACCACCACCTCGACATAGGTATCAATTGAAAGGGTATCATAAGTAGAATACCATAAGCGATATAATATACTCAATATCTGGTTAGATCCATGGCGGTCATCTCAAGAGGGCGGATTACCATTTTCTTCACAACCCCCTCGACATGGGTATCAAATGAAAGGGTATGATAAGTAGAAGACAATAAGCAATATAGTATACTCAATAAATAGTTAGATCCACCGAGGCCACCTCAAGAGGACGCATTACCATTTTCTTCACAACCCCCTCGACATGGGTATCAAATGAAAGGGTATGATAAGTAGAATACAATAAGCTATGTCTTTATATCCATGGCGGCTGTCTCAAGAGGGCGGACTACCATTTCTTCACCACCACCTCGACATAGGTATAAATTGAAAGGGTATCATAAGTAGATTACCATAAGCGATATAATATACTCAATATCTGGTTAGATCCATGGCGGTCATCTCAAGAGGGCGGATTACCATTTTCTTCACAACCCCCTCGACATGGGTATCAAACGAAAAGGTATGATAAGTAGAATACAATAAGCTATGTTTTTATATCCATGGCGGCCGTCTCAAGAGGGCGGACTGCCATTTCTTCACCACCTCCTCGACATAGGTATCAATTGAAAGGGTATCATAAGTAGAATACCATAAGCGATATAATATACTCAATATATGGTTAGATCCATGGCGGTCATCTCAAGAGGGCGGATTACCATTTTCTTCACAACCCCCTCGACATGGGTATCAAATGAAAGGGTATGATAAGTAGAAGACAATAAGCAATATAGCATACTCAATAAATAGTTAGATCCACCGAGGCCACCTCAAGAGGACGCATTACCATTTTCTTCACAACCCCCTCGACATGGGTATCAAATGAAAGGGTATGATAAGTAGAATACAATAAGCTATGTCTTTATATCCATGGCGGCTGTCTCAAGAGGGCGGACTACCATTTCTTCACCACCACCTCGACATAGGTATCAATTGAAAGGGTATCATAAGTAGAATACCATAAGCGATATAATATACTCAATATCTGATTAGATCCATGGCGGTCATCTCAAGAGGGCGGATTACCATTTTCTTCACAACCCCCTCGACATGGGTATCAAATGAAAGGGTATGATAAGTAGAATACAATAAGCAATATAGTATACTCAATAAATAGTTAGATCCACCGAGGCCACCTCAAGAGAACGCATTACCATTATCTTCACAACCCCCTCGACATGGGTATCAAATGAAAGGGTATGATAAGTAGAATTCAATAAGCTATGTCTTTATATCCATGGCGGCTGTCTCAAGAGGGCGGACTACCATTTCTTCACCACCACCTCGACATAGGTATCAATTGAAAGGGTATCATAAGTAGAATACCATAAGCGATATAATATACTCAATATCTGATTAGATCCATGGCGGTCATCTCAAGAGGGCGGATTACCATTTTCTTCACAACCCCCTCGACATGGGTATCAAATGAAAGGGTATGATAAGTAGAATACAGTAAGCAATATAGTATACTCAATAAATAGTTAGATCCACCGAGGCCACCTCAAGAGAACGCATTACCATTATCTTCACAACCCCCTCGACATGGCAACTTATTGATCAGGAATTTGGAAAACGAGTAACCCTGAGTGGTCAATGTAAAAATTGTTCGTACACTCAAAAGATTCGTAAATCGGAAATGATTTCGGCAGCACTTGTTCTCATAATACAACTGAAATTATTCGAACTGAAAAATAAAAAGTTTATTAAAATTGAGCAATGCGATATCAAAGCTGTCACTTCTGCAAAATTGCATATAGGAGGTTCAAATTATAAAGTGATTAGTGCTATATTCCATACAGGAACACTCGAACAAGGTCATTACATCAGCATGTTGAAACAAAAACCGAGCTGGTTATGGATCAATGATTCCATAGTGCAGAAAAAATCTTGGCCGAGAAACTCAAAAGGAGCTTATGTTTTTTTTTACAAAGACAATAATATTAGTTTGAATTCCTGCATTTTGCTATTTTGTTATTACCTACTTATAAAATAAATAAAAAAATATAATGAACAATTAAATATATAATATTTCTTTATACAGAAGATTATTTACTTTTATTTTAGAATGTATTAAAACAAAAAAGAGTGATATCCCACCAAAAAACATTAAAAATGTGAATTAGAAGTTCGTGGGCGCGGAAATTATTTATTGGGACAGTTTAAAACACACTTATAACAAAAAGAAGTGATATGGATTAGTCAAGATGTATCGTTAATAGCATGAAATAATTAAACACGTGCATTTACGAACGAATTCAAAGGAATTATACAACTGCCAATTTTTATTTAAAACTCAAAAAAGTAAGTATTATAATACTTTATTGAGTTTCAAATAAAAATTGGCAGTTGTATAATTCCTTTGAATTCGTTCGTAAATGCACGTGTTTAATTATTTCATGCTATTAACGATACATCTTGACTAATCCATATCACTTCTTTTTGTTATAAGTGTGTTTTAAACTGTCCCAATAAATAATTTCCGCGCCCACGAACTTCTAATTCACATTTTTAATGTTTTTTTGGTGGGATACTATTTTATGCCTCCATACCCGTATAATGAACTACCGTCAAAAGCTCGTTGGCAAAATGATTTCAACTTTAGAAAAATAAATGTATTAAGATGGAACGGCGGCATTATTAATTACAACGAATTACCCAAGATACTGTCGAATTATTCAAATGCAACAATTTACGTGAAAGGACTAGAAAAGGAGAAATTTATTCAGAAATACCTTCCGGAAGCGAAAATAAACAAATTGGAAATACCAAAACTAGCCAACTTTGAAAATTTTGGAGTTTTCTGCACTATACATGGAAAATCACCTAGTCTAAGATGTGCCGTACAAAATTGTTTTAATATTTATTTGTACATGAAATGTTTTAAATAAAAGAATTTTTTAGTTGTATTTTATTTATTTATTTGCAGTCAAAATTTATCGTAACAAAAACAAGATTTGCAATACAATACAAAGGTATTTCATAAAAAAGTCGAGAATTATTTAAGTGTACATAAGATGTTCGACTTGGAATAAAAAAATCTTCACATGCTAATGTTAATACATTTTTTTCTTTACACTTTTCAATGTACTTCTTATAATATTCTTTCACGCTCTCTGAAGCATTGTTATTGTGGTACATAACGATGTTTAAAAATTTCAGCATTTCAAATAATTTACAAAGTTCCGCTTGCTTTAGAGTGATGCTGCCACTGCCAATGGGGATTTTGTACTCCTTCGTCTGATTTGCTGAAGATGAATTTTCCATTTTCGTTTTTAAAGCACCAAGATAGTTGTAAATAGATGTCCATTCGGGATAGGATGCTGATATTGGGATGAGTCCATGACGCTGAAATACTATTTTCGCCTCGAACGACGTTGGGTCAAAGCCGAGTATTATCTTCCGGTTATGGCAGTCGTCCAAATGGTACGTGTAATTTAATAAGAGATTTTCACCGACAACTTCTGCTTCGCATTTGGACAGCTTCTTTTTTCCTTTAGCACCAGTGGTCCTCTATCTTTTACGTGGTGGCTCCATGTTACTCAAATTGAACTTTAACATTAAATATTAACAGCTTTTGTTCAGTGTTTTTATAGTGCTGATCTCGGCTTTACATGATTGGTTACAAAAGTGTAAAAATTCTTCAAGTTTACTTTGTGTAAAATTCTTCAAGTATAAATTAACTATTTTATTATGATTTAAACTGAAATCGCTCGAAGAGAATTGTGTTAAAAAATTCTTTAGGCTCTTTCCTCTACACCGAGAATATAGAAATACACAACAATAATGTCCACATGTCGATGAAAATTGTCCCTGCAAATGTTTTTTATTATTTAAAAAAGTCTTTGAATTATTTAAAAGAAATCTTTGAAAAAACTTTTTGGTGGGATATCTTCCAAATGAGTCAAAGTACTCTGCAGGACCTTGTTTCGGGAAATAAAAAGCAACCCAGTGAGTTCCGTCTTTATGTGATGGATCCGTATTAGCTATGACGCATGCGGGTTTTTTTATTTTTTGTGGTAGATGGTTGCAGGGGAAGACTCCTCTAAAAAACTTGTTGGTTCCGCGATTATTTGCCAATGCAGTTGCAAGTTCGATCGTGTTCATTCTTGTTCACAGGTAAATGCTGCTTCTAAGTCAATGACCTTGGTGAAAGATGTAACATAGTTATTTATAAACTCCTTAGTTGATGTACCACGAACAAAGATTGTCTTAAATTTCGCTAGAGTTTTTATAAGGTCTTCATCCATACGTTTTAGTTCAAGATTACCAAATTTACTTGATTGTTGTTCACTGCATTCCAAACTAGATGTTGGATATTTAAAAATTATTTCCTTTGTAAACGTTTTATTTTGTACAGTGAATCCAGCTAAAGAGACTTTTTTTAAGAAGGTAAATTCACCTCCGCAAAAGTATTCCGCATTAATTAAACAACTCATTGTTACTATAGTTAAGCAATTTACCAACTAACAGTTTGTTGCAAGTAACCGCCTTATATAGATTTAAAAGTTGGTGTAAACATTTCGATCCTTGTCAATCTCAATGCTTCCATCGTACTCAGCATATACAATGCATGTCACACTATTTTTAAATTCTTTTATTTAACTTACACTGTGTGTCGTCAAATCTTGGAAGTTAAACTTGACCCACTTCCAGTTTCGGATAGAGCTGAAATTTTGCATACACGTTTAGTTTGGATGACAATGCAATCTGGCCATTTTGTAAAAATATCAAGATGGCGGTTCCAAAATGGCGCCCGATTTTTGAAATTGTGCTCCGCGGCCCTCTGACATGGGTATCAAATGAAAGGATATCACAGGTAGAACACAATAAGCTATGTGGCGTCATTCCAAATTCAAAATGGCGGCCAACACTAAATTGCGGAAAGCTTATAATAGACTAAAAAGTAGAAAATATAACCGATCAACTTCCAATTTTGCACACACTCGTAGTTCGGGTGGTTAATGTGTATGAATGATGAGATGAATAGTTGAATTAAGGGTGAGTTGATAATAAAGAAGCAATACACGTTACAAAAAATCACAAACAAACACAGCGATGCTGCTGTCAACTAAATTCCACTACTCAAATACTGAACTCATGTCCGTATGCATAATTTCAACTAAACCCAGGTAGCAGAGCTGAGTCGAGTTCAGTCAACCTTAACCCAACTCGACTCCCGTTTACATGTAGTTAGACTTGGGTTCAACTTGAGTTCAACTCATCATGTATAAGTACTAAATGCAATCTGACCTTTTTGTAAAAAAATCAAGAAGACGGTTCGGAGATGGCGGCCGTTTTTGCAATTATGTTCCACCGAGCCCACGACATGGGTATCAAATGAATACAGTAAACTGTGTGACGTAATTTTAAATCTAATAGAATTGCCATCATAAAATGGCGGAATACATATAATAAACTAAAAAGTAGAAAATAAAATAAATGATTAAAAAAATTTTTTATTAAAAAAATTCTTTTAACTAAAAAATGTACTGAAAAGTAAAAAATAAAAAATATTTTAAAGAAAGCGTGAAATTTCAATTTTAATGAAAAAGTTAATTAAAAGAATGGCGCATTTTTCATCAAAAAATTTTGTTAGAATTTGAAATTAACAAAGCAAAAAATTGAGGGTTATTGTAAATCTCACGCGATTTACAGTTATATTTTCAATTTTTGATGAAAAATGCGCCATTCTTTTAATTAATTTTTTCATTAAAATTGAAATTTCACGCTTTCTTTAAAATATTTTTATTTTTTACTTTTCAGTACATTTTTTAGTTAATGAAGAGAATTTTTTTTAAAAAATTTTTTTAACCATTTATTTTTTTTAATGCATCTCTAAATTTTCCTTCAACACGTACTGTCCCGTCGCGTTATATGAATTGTCTGTTGTTAAATCGAAAGCGAGAAGAAAACCCCCCTTGTCGAATAATGTCTTGGATATTTGATGACCTTTATCGAAGTAATGAATACCTGTTCCTCTGAATAACGTATTGTCTCCGCGTGTACTAATCGGATTTTCCTTTGAGTAGTCAAATTCGAGAGGTTGGTTTGGTATCTGTAAACCATTCACGGATAAATTGAATCTGGTACAGGGCCGGCGCTACCATAAAGGCGAACTAGGCGGTCGCCTAGGGCGCCGATTTTTGGGGGGTGCCAGATTTGCGGCTTCAGTTTTTAACAAAATTTATGATGAGCAAAAAAAGAGAAGCAGAGAAAAGTGGATTTTTTTTATTTACTGATTCTTTTAACCATTTTGAAGGCGTGATAAAATAGAATTTATGAGGCCCAAAAATAATTAAACTGGGTCAACTTTTTTCTTTACTGGTCACTTCGTGAATGGATACAATAATTTACGAGTTATTTTTTTGGACAATTCTTAAAAAATTGTGTTGACTGTTGAGCGCGCGCTTGTCACCGCCGCACTCTCAAGTACTATCAGATGTCTCAATTCTAAGGATAATAAAACGATGAATACATTCGGATACTATCATGTTACTTAAAGGAAATTTGTTTTAGTGTCAAAGTTAAAGGAAATTTATTTTAGTGTCAAAGGTGTAATGTATTTAATGTGGTCCATAGCAAAGGGCGCTAATAATTCTCCTCGCCTAGGGCGCCAAAAACGGTCGCGCCGGCCCTGATCTGGTAATGTTGTTATGTTTAAAGTTGAAGAGGTTCTTTGTTCTTCTGCCCGTGTAAGCATCATTGTCCACCATTCCAAAAATTATTAAGTTCGGTAACTGTCCGATGACAATATTATCCAGTGAAAGTGTGAATGTGTTTGCGGGAATAGTATAGCTTTTAACTTCAACTCGCTTGTACGGGTATATGGCATTCGAACGCTGTAGAACTGTCTCATGTGCTAATAAAATATTCGGGTTGACGGTTACGTGGTTCATGTACATGGTTGCATCTAAGATTTTTAATTGTGGTGAGTCGGTCCCGTCCTTGGATAATATATAAAATTCTGGTTTTTCAAGCGATAAAACTACACGTAAATCGACACCGTTTAATAGCAACTTATCCTGATTAAGCAAATCAGTATGGATTTTCCCCATCAATTCAACTACATTACTTTTATTGAAAAGTTTCTGACGATGTAGTTCAGCAACGGGTTTATCGATATCTGCAATTTCCGTGTCATCTTTGTCAAGATACCAGCCGACCGACTCCAAATGGGTAGATGCAGCATCTTTACTATAATTTAATAAATTTTCAATATAAGCGCGATAATTGTAATTGGGTAGATGCAGCATCTTTACCATAATTTAATAAATCTATAATATAATAAAAAAAAAGAAAAAAAAATTTTTAAGAAACTCTTTTCTTTACCTTAATATATTGATCAGTTGTGAACACAAAATTAATATAAATACTAAAAAAATCGACTAAAAGGTAAAAAATAAGAAGATTTTAAACAATATAAACTTTTAAATCAAAATGGAAAAAATCTCACATATTCCTTAAAGAAAAGCGTGGGGTGCGTTTTTATGAAACAAAGTGCTCAATTAGTGAAAATTCGTAGCTATCTGAAATGTTAAAATATACTCACGGCAGTCATGTTTTTTTAAGTTCAGGTTGGTATGCGCGCCCCACGCTTTTCTTTAAGGAATGTGTGAGATTTTTTCCATTTTGATTTAAAAGTTTATATTGTTTAAAATCTTCTTATTTTTTACCTTTTAGTCGATTTTTTTAGTATTTATATTAATTTTGTGTTCACAACTGATCAATATATTAAGGTAAAGAAAAGAGTTTCTTAAAAATTTTTTTTTCTTTTTTTTATTTTTTACTTTTTAGTAACGAATAGCGTTAATTAATACATTACAATTTCCAAACTTTTAATTAGATTATCATGTTAAATAAGGAAACTTTTTTACATGTTTTGTATTTGTTTCTTTACAACAGTTCTCAAGTGCAGCCCAAAAATGCACAATTTGATGACCCCTCAAAAATCTAATAGCGCTCTACGTTTTTTTTTACATTTTAAAAGGTAGTGTGTTCGCGTATACTGGCTGGAGCAATAAAAACTAAAAACTGGAAACATATTTTTTTGCATCTTTTTAAATCATATTTTTATTTGCTATTGGTAGCTATGTTATGTCTTGCGCCATTTTTTAGTGAACGCCATATTTGATTTAAAACGACGTCATTTTTTTTTTTTTTTTTTTATGTGGTAGTGCTAAGCTCAGGAGTCACCCTTTGTACTACTAGTCCGTCATGTCATTTGTCACGTCATGGTGCAATGTCTAGCAGTAAGCTTAGTACGGGGGAGGGGTGGGGGGAATAGGTTAGGGATTATGAAGGTACGGGAGGGTATTGAAGAAGGTGGTGATGAACCCTGCGTTTGAAATCTTGGATGTTGTAGGAGCTCGGAAATACCGACTGCGAGAGACTATTCCACAGTCGAGTTGTTCTATTTACATACGAATTCATATCTTGTTGAGTGCGTGAAAGGGGGAGTTGCAGGTGGAGGGAATGAGACGAGTGGGCTAATCTGGTGTTGCGGGTATAAGAATGCCGTGGAGGCAGGAGAGCGTTTAACTCGAAGGAACAGTCACTATGATAGTAGCGATAAAATTTTGTCAGTGCTGCTACATTCCTACGGTGGCTTAGGGGGTCGCCTTAAGGGCCTTTTTTTGGACCTTATCTAACCATGCTAAGGTTGATATTGGAGCGCCGCCCCAAATGAGGGAGTTGTATTCGAGAAGAGGCCGAATGTAGGATTTATAAATAACAGCACGGGCCGATGGCTGGAGGAGGAACCTGCACCTCTTAAGAAATCCCAAGCACTGGGATGCTTGTTTGGCGATTTGGAATATATGGTCATTCCATCGCAAGTCTTTGGCTAAAGTCACGCCTAAGATGTGTAGGGATGGGTCGGCCTTTAGTACCACGCCATCCACTTTCAAGGATGGTGATGTGTTGATCTTTTTCTTTGAAATAAGACAGTACTTGGTTTTGGAGGGGTTGAATTTGACACGATTCTTTGTTCCCCACTCTATAATAAGTTCAATGTCGTTATTAATAGAGTTGAACATTAGTTCACGATCATCAAGACAGGATCTGGCATGTGTCTGTCTTGTATCGAAGCTGTACGAGTAACGTAGAGTACCGTCGTCAGCGAAGCTGAGAAGTGGGTTGGAGGGGATTGAAAGTAGGTCATTTATAAAGATAAGAAATAGGGCCGGTGATAAAATTGACCCCTGGGGGACCCCCGCAGAGATGGGGTGAGATTCAGATTTGACGCCATCCAAAACTACCTTAATTGAACGGCCGGAAAGGAAACCCTCAACCCACTTATAGAGAAGCGAGTCAATTCCAATAGCTTTGAGTTTAGCTAACAAGGCTGAGTGCCATACTCTATCAAAAGCCTTGGAGATATCAAGAGCAACCAGACTAGACTCACCGGATCCATGCAGACTACGGCTGAGGTGTTCGGTTAGGCAAACTAAAAGATCACCAGTGGATCTTTTTTGTCGGAAGCCGTATTGTTTGTCGTTTATAAGTTGGTTGGATTCTAGATATCCCATAAGCTTTTTGTTGATTATCGTCTCCATGGTTTTGGAGAGAATAGAAGTAATTGCTATTGGGCGGTAGTTGGAGGGATCGCTGGAGTTACCTTTTTTCGGTATTGGCTGCACATGAGCAAGTTTCCAAGAATCTGTGTAAACTCCGGAAGAGTATGACAGGGAAAATAATTTGCGCAGAGGTTTAGCCAAAGGTGAGGCGCATTGTTTTAAGACGATAGGGGGTATATTATCGGGTCCAGTGGATTTGTTGACATCGAGCTCCTTGAGGCACCTGTACACCTCGCGAGTCCTGAAGAAAACCCTGTCCATTAAATGAGCGCTGTGCTCGAGGACCGGGGGTAGCATATCATTTTGGGGTAAAGAAGAATTTGAAGCAAACAGAGATGCTAATAAATCGGCCTTGGAGTTTCTGTCTGTTATCACATTTTCATCGTGGATGAATGAAGGAGTTGTGGAGGTGGTGAAATTCTTCTTGATGGAACTTACCAAGGACCAGAAGTTCTTGCTACCAGAGGTTGCATTAAGGAGTTTACTTCTCAATTTGTTGTCAAATGAATTTTTGACATTCCTGATGGTGACTTTGCAGGAATTTCTCTGTTTTATATACTCTAAACGGAGCGATTCACTCGGGGAGCTCTTGTAAGCTCGAAAGGCGGCTTCTTTATTTCTGATTGCATTCGTACACTCCTGATTAAACCATCTGTTGGGCCTAGCCTTCACAGATTTAGTAGAATGAGGAATGAACAAATGCATTCCTGCCTGTATGATTCTAGTGATACTGATAGCGGCAGAGTTGGCGTTTTTATTACGGAAACACTGGTTCCAGTCAGTAGATTGGAAGAAATTAGTAAGCCCCAGCCAATTGGCCTTCCCATAATGCCATACAGTTCTTCTGACTGGTTTGGGAGGGATGGGAAATTTGAATGGGAAGCTAGCGCTAACTAAGCAGTGGTCCGAATTGCCGAGAGGTGAATCAACTGTGACGGTATATCGTGCTGGATGAGAAGTAAGGAAAAGATCAAGGAGATATCTTCCTTGATCAGCAACATCAGGGACTCTTGTGGGAAGATCCACAATTTGGTGCAAGTTATTGATGTCTGCAAAGAGCTCGACGTCCTTGCCAGAAGCACTGGTGCGATTTGAGTAAGTGAGCCAGTTTACATTGTGAACATTGAAATCACCCGCAACGATGATTTCACACTCAGGATTGGACGATAAAAATCCCGAGATTTGTTCGGAAATTGTGTCAAATGATTTTACTTTCTTACTCACTTTAATACACTTTCATTTGATATCCATACCGAGAGCGAAGTAAATAAAAGGGTAAACCGCCATTTTGTGTTGGCCGCCATTTTGAATTGAAATGACGGGACACAGACAACAGTATTCTAATTGTCACTCCCTTCCATTTGATACCCATGCCGAGCGCGTTGTAAAGAAAAATTGATCCTCTGTTTTGTGTTGGCCGCCACTTCTATGCCGCCATTTTTCTACCGCCATTTTGAATTTAGGATGACGCTAATTGTATTCAACTTGTTATAACTTTTCATTTGATACCCATATCGAACGAGTGGCTTGTAAAGAAAAATGTATTCCGTCATATTTTTTTGGCCGCCATTTTTAATTTGGAACTATCATTTTCGTGTGTTTTCGTCGGAAATACACATGTCTGTTAATTTTTACCAATTTTTATTGAATGGAAGTGAATTTTAAGACTCTACATTGAGTAGAACGAATAATTCCAAGCATTTTTTATTAAAAATCGTTTTTTGTTACTCAACAACAAAATCAACAACAAAAAATGTAACAAAATGTCATATTCGTGTATTGTCATCGGGAATATGTATGCCTGCAAAGTTTCATCCATTTGCATTGAGTAAAAGGCGGTTAAATTAACGTTACAAGATTTGATGCTCCGAAGTGAAAGTAAAGAAAAGAGTTTAAAAATGAATCGCTAAATGTGTTGCTAAGCGCATAACTCGAGAACGGCTAGACCTATTGGACTAATTTTTTTTTTCGAATGTTCGTTGAACTACGAGGATGGTTCTTACGGAGAGAAAAATTAAAAAAATTGCCTGAAAAACCAAAAAATTGTAATTTTAGGAATTTTCACTTCATTTTAGTTTCAATAGCTTCATGGCCTACCTATTGTTTGACAAATGTAAAATTGTCATTAAATTGAATCATTACATTTAATGAAAATTTCAAATTTACGCAGCTGTCAAACAATAGGTAGGCCATGACGCTATTGAAACTAAAATGATCCATGGCGGCCGTCTCAGGAAGGCGGTGTACCACTTTCTTCACAACCACCTCGACATGGGTATCAAATGAAAGGGTATGATAAGTAGAATACAATAAGCAATGTAGTATACAAAATATATCTTTAGATCCATGGCGGCCGTCTCAAGAGGCCGGATTACCACTTTCTTCACAACCACCTCAACATGGGTATCAAATGAAAGGGTATGTTAAGTACAATACAATGAGCAATGTAGTATACAAAATCTATCTTTAGATCCATGGTGGCCGTCTCAAGAGGCCGGATTACCACTTTCTTCACAACCACCTCAACATGGGTATCAAATGAAAGGGTATGTTAAGTACAATACAATGAGCAATGTAGTATACAAAATCTATCTTTAGATCCATGGTGGCCGTCTCAAGAGGGCGGGGTACCACTTTCTTCACAACCACCTCGACATGGGTATCAAATGAAAGGGAATGATAAGTAGAATACAATAAGCAATGTAGTATACAAAATATAACTTTAGATCCATGGCGGCCGTCTCAAGAGGCCGAATTACCACTTTCTTCACAACCACCTCGACATGGGTATCAAATGAAAGGGTATGATAAGTAGAATACAATAAGCAATGTAGTATACAAAATATATCTTTAGATCCATGGCGGCCGTCTCAAGAGGCCGGATTACCACTTTCTTCACAACCACCTCAACATGGGTATCAAATGAAAGGGTATGTTAAGTACAATACAATAAGCAATGTAGTATACAAAATATATTTTTAAATCCATGGCGGCCGTCTCAAGAGGGCGGGGTACCACTTCCTTCACAACCACCTCGACATGGGTATCAAATGAAAGGGTATGATAAGCAGAATACAATAAGCAATGTAGTATACAAAATATATCTTTAGATCCATGGCGGCCGTCTCAAGAGGCCGGATTACCACTTTCTTCACAACCACCTCAACATGGGTATCAAATGAAAGGGTATGTTAAGTACAATACAATAAGCAATGTAGTATACAAAATATATTTTTAAATCCATGGCGGCCGTCTCAAGAGGGCGGGGTACCACTTTCTTCACAACCACCTCGACATGGGTATCAAATGAAAGGGAATGATAAGTAGAATACAATAAGCAATGTAGTATACAAAATATAACTTTAGATCCATGGCGGCCGTCTCAAGAGGCCGGATTACCATTTTCTTCACAACCACCTCAACATGGGTATCAAATGAAAGGGTATGTTAAGTACAATACAATAAGCAATGTAGTATACAAAATATATCTTTAGATCCATGGCGGCCGTCTCAAGAGGGCGGGGTACGACTTTCTTCACAACCACCTCGACATGGGTATCAAATGAAAGGATATGATAAGTATAATACAATAAGCAATGTAGTATACAAAATATATCTTTAGATCCATGGCGGCCGTCTCAAGATCCCGAATTACCACTTTCTTCACAACCACCTCGACATGGGTATCAAATGAAAGGGTATGATAAGTAGAATACAATAAGCAATGTAGTATACAAAATATATCTTTAGATCCATGGCGGCCGTCTAAAGAGGCCGGATTACCACTTTCTTCACAACCCCCTCAACATGGGTTTCAAATTAAAGGGTATGATAAGTAGAATACAATAAGCAATGCAGTAGACTCAATATACCGATTCATGGCAGCCGACGCAAGACCCATGTTCTTTGAGGCATTTCATCTGTGTAAAATTCATATCTCGAAAAATATTAAGTCAATGGATGGTTTTTATTGTTTACTATTGACTTATGGGTGCAGCGTAGGCGCACCGGGTCCCAGCTAGTTTTCAATATAAGCGCGATAATTGTAATTGTGGTCGGTTTGAGCAATTGGTTTTCCATTCAAATATACGGTGCACTGACGAAATATGGAGTGTAAAATGTTGTTTATTAAACCTGGAACATCGACATCATTTGGATAAAGTTCTTCTTTTCCATCTTTTATTTTAATTAATTGCAATTTTAAACGAAGATAGATGCTGGATAAATCACGGTATGTATCTCCATGACCCAAAGTTACAAACTCTAGAACGGAGGAGTTGTCGAGCGTGGCTATTGGCTTATATGCTACTTCTTCTGTTTTCAAAATATTGCTCTGAACTGGTGGTGTTGAAAAAAGATCCAATTCTGATTTCATGCATTCTTTGTACGACATTATGATTATTTATCAAATATGTCCAGTATACGTTTACGTATCTTTCGTTTTATTTTCAAAACTCCTGCTGTTATTCCTTTTCTTTGATTTTCAGGTTTACAATTTCTCGACCGTTAAGGTGGTTTTGCACGTCTTTTGCGTTTAACAGCTGGTTTTAAATGTAGAGTTGTAAACGGATTGGGTCTTTTTATACCTGCACCCTTCATTCCGTCAAACAGTTTATTTATACCTTTCTGAGCTAAATCTTGAACAACAACTCGACCTTGTTCTTTTAAAATATCTTTAACTGATTTGCTGCTGATGTTTTTATCCTGTATTATAGCTTGTCCTGTTTTTACAACCTGTTGTGCCAATGTTTTTAATCCTGATGTAGCTATGGGTTTTAAGTGTCGATATAATGCACTGAAGAAGCTACCGATACCTCTTCCACCTTGATAAATAACTGGACCACGATATAATTCTCCAATATCTGACAGGCCGCCGCCGCTTTGTATTAAATAATAACGTGTATAATAGGAATCCATCTCGTAATTCTATTTATACTATGCAAGAACAGCCTGTTGTGCAAATATTTATAGTTTTTATTGTCTTTTAAAATGTAGCATTACATATGTAGGATTATAACTTGTTTTAAAGTCTACTAACTCACCTTGATGATCAGTCGTTTTTATAGAAATACTTTCAATATAAGTTTTTTGAATGGGACAGTATTCTACATGTTCAAATCTTAATATAGTACCACAATCTTGAATCGGTATTATTCGTAGATATCTTACTAGTTTGTCGCCTATAGCTCTAGGTTGAATAATATCAGTGTATATATGAATTATATTTTTCTCAGAGCAATTTTTTGTAGTTTCTTGTGTACTTCTTGGTAATCGCAACATTAATTCTTTAATTGTTGTATCAAGAGAATTAATTTTTTCCATTATTGACATATGCTCTTGGCGTAAGCCCGCAGTGTCAAATGACTCTTTTATTTCTGTCAACAATGCATCAGGATTACGTTTTTTTTCAGGTGTTTGTAGAAATACATCTGTGATGAAGTTTGACAGATTATCTATGTTTGTATTAATAGGTACTGGTGTAGATAAAAATTCGCCCGAGCTTTGTTTTTCATATGGGACCTGCAAAATTTCACTGTTTTTAGTTATTTTCCGTTGCTCGGGTGTCTTTGCTTTGAGTGAATCTTTCTTCAGTCTATTCAATATTTCAAAAATTGTATTTTTAATTTCAATAATTCGTTTATGTTTTTCTTCCTCGCTAAGTTGTTTATCGTCAAAGTGTAAATTGGCTTAAAGCAATGTCATGAGATCTTTAAAATTCAAGTGTGAGGGTAGTGGTTTTTAAACTCTTTTCTTTACTTTCACTTCGGAGCATCAAATCTTGTAACGTTAATTTAACCGCCTTTTACTCAATGCAAATGGATGAAACTTTGCAGGCATACATATTCCCGATGACAATACACAAATATGACATTTTGTTACATTTTTTGTTGTTGATTTTGTTGTTGAGTAACAAAAAACGATTTTTAATAAAAAAATGCTTGGAATTATTCGTTCTACTCAATGTAGAGTCTTAAAATTCACTTCCCTTCAATAAAAATTGGTAAAAATTAAGAGACATGTGTATTTCCGACGAAAACACACGAAAATGATAGTTCCAAATTAAACTAGTGGGATGTTGTGCCTAGAGACTAGCCACTAATTACGCTTTTTCATGGTATTCTTTCTGTTGAATAACACTTCAGATTGGATAACAATATATTAAGTGGAGATTGATCCGCACTCACTTGCAACCCGCCGGATCTGGGAATCGAGGCTAATAATTCGAATGTGTCAAATTGAAAAAAAAAAAAAAACTAGTTGGGATGTGGGTTCGACCCTTTCGGTCCACACGATCAACTTCCCAGTATGATGGATGTTGAATATTATGATTGGATATTTTAATAATAAATGAACAATAGGCAATATAGAATATATGCATAATACCGAGAATTTGTCACAATTGTTTATCAATATTTTCGCTAAAATGTCAAACTAAATTTGCGCACTTACAAGATTAGGATGACGAAAATGTATATAAAATTGATGTATTAATGTTTTTCGGCACCTCAATGAAGTCGATATAGTTTTTAGTTCGCGCGGTATCGTGCAGGCACAAAAATCACTTAAGTCATTTAAACCAAAAACCCGCTGGACCGAATATTATAAAAATATTTTCAGATACTATTGTCGCTAATACACTTCGAACGGCACCTCAAGTAAGTCAATATCTTTAGTGGTTCGGGCCATATCGTGCAGGTACAAAAATCACTTACGCCGCTTAAACAAAAAAACGGCTTCACCGAATTTTATGAAAATCTTTTCAGATCATATTTTGGTTAATACTCTTCGAACGGCATGTCAACTAAGTCGATATCTTTTATAGTTCGCGCAATAGCGTGCAGGTACAAAAATCACTTAAGTCATTTAAACCAAAAAACCGCTGGACCGAATATTATAAAAATCTTTTCAGATTATATAGTCGCTAATACGCTTCAAACGGCACCTCAAGTAAGTCAATATCTTTCGTGGTTCGGGCGATATCGTGCAGGTACAAAAATCACTTACGTCGCTCAAACAAAAAAACGGCTGGACCGAATTTCATGAAATTCTTTTCAGACCATATTTTGGTTAATACGCTTCGAACAACACCTCAACGAAGTCGATATCAGTTTTGGTTCGCGCGATATCGTGCAGGAAAAAATGACCACATCCGTACGCACATACACACACACACACATACTTCCTCCCAATTTTTTGCTTAAAATGCTCCTGGGACCTTGAAAGATGAAAATGCGTTGAAATTTTCGATTTCGATTTTCGGACCGATTACAATAACTTCCTATACTGGGAAGTTAAAAAAAAAAAAGAGAACATCACACATGTAAACGCTATAGAAAACGAATCTAAACATTTTTCTTTGGATTGGAGGAAAATCTAATGTGATGCACTTTGCACAACAGAATTAGGTGTATTATTTTACTTAAACATACATGTCTTATTGTTAAAAATTCGGCTTACCGCACCCTAGTTTGGCCATGGAGATTCATAAGTACCTATCATACTGACCAACGCTATATATAATTAATCTTGAAAAGTTTTTGTTAAAGGCTTATGTAGGTTATAAGTTGTGAGATTGAATCTAAAACTTAACAAAGTATTTAACAAACACTACAATATAATCATCATAGCTTAAAAAAAGGAAATCAAATGTAAACACTAAAATTCTTTGATTCTTCACCCACGTCATGGTATATTTCTTTATTCAATATAAACAATAGTTTTTGAGCAGCAAATAAAAACTATATGCCATAATTTCGTTATCATCGGTTTTTGTTCTGGAAGCAAATTTAGAGACGTATTCATGTCAAAAACTTGTTTCATATGAAACAAAATCCCCGAAGGAAATTAAAAAAAATTATTATGATGAAAAAAAAGCACCGCGAGCCGAAGGATCGAACTCGCAGCCCCACAGACGAGGGACTTTCTCTAGCCCTTTATAGTCCATGGAAATGGTACTTTAACATTGCAAAAATGCAGGACAAGGTTTTATTTTTGGAATGTGTAGGCGGGGGGGGGTCAGGGTGAGCTTAAGTTTGAGTTTTCGGGATTCTAACCCCCCCATTTGGCCGCCATCTTGGAAAACGTATGCAAATGGTTTTTCCACTATATCTCCGAAACGGCACATCTTACCGGAAATTTGCAAAAACACTTTTTGTTTAGAATTAAATAATCTACAATTTAGTACAAATTTTGTGGTAAAATGAATAATTAAGAAGTTATAAGCCTTAGAACACAAAAATTAGTCACAATATTTTCTTTAAAGGCTCTTTTTTGTTGTTTAAATATACTTCTGGTTGAAATTTCCAGACCATTTTCTCAGTTTTTGGTCTTTTAACCAAGAGCTACATTTTGAGATATTTCGCAAGTTTGTAGCTGCAGTACTTTCAGAGATAAAAGTAGGCTTCAGACGGACAGACGGACAGAGCCTCTGTATAAACTTTTTTTTTTTTTGAAAAAGCTAAAATGGCGGCCAAAAAAATTTGATGGGTTACATTTTTCTTTACAAGCCACTCGTTCGATATGGGTATCAAATGAAAGGTTATAACAAGTTGAATACAATTAGCGTCATCCTAAATTCAAAATGGCGGTAGAAAAATGGCGGCATAAAAGTGGCGGCCAACACAAAACAGAGGATCAATTTTTCTTTTCAACGCGCTCGGCATGGGTATCAAATGGAAGGGAGTGACAATTAGATTACTGTTGTCTGTGTCCCGTCATTTCAATTCAAAATGGCGGCCAACACAAAATGGCGGTTTACCCTTTTATTTACTTCGCTCTCGGTATGGATATCAAATGAAAGTGTATTAAGGTGAGTAAGAAAGTAAACTGTATGACGTCGTTTTAAATCAAATATGGCGTTCACTAAAAAATGGCGGAAGACATAACATAGCTACCAATAGCAAATAAAAATATGATTTAAAAAGATGCAAAAAAATATGTTTCCAGTTTTTAGTTTTTATTGCTCCAGCCAGTATACGCGAGCACACTACCTTTCAAAATGTAAAAAAAAACGTAGAGCGCTATTAGATTTTTGAGGGGTCATCAAATTGTGCATTTTTGGGCTGCACTTGAGAACTGTTGTAAAGAAACAAATACAAAACATGTAAAAAAGTTTCCTTATTTAATATGATAATCTAATTAAAAGTTTGGAAATTGTAATGTATTAATTAACGCTATTCGTTACTAAAAAGTAAAAAATAAAAAAAAGAAAAAAAAAATTTAAGAAACTCTTTTCTTTCAGTTGTGAACACAAAATTAATATAAATACTAAAAAAATCGACTAAAAGGTAAAAAATAAGAAGATTTTAAACAATATAAACTTTTAAATCAAAATGGAAAAAATCTCACACATTCCTTAAAGAAAAGCGTGGGGTGCGTTTTTATGAAACAAAATGCTCAATTAGTGAAAATTCGTAGCTGTCTGAAATGTTAAAATGTACTCACGGCAGTCATGTTTTTTTAAGTTCAGGTTGGTATGGGCGCCCCACGCTTTTCTTTAAGGAATGTGTGAGATTTTTTCCATTTTGATTTAAAAGTTTATATTGTTTACAATCGTCTTATTTTTTACCTTTTAGTCGATTTTTTTAGTATTTATATTAATTTTGTGTTCACAACTGATCAATATATTAAGGTAAAGAAAAGAGTTCCTTAAAAATTTTTTTTTCTTTTTTTTATTTTATTTTTATCGTAACACCCAATTCCTCCAAACGGAGTTCGAATACATCATGCTTCTTTTCACTACCTTTTTTTCTTTATTTTCAGCTGTTTTTATGTTAGCCGCTGGATGTGTATAATTGTCTATTGTATTCTTCAAAACAGGATGTTTTCTATTCTTCCTAGGAACTTGACCAAATACATCATCAACAAAATCTTCAATTGATTCATAGTTCTTATATTTTAAAACAACGTTTTTTGAAGTCTTTTTTCCTTGATATATGTGCAATATGTATTCGTCTGGCTCCTGCTTATACTTTATTTCAGGGATAACTTCATTAAAGTGGTCATCTTCTAAGCGCTTCCACATTTTCGATTTAACATCATTCAAGTACATGGTATACCATGAAGGTGTAACTGCATTATAAAATGTTAATAAAAATGCTGAAAGGTTTATTTGTCCAGGTCTGTAACTAACTTGTTCAAGATTTTCTGGTGTCCATTCAAGTTTTACATTTTCATTTATTTTGATGCTAAGTATTTTAAAATCCTTTTGATGCTGCTTTCTAGTTTCCTTTAACTGGTCATATTCACGCCCCACTCGTTTACGTACATTTCCCTCATTGTTGGAGATGGCACGTTTTGTTATTTCAAAATTTGGTAATGCAATTTCAGTTATTCCAACACGCCAGTTCCCATGAAACTTGTATGGTTTAGCAAGTGCATTTGTAAAAGCCGATAGCGTATTTTTCGGGTAAAATTGCATAGAGTTATTACTTAAAAGACATACGTAAAAATCATTTTCCTTTATTTCCACTGGCATTGTTTACAGTCTCTCCCAAGCAATGTCTGACGTACTTGTAGTTCTATCCTTTTTAGTCTTCAGGCGCTCACTCTGTCTAACACCGAGCTTACGTAGAGGAAATGAAAGCATATATTGACCAGATTCTAGTGGAGAGGGTATTAATATAGACTGTTTCTGGACTGCTTTTTGTTTTTCACTTTGTTCTAATTCTTCTATATGTTCGCTAGCTTCATCGGCAGTCATATTCGTAGGTACAGTATACTGCGTTACACCATCCTCAGCTGTGATTATTTTATAATCCTTTTCACGTGCATTAGGTGCAGATGTTGTTCTTAGTAATTTTGGTGGTGGCCTTAGAGTTTTTGCTATTCCGCTAGCTGATAATCGTCTTTTGGCGGCTGGTGATAAAGATCTTCTTGGCGGGGTTATGTTATGTGCTTCTTCAAGGACTTCTTCTTCGCTTAGGAAATCCTTTGCTGGTGGTGGTGAAGTCTGTGTTAACACATCATCTTTAAATATAATTTTCGTTTGTGTGGTACTATCTCTTAAACTTTTTTGTTTGACATTATGTTCACGTGGCAAGTAAAAATTTGTTTCTTTATCAAGCGTTCGTTTGGATTTCCGATTGTGATTTAAAAAGGAAATTAGTTGGTTTCGATAGCTATACCATTTTTCGGAATCATTCATGTCTTTATTCTGTAGTATTTTATTCATTGCTCTATCAAAAATGGACTGATTTGCAGTCATTTCAATTTCATCTTTAAACCTGTTGTAAACCTCTAGCGACAGAAGTAGCATCTTGTTAAGTCCATTATTTCTATGCATAGAAATAGTCGGGCCAGATGTGTAAATTGAATTTTATCCCGAGGGTTTTTAAATACAACAAGATATTTACAATTGAGCGATATATCACGACTGAATTTTCCTTGATGGAATACGTTTTGTGTCACAAGAATTACTGAGAAATTACGATGATGAGACCCCTTAGTGAATAGTTCACAAACTTCTTTACTATATGCATTTAACATCATGTCATCTATAACAATCAACGTTGGTTCGTTTACGTGATTTACAAACTCCTCCGGTATAGCATTTAAATATTCAATATTTTGTAGTTTAATATCTGTTGGCAGTGCACAGTGTTCTGCATTACACAATATAATTTTTCTAATTTGTGGATATATAAATATCTTATTAGTATTAAGAAGATTTTTTATAAATGTTGTTTTGCCGCATCCCGAAGGCCCCGCAACCATCATTGTAAACGGATGATTAAACCTGATCATTCTTGTTTTGTATATAAACTGGTTATTCAACCGCAGGTATTTATACATTCTGCACAATGAGCAGAAGACAGATAATCAATGAACTGCATAAACCAGTGCGAAAAAATTTTAAACGTCGACATGTCACTACCAAAGGTATAGATGATTTGTGGCAGGCAGACCTGGTCGAGATGGGTTCTTACTCATCAGAAAATCAGGGGTTTCGTTTTCTTCTCACTGTAATTGATACCTTTTCAAAGTATGCATGGACACTGCCTTTAAAATCTAAAAAGGCATCAGAAGTTGTAAAAGCATTGCAGTCGATTTTTAATACAGGACGGATTCCAAGAAATTTACAAACCGATGATGGAAAAGAGTTTTTTTAATAAACCGTTTCGTCAACTGATGAAAGATTACGAAATAAACCATTATTCCAGCTACAGTACTCTGAAAGCCTCAATTGTAGAAAGATTTAACAGAACTTGAAAAATATAATGTGGAAAGAATTCAGCATGAATGGCAATTATCACTGGATTAGCATGTTGACCAAGCTGACAGATGACTACAATACAACAAAACATCGTACGATTAAGATGAGACCTGTAGATGTTGGGCTGCATAACGAAAAACGTTTATTATCTGTGTATAATTACCCCAAAATAAAATCAAAGTCTAAATACAAAGCAGGTGATTTTGTTCGTATAAGTAGACATAAACATGTATTCGAAAAAGGTTATACACCTAATTGGTCCACAGAGATCTTTAAAATAAAAGAAGTTAAATCTGTTTACCCAACAACATATATTCTGTAAGATTACCAGGGAAATATAATTCAAGGCAGATTTTATGAACCAGAAATAGCTCCTGTGAAAAACCCTGATGTCTATTTAGTAGAAAAGGTTATAAAAAGACGCGGTAATCAGGTTCTAGTGAAGTGGCTTGGTTTTCCATCAAAACACAATACTTGGATTGATATAAAAGACGTTATCTAAAACCTGTTACACTCATTCAAAATGTTAAACTTGAAACAAGAATACGATCGTTTGAAAACATTCGATAATCTAGCAATAGACTTATTGATCATCTACGACCTATGGCCATATATATATATATATATATATATATATATATATATATATATATATATATATATATATATGTTGGAAAGGTTAGCCGCCGATGCGAGTCGCCATCACCCGATAATATTAGCGGGTGATTTCAATGCTTGGGCTGTCGAATGGGGCAGTCGACAAACGAATGCAAGAGGGCGCATACTCCTAGAAGTATTCTCGCGACTAAATGTGGTGTTGGTCAACACCGGAGGCGAAAACACCTTCCAAAGGGGTGGGAGATCGTCTGTAATCGACATCACTTACGTGAGTGATTCAGTGGCAAAGGACCTACAATGGCGGGTGAGCGATTTGTACACGCACAGCGACCACCTAGCCATCATCTTCGAGATTGGCCAGGGTATAGGAAAAAGGAATCCTATCTATGGAATGAATAGAGGATGGGCCGTAAATAAACTCGACACAGAGGTGTTCGAGGAAGTATTCCTGCATGATGCGAGGTCGGCAGGGGGTGCCAGGGAAGGGGCAGAGCAAATCGTAGATTCATTAAAACGGGCATGTGATGCATCCGTGCCTCGGCGCGCCGGCAATCGGCAACACCCACCAAACTTCTGGTGGAACGCCGAGATCGACGATTGCCGAAGGGCCTGCCTGAAAGCGAGAAGGAGAACTCAGAGAAATCGGAACCGTCCGGATTTCGATGAACTCCTTCAGAGATATAAGGAAGCGAGGAAAAGGCTGAACAAAGCCATCGCTAGAAGTAAATCCGAGCACTTCAAAAGATTGTGCAGAGAAGCAGACTCGGGCCCCTGGGGTGGAGCCTATAAAATGGTTATGTCAGCGGTCAAGGGCAAACGCTCTCCGCCGATCACCTGCCCCGCGCTGCTCCAGAGCATTGTGTACGTCCTGTTTCCACAGAACGTACGCCCCGTCGAACTACCCACCCTTCAGGTGGACCCAGAAGAGGTACCTGCGGTGACCGCAGATGAGATTCTGGAGGCTGCAAAAAAGGTAGCCATCAACAAAGCCCCTGGCATGGATGGCATACCAAATAAAGCGGCGAAGCTTGCAGCTTCAATAGCGCCAGACAGGTTCGCTGAAGTCTTCACAGCGTGCCTGAGAGAGGGGATCTTCCCGGAGCGATGGAAACAGCAGAAACTCGTGCTCCTACCGAAGCCGAACAAGCCTTTAGGGGACCCATCGTCCTACAGACCGGCAAACTTTTCGAACGGGTGATCTGTAACAGGATTCTCCCTAGCGTCGAAAGGGTAGGTGGCCTGTCAGACAAGCAATTCGGCTTCAGAAAGGCAAGGACGACTACTGATGCAATCAATATGGTGGTGGGCATAGCAAGAGCCGCCATAGAGAAAAATCACTGCTGCGCATTGATAACCCTCGACGTTAAAAATGCTTTCAACTCAGCGAGGTGGAGCAAAATAGTTGAAGCGTTGATCAAGCTAGGCACACCAAAGTACCTAGTGCGTGTAGTGGCCGACTACCTCCAGGGTAGGTCGCTTCATTGTGATTCGGATGATGGTCCTAAAGTGTTCGGGACAACATGCGGTGTCCCGCAAGGTTCCGTCCTGGGCCCTCTCCTATGGATCGCAATGTACAATGATGTGTTGGGGCTTCGTCTTCCAAAGGAAGCAGTGGCGATCGGGTTCGCAGATGATATCGGGGTAGTTGTCGAAGGAAAACACCCAGATGACATCGAACTGTATGCGAACGAAGCGATCTGGGAAATAAAAGCGTGGCTTGAACGCGCTGGGTTGAAGCTTGCTGAGCACAAAACTGAAGCAGTGCTGATCAGCAAACGGCGAAAGCCAGTATCCGTGAGGATCAAGGTAGGGGAACAGATCATCCACTCACAGCCCGCTCTAAGGTACCTGGGAGTGATGATCGATCGGAGGCTAAATTTCAAAGCGCACTTGGAGGGCACGGCAGACAAAGCTTCTGCGATTTGTGCAGCACTCGCAAGAATGCTGCCCAATGTTGGGGGCCCTAGACCGAGTCGCCGCCTCCTCTTGGGGAGGGTGGTCAGCTCAGTCCTGTTATACGCAGCGCCAGTGTGGGCAGCAGCGTTAAACAGGACTGCAAACAGTAGAAAATGGAGGGGTGCCTATAGGCTAAGTGCACTTCGCGCTTGCTGCGCGTACAGGACCACGTCCGACGATGCGGCGTGCGTGATAGCGGGGATGATTCCCGTAGATATTCTGGCGATGGAGGGCATGCGTCTCTATGACCCAGAATATGGTAGAGGACAGCCAAGAAGGGTACGGCGGCAGATTGCGCGCTGTGAGTCCTTAAGGGAATGGCAGGGGAAATGGGACGAGTCTGTTAAGGGTCGTTGGACCCACAGACTTATCCCTAATGTGGAAGTATGGTTTTTGAGGGAGCGTGGGGAAGTAAGTTACGACCTCACGCAGTTCCTGAGCGGACATGGGGGGTATAGGAAATACCTCCACCGATTCGGCCACGATGATTCACCGTTGTGTCCGGTATGCCCAGCGACGGAAGAAGACGCAGAGCACGTCTTCTTTGCCTGCTCGAGATACGCCGAGGAAAGGGCGGAATTAGAAGAAACGGCCCAGGCGCCACTAACGCCGGAAAACATCGTAGAGCATATGATGAGATCCGAGGAAATGTGGAAGAAAGTGGAAGAAACCCTGAAGGCCATTCACAGAAAGTTAAGGCAAGAAGAAGCCACAAGAAACAGAGAAAGGCGAAGAAATGCCGAGAGCAGTAGCAACCCCCATGGGTAAGGACGAGAGGGACACCTAAATGGTCATGGTGGTGACGCCCGCCCGAAGTAATGCCTCGCGGCGGTTCCGGGCGGGGTAAGCGTCACACAAAGGGGTGGTGAGTTTATTCAGTAGGAGTCTGAAACTCGGTCTGAGTGCGGGAACCTCAGAAGTGTCTATGTAGAGTCTCACCATCCCCCGTTAAAAAAAAAAAAAAAAAATATATATATATATATATATATATATATATATATATATATACAGGGTGTCCCACATAAACTTACAAAGCGGCCGGCTGTGGGTAGGTCTTGGATAGATGAACAAAAAATCGTATGGGTGGGGGGGGAAATCGTAACGGTTTAGCCGCTAGGGCGTTTTGAAGTTTTTTTTGCTAGAGTTTTACATATCACCCTATATTTTTGTAACCGTATAACCTATTGTCAAGGTTTTGGTACCAGTGCACGCAGAATTCCTCCACCTTTCTACGACGGTAAAAATAATGGTCCTATCTTATAAACTTTTGGAGTTATGAGTCGCCAAAGTCAAAATTTTGTATTTTTTTCACTAAAATTTCAACTAAAACCACCTTTTTCTCCAAAAAATACGTGATAAACCTAATTTTTTTTTTCCAAAATTAAAAAGTTTGGACAATTTCCTATAAATAATGTATTACAAGTTTTATTCTAGGGCCTTTACTTTAGAAGTTATAAGCAATTTTAAAGTTAAAATTGGCCTTTTTCGATGCTTATTTGTCACTTTTCGACAAAGTTCAGATGGAAAAGTACTAAAAAAGGACGAAATAGAGCCAATTTCAACATTAAAAATGCTTATAACTTCAAAAACAGAAGCTGCGGCGTAAAAGTTGTAATACATTATTTATAGGAAATTGTCCAAACTTTTTAATTTTGGAAAAAAAAATTTAGGTTTATCACGTATTTTTTGGAGAAAAAGGTGGTTTTAGTTGAAATTTTAGTGAAAAAAATACAAAATTTTGACTTTGGCGACTCATAACTCCAAAAGTTTATAAGATAGGACCATTATTTTTACCGTTGTAGAAAGGTGGAGGAATTCTGCGTGCACTGGTACCAAAACCTTGACAATAGGTTATACGGTTACAAAAATATAGGGTGATATGTAAAACTCTAGCAAAAAAACTTCAAAACGCCCTAGCGGCTAAACCGTTACGATTTCCCCCCCCCCCCCACCCATACGATTTTTTGTTCGTCTATCCAAGACCTAACCGCAGCCGGCCGCTTTGTAAGTTTATGTGGGACACCCTGTATATATATATATATATATATATATATATATATATGAATGCTAAAAACGGCCTTATTTGGTACTTTTAGTCATAACCTTAGGTTGTAAGGAACTGAAAAAGTACAAAATAGAGCCATTTTTAAGATTAAAATTGCTTATAGCTTCAAAACTATAGGGCGTAGCATAAAAATTGTTGAACAATAATCATAGGAAATTGTCCAAGCTTTCCAATTTTGTACTAAAAAAATATCAATTAGCTACTTTTTTTGGAGAAAAAGGTGGTTGAAGTTGAAATTTTAGTAAAGAAAAAAACAAAATTTTGACTTTGACGACACCTAACTCTGGAAGTTGGTAGGTTGAAGCCTTCAGTTTTACCGTTTCACATAGGCGGGAGTATTCTGCGTAGATTGAGGCCTTATTCAAGAAAATCACTCACAGGGTTACAAAAATACAGGGTGATATGTAAACCTCTACCAAAAAATTTCAAACTGAATGATGTGACATTTGATAGTAATTTTAACAGTTTCCAAAAACTATATCAAAAATTCATCTAGACAGATTAATAGCTAACTAAAAGACGAACATTTTAAAAAAAAACATGGGTACGGAAACTCAAATTTTCGGCCCGTTAGAATAAATTGAATAGAAAAAATAGTATTTTTTTGAAAAAATTAGACTTTTTGTTAAAAATTTTATAAAAACGAAAATGAAATTTCAAAATCCGGCTAGAGGGATCGATAGGTAAATTCAAGATGAACATTTAAAAAAAAATTGTCAATAACTTAAAAATTACGACCTCTAGAGTAATTTGGGTGAAATATAATATATCTCGCCACTGTGCGGCGCTCAAACAAATTGCTACAACTTTTTAACTAATAGCGATTAGGAAAATGTTATTTAACGATTTTTTTCCTTATTAAATGGCCTTTCATATGGTATATTTCAACAATAGTTAACGTATTTCCTAAGTACTGTTTTTTGATTTTCAAAGTTTGATTGTTAATTAAACATTCGTAAAAAACAAAATTTTTCGTCTTTTAATTCAAATAATTAAAGTTCAACTCATTACCTTTCAAATAAGACCAACTTGATGAAAATCGATCGATCAGGTTGAAAGATATTGCATTTTGAAAAAAAAAATACATAAAATTTCATTTGTTAATAACTATGGCAATTGTTAATATTTTTCATTGATATTTGGTGAAAATACTCCTTCTGCGACAGGCTTTCGAACGAATATATTTGCAATAAGATTAAAAAAACATTTATTTTTACTGATCGATTTGAGGAATTTCTACCCATATATATATATATATATATATATATATATATATATATATATATATATATATATATATATATATATATATCTATAAAATAAAAATGAATCGCTAAATGTGTTGGTAAGCGCAAAACTCGAGAACGGCTGGACCTATTGGACTAATTTTTTTTTTGAATATTCGTTGAACTACGAGGATGGTTCTTACGGAGAGAAAAATTAAAAAAATTGCCTGAAAAACCAAAAAATTGTAATTTTAGGAATTTTCACTTCATTTTAGTTTCAATAGCTTCATGGCCTACCTATTGTTTGACAAATGTAAAATTGTCATTAAATTGAATCATTACATTTAATGAAAATTTCAAATTTACGCAGCTGTCAAACAATAGGTAGGCCATGACGCTATCGAAACTAAAATGATCCATGGCGGCCGTCTCAAGAGGGCGGTGTACCATTTTCTTCACAACCACCTCGACATGGGTATCAAATGAAAGGGTATGATAAGTAGAATACAATAAGCAATGTAGTATACAAAATATATCTTTAGATCCATGGCGGCCGTCTAAAGAGGCCGGATTACCACTTTCTTCACAACCCTATCAAAATGAGTATCAAATTAAAGGGTATGATAAGTAGAATACAATAAGCAATGTAGTAGACTCAATATACCGATTCATGGCGGCCGACGCAAGACCCATGTTCTTTGAGGCATTTCATCTGTGTAAAATTCATATCTGAAGGAAAGGTCTCGGGCTCCGTGAGGTTTATAGCAAAATTTCAATAGAAAAGCAGGCGTTTGGTCCATAGCAGCCATCTCAAGAGGGCGGATTACCATTTTCTTTACAACCCCTCGACATGGATATCAAATGAAAGGGTATGGTAAGTAGAACACCAAAGGCAATATAGTATACTCAATATATCGTTTGGTCCATGGCAGTCATCTCAAGAGAGCAGATGACCATTATCTTCACAACCCCTTCGAAATGGGTATCCAATGAAAGAGTATGATAAGTAGAACAATATAAGCAATATAGTATACTCAATATATCGCTTGGTCCATAGCGGCCACCTCAAGAATGCGGATTACCATTTTCTTCACAACACCTTCGACATGGATATCAAATGAAAGAGTATGACAAGGAGAACACCATAGGCAATATAGTATACTCAATATATCGGTTCGTCCATGGCGATCATCTCAAGCGGGCGGACTACCGTTTTCTTCACAACCCTTTCGAGATGGGTATCAAATGAGAGAGTATGATAAGTAGAACACATAAGCAATATAGTATACTCAATATATCGTTTGGCCCATAGCGGCCATCTCCAGAGGTTGGATTACCATTATCTTCACACCCCTCGACATGGATTTCAAATGAAAGGGTATGATAAGTAGAACACCATAAGCAATATAGTATACTCAATATATCGTTTGGTCCATGGCGGTCATCTGAAGAGGGCGGATGATCATTTTCTTCACTACCCCCTCGACATTGGTATCAAATGAAAGGGCATTATAAGAACATTGCCATAGACTGTGTCTTTAGAACATTGCCATAGACTGTGTCTTTAGATTCATGGCGGCCATCTCAAGAGGGCGGGTTACCATTTTCTTCACAACACCCGAGACATGGGTATAACATGAAAGGCTATGAAAAGTAGAACAATATAAGCAATATAGTATACTCAATATATCGTTTGGTAAATGGCGGTCATCTCCAGAGGGCGGATTACCATTTTCTTCACAACCCCTTCGAGATGGGTATCAAATGAAAGAGTATGATAACTAGAACACCATATGCAATATAGTATACTCAATATATCGTTTGGTCCATAGCGGCCATCTCAAGAGGGCGGATTAATATTTTCTCTACAACCCCTTCGACATGGGTATCAAATGAAAGAGTATGATAAGTAGAACACCATAGGCAATATAGTATACTCAATATATCATTTGGTCCATGGCAGTCATCTCCCAAAATCAATTTTCCCAGATTTGTTCTTTTTTCACTATAGCATTTTCCTATCGCAGACTGTGTCCCCATAATCTTATTTCATTGAAAGGCGTTGCAACGCACGCGGGTTTTTGCTAGTATATATATATATATATAGGTATATATATATATATATATATATATATATATATATATATGTGTGTGTGTGTGTGTGTGTGTGTGTGTGTGTGTGTGTGTGTGTGTGTGTGTGTGTGTGTGTGTGTGTGTGTGTGTGTGTGTGTGTGTGTGTGTGTATATGTGTACGTCCGGGTCCTTTGCCTCAACTTGTTGGCCTCTTTCAGTCTTCTTTTCTTTTTCTTCCTCTTTTTCCGTTCCACCTTCTTCCAGGCAGAGCTTTCTCGGTCCCCACTCTCGCTTTCAACCGGGCGTGCCGCCTGTAGCGGGGCTGGCTCGGCCACTGCGTCGGGAGTCTTTTCCTTTTTCCTCTTTGGGGTGTGCTGCTGCAGCTGCACCTCTTCATTGAGCTCTCTACGGCTTTTACGCGTCCGCGGCTCCTTGTTTTTCTCTAGGGGCCGTTTCTCTCCAGCATCCCCGGTTGAACGGCTCTCTTGTTTTTTCGGCAAGTCTTCTGTTTGAGCCGACGTATCCACCAGCTCTTTCGCCCTTTGCAAAATAAACGGAAGCTATAGCGCGTACCAAAAGAATTGGAAATATAAACACAGGCGGCGAACTGACAATTTCACACCCATTAAAATTTCGTTATATATATATATGGGTGATTGTCATGAAATGGGAGTAGTGGCTGGCTGGGCGTTGTTCTTTAGCTACAACGCCTCAAACAATTTTTTTCTGGAGTAAAAATTTCCATCTAGTAATAAAACATTCTCTCCTTCATCGCCTCCCGCGGGAAGCACTCTTGAACAAAATGGCGGCTCTTCAACCACCGAAAATGTCGCCTCCGTAACCTGTCCATTTTCCGCTTTTACGTCACGGCACTACGTTTACGGAAAAACAGTGCATTATTGTCACGCGACTAGTGTCTCAAACGATAGCAGCAGTGTTCCGAAACTGATCACCGGTATGTATTACACGGGCGGATACCTGCTTAGTTAGATGTCATTGTTTACATTCTGACTGTTGTTTGTTGCAAATTTCAATAAAAACTATAAGAATAGCGTATACGCAACGACAAATTGGTTTTCAAGTGGCACTAAGTAGTGAAAACGAATCGTGACAAGTTTCTTTATGAATGTTTATCCTCGCCGGGCGTTTAGACTGTGAATAACTTATAAATAAGAGAGCAACCCTCAAGAAAATTATCGAAGAAGAAAAAAAACTGTCGCCTCTGTAATGTGTGTTTTCGTTGTGATATGTGTTGCAAATCTCTTTTAAATCGGTTCGGTGAATTTGTTTGCATTTGTAGAGCAAGCAAATTTTCGGAAAAATGTTTTGCTCTCATTGATCATGAAAGCGACGGATTTTTCGATGAAATGTCGCTACCGTAATTGTCACCTCCGTAGCAGTTGTTGTTTGGTTTTCGTGTACTGGTGTTTCTTCTAATATTATTTTTAAAGAAATGGCACCTACTACACGTAACTCGAAGCAGCAGAAAAAAGAGCAAATCGCAATCGCTCACCGGAATAATAAATGGAAAATACAGCGACAGAAAAAATCCAAAGAACAACAAACAAAGAAGAAGGTGCGTATAACGATTGACGAGAATCACAAACCTTTTTCTGGAACCTTAAAAGTTCATCAATTTTCATGGGACAGAGAGAATCCAACTATAATTCGCTTCAATGCCCTGAGTTGCTTTGAGTGCAAGACCGACAAAAATGTCACCACCATTTTCTAAACGATATTTCCTATTCCACTTCCCACAACAAAAGAGGTAGTGGAAAGAAAAGAAAACCGATCACTGGCGATTCTCCAATGTCCGAAAGAATTATTCCACCAGATCACAGGCCCCGGAGAAGTCGTCGGTTTGTAAAAATATCATTGATGATACTTCGCTAACTCTTATTATCCGGCTAATTGTTTATTATTTATTAATTTATAGAGTAAAAAAGGTATCTTCACTTCGTTCATCAGGGAATCAGATGATAACCCATCCTGCGTCACCCCAATGGCTGAAATAAACCTTCAGGGTCTTCATTTTGTAGGTTAAAATAATTACCTTTTTTAAATTCTTTTATTTAACTTACACTGTTTGTCGTCAAATCTTGGAAGTTAAATTTGACCCACTTCCCGGTTTCGGATAGCGCTGAAATTTTGCATACACGTTTAGTTTGGATGACAATGCAATCTGGCCATTTTGTAAAAATATCAAGATGGCGGTTCCAAAATGGCGCCCGATTTTTGAAATTGTGCCACTGTTTGTCGTCAAATCTTGGAAGTTAAATTTGACCCACTTCCCGGTTTCGGATAGAACTGAAATTTTGCATACACGTTTAGTTTGGATGACAATGCAATCTGGCCATTTTGTAAAAATATCAAGATGGCGGTTCCAAAATGGCGCCCGATTTTTGAAATAGTGCTCCGCGGCCCTCTGGCATGGGTATCAAATGAAAGGATATGACAGGTAGAACACAATAAGCTATGTGGCGTCATTCCAAATTCAAAATGGCGGCCAACACTTACACTGTTTGTCATCAAATCTTGGAAGTTAAATTTGACCCACTTCCCGGTTTCGGATAGAGCTGAAATTTTGCATACACGTTTAGTTTGGATGACAATGCAAACTGGCCATTTTGTAAAAATATCAAGATGGCGGTTCCAAAATGGCGCCCGATTTTTGAAATTGTGCTAAACGGCCCTCTGACATGGGTATCAAATGAAGGGATATGACAGGTAGAACACAATAAGCTATGTGGCGTCATTCCAAATTCAAAATGGCGGCCAACAATAAATTGCGGAAAGCTTATAATAGAGTAAAAAGTAGAAAATATAATCGATCAACTTCCAATTTTGCACACACTCGTAGTTCGGGTGGTTAATGTGTATGAATGATGAGATGAATAGTTGAGTTAAGGGTGAGTTGATAATAAAGAAGCAATACACGTTACAAAAAATCACAAACAAACACAGAGATGCTGCTGTCAACTAAATTCAACTACTCAAATACTGAACTCATGTCCGTATGCATAATTTCAACTAAACCCAGGTAGCAGAGCTGAGTCGAGTTCAGTCAACCTTAACCCATTTCGACTCCCGTTTACATGTTGTTAGACTTGGGTTCAACTTGAGTTCAACTCATCATGTTTAAGTACTAAATGCAATCTGACCTTTTTGTAAAAAAATCAAGAAGACGGTTCCGAGATGGCGGCCGTTTTTGCAATTATGTTCCACCGAGCCCACGACATGGGTATCAAATGAATACAGTAAACTGTGTGACGTAATTTTAAATCTAATAGAATTGCCATCATAAAATGGCGGAATACATATAATAAACTAAAAAGTAGAAAATAAAATAAATGGTTAAAAAATTTTTTTAAAAAAAATTCTTTTCATTGACTAAAAAATGTACTGAAAAGTAAAAAATAAAAAATATTTTAAAGAAAGCGTGAAATTTCAATTTTAATGAAAAAGTTAAGTAAAAGAATGGCGCATTTTTCATCAAAAATTGAAAATATAACTGTAAATCGCGTGAGATTTACAATAACCGTCAATTTTTTGCTTTGTTAATTTCAAATTCTAACAAAATTTTTTGATGAAAAATGCGCCATTCTTTTAATTAACTTTTTCATTAAAATTGAAATTTCACGCTTTCTTTAAAATATTTTTTATTTTTTACTTTTCAGTACATTTTTTAGTTAATGAAAAGAATTTTTTTTAAAAAAATTTTGTAACCATTTATTTTATTTTAATTTTTCTCCCATCAAAATATAAAAATTCTCGCCTATTCTTCTTTCTTTAAACTCCTTTAATCCCTCATGGGACATAGGGCGGAAACAGTTGCCCTCCAGCGGACTCTGTTTTGCGCGATAGCTCTTAGCTCCGACCAGGATCTCCCAGTTGTTGCGGCTTCTTCTAGTAGGGTTCTCCTCCACGTTGTTCTAGGTTTTCCTACTCGACGGGAACCTTGCGGATTCCAGTCAAGGGCCTGTTTGGCTAGATTTTCGTTTTCGCGTCGCAAGGTGTGGCCAACCCAATTCCATTTCCTTCGCCTGATTTGGTCGTCTATCCTTTCTTGGCCGGCACGGCGCCATAGTTCTTCGTTTGAAATTCTATCTTGCCAGCGGATTTTTAGGATACGACGAAGACATCTGTTGATGAAGACTTGTAGGCGCCCTGTGATGAATTGGGTGACTTTCCATGTTTCGCAACCGTACAGAAGAACTGCCTTAACGTTGGAGTTGAACAGCCGCAATTTGGTGTCAGTGGAGATCACCGTTGATCTCCATATGTGGGACAGGCATGCATATGCGCCTCGTGCTTTATTTATTCTGGAACTTACGTCTTCTTCTGCCCCACCATTTTCGGTAATAATGCTACCGAGGTAGCAGAATTTATTACCAGTTCCACGTCACGTTTATTCAGCACAGTCCGTTCAATGGTGTTTGTATTTATCCGCATTTCTTTAGTTTTAGTCGGATTTAGCCTTAAGCCTGCTGGACTACTTTCTGTTGCCAAATTGTTTAGCAAATTTTTGAGGTCCTGGTGTCTGTGGGCCAGCAAACAGATATCATCGGCGTAGTCGAGGTCCTTAAGGCGGTCTACCAAACCCCATTGTATGCCGCCTGTTCTATTATCTAGAGCGCCGACAAGGATGTCATTTATTACTATAAGAAATAGTAATGGTGAAAGTAGGCATCCTTGTCGTACTCCTGAGCTCACCTCAAAGCTGTCGGACAATTTTCCATTATGGAGAACTCTGCATTTGGAATTGTTATATAGGGCTTTTATCAATTCTATTATTTTATCAGGCAGTCCACGTCGCCGTAGTGCCTGCCAAATGAAGCTCCTATTAACCGAGTCGAACGCTTTCTCATAGTCTACGAAAGCAAGGTAAAGGGGGGATCGGAATTCAGTAGACTGCTCCACTATTATTCTCAAGGTGTTAATATGATCAATACAGGAGCGGTATTGATAGTAATATATGGGACAAAATTTTGCCCACAGTAGATAATAAACAGAAACAAACTCGCCTATTAAGATTTAAAATTTTGTCCATCATAAAAAACAAATACAGTACTTTTCAAAATTATTTGTGCAGAGTAAAATTTACAGAAAAGCGTCAGTAGAACCCTAATATCGGTACTTAAAACACAAGTTATTTGTTGAATTTGTTTTCTTTTGTATTCTTGGAAGTATTTATAACAAATTAACATTAAAAACCAAATAACAATTTCACTTCTTCATTGAAAAAAACGATAAAATTTAGATTTCAAAATTATTTGTGCAAGCGTTTTTCCGTTTCAAAATTATTTATGCATAACAAAAATTAAAGAAAAAACCATTATAAATTAAATTAAAATTATTATTTACATTGTTTCACTTTGTAAATACCTTGTGATCTTTTAATGAGATGTACGACCCCCCTCTCTCCTCAATGACCAATTGCAGTCGTCCTGGAACTGAGTCAATTAATTTTCTGTATGTTTCAACGTCGATTTGGTTTCAAACTTCGATAACAGCATTTGGTTCTCTTGAAATTTTAACGTATTTTATATTTCTTGATGTGCCATAGATTTTCAATAACATTCAAGTCAGAAGTCGGCAGGGCCAGTCTATAATTTCTTGTCTAACTCCATTTAAGAAATTCTTAATGAGCCTGCTAGTATGAATTGGTGCTTTATTCTGATGAAGGAAGACACCTGGACCTATTAGATTATTACCAGCAATGAAAAAACCTCTTACAAAAACCGTTTATAACCTCCAAGTACGTATTGGATGTTTCTTTCTCAGGAAGAATCAATAGAGGTCCGATTTCATTGAACGTCGCTTTTTGATAATTTAATTTTTTTCCCCTGAATTTGAACGGGACACTTTTTTCTTTCCCCTTATGTACCATCCAAGGAAAATGCTGACTCGTTTGTCCACAAAATGTATCTACAAAATTCAACAGTATTATGTTGGTATTACTGTAAACCCTAATGTTTAGCTTCTAAACACTTAAAGCGTGTGAATCGTGGAAGACGAAATTTAAACAGTTAGTCCCACCAACTACAAACCACTTCCACCACTGCTGCTTGTCCTTCGTGACCGAACGAGAGGCGGTTTACTGAATATGCTAAATGGTACATTTTGCGATCATCAACATAATTGCCTGAAATATGAGTCACTAATCTTTTTCTTCATCCTATTTTAATAATTTTGAGTTCATATTATTTAGGCATATTGTTTACTGATCGAACCAGTAAAAAGATTTTCTTCGAGTTGTTTTTATTTATTTAACTTTGTTTATCCTGAAAAACTGGTAATTTTTATACCTTTATTGACAAGTATTTTATTAATATGAAAATAAAACCAAAAACTGCGTAAATAATATGAACTCAAAATTATTAAAATAGGTAGAAGAAAAAGATTAGTGACTCATATTTCAGGCAATTATGTTGATGATCGCAAAATGTACCATTTTGCATATTCAGTAAACCGCCGCAGCCATATAATTTCGGCTTTTCTATATAAACTTCTCACTGTCTATTCCTCGTGTGTATTAATGTGGAAATATACAGAAAGTACTTCAAAAAAATGTTGAAAACACATGAGAAAATTTTTTTCGGCACTTTTTTGTTTGTTCACTAGCATATCTCAAAAACTCCCATTTCATGACAATCACCCATATATATATATATATATATATATATATATATATATATATATATATATATATATATATATATACATATATATATATATATATATATATATATATATATATATATATATATATATACAGGGTGTCCCACATAAACTTACAAAGCGGCCGGCTGTGGATAGGTCTTGGATAGACGAACAAAAAATCGTATGGGTGGGGGGGGGGGGAAATCGTAACGGTTTAGCCGCTAGGGCGTTTTGAAGTTTGTAACCGTATAACCTATTGTCAAGGTTTTGGTACCAGTGCACGCAGAATTCACACCTTTCTACAACGGTAAAAATAATGGTCCTATCTTATAAACTTTTGGAGTTATGAGTCGCCAAAGTCAAAATTTTGTATTTTTTTCACTAAAATTTCAACTAAAACCACCTTTTTCTCAAAAAAATACGTGATAAACCTAAATTTTTTTTTCCAAAATTAAAAAGTTTGGACAATTTCCTATAAATAATGTATTACAAGTTATATTCTAGGGCCTTTACTTTAGAAGTTATAAGCAATTTTAAAGTTAATTTCGATGCTTATTTGGCACTTTTCGACAAAGTTCAGATGGAAAAGTACTAAAAAAGGACGAAATAGAGCCAATTTCAACATTAAAAATGCTTATAACTTCAAAAATAGAAGCTGCGGCGTAAATTCTGCGTGCACTGGTACCAAAACCTTGACAATAGGTTAGACGGTTACAAAAATATAGGGTGATATGTAAAACTCTAGCAAAAAAACTTCAAAACGCCCTAGCGGCTAAACCGTTACGATTCCCCCCCCCCACCCATACGATTTTTTGTTCGTCTATCCAAGACCTAACCGCAGCCGGCCGCTTTGTAAGATTATGTGGGACACCCTGTATATATATATATATATATATATATATATATAGTATATATATATATATATATATATATATATATATATATATATAGTATATATATATATATATATATATATATATATATATATATATATATATATATATAACTGCAGTCTGATACTTGTGTTACATGTTTACCAGCAGCCCGAATTGGTATCGGGCAGAGCGATATTCTCTGCGCATGCGTGTCAATATGAAATTCTTGAAACCAAGCTAATTTTTTTTATGTGGCATGGTCAAGCTGAGGAATCACCCTCTGAACCACTAGGCCGTCATGTCGTTCAACTCATGGTGCAATGACTAGTAGTAAGCTTCACTTGAAAATAGAAAGAGAATAGGAAAGGTTAAGGTAGTCGGATGGATGCATAAGGAGAAGGCAGTGAGCCTCGCGTTTGCACTACTGGGTGTTATATGAGTGCATCCAATTTTTAACAGCCGGATGAGTCACAACCGTCAGGGCTAGCGAAAGTCTTGTTGGAGTGTTATGCCTCCTGAAACAAGTGAATCACACTAACCAGCGGACAAAGGTTGTGACGTCAACAGCACCATACTACCAGGTGAACAAGGAGGTGCACCGAACCCTAGATGAAGACCTCATTTAAGCGAAAATTAGGTACCCTATTATTAACCGGTTAAGCCGCCAGTATGCCTTATTAGGGCTACCTAATTGCGGGTAAATTGAAAAATATACTTGCTTATATTACGTAGATACACACCCACGCATATATATATATATATATATATATATATATATATATATATATATATATATATATATATGTATATATATATATATATATATATATACAGGGTGTCCCACATAAACTTACAAAGCGGCCGGCTGTGCATAGGTCTTGGATTGACGAACAAAAAATCGTATGGGTGGGGGGGAAATCGTAACGGTTTAGCCGCTAGGGCGTTTTGAAGTTTTTTTGCTAGAGTTTTACATATCACCCTGTATTTTTGTAACCGTGTAACCCATTTTCATGATTATGGTACCGGTGTACGCTGAATTCCTCACCTATCTACGACGGTAAAAATAATGGTCCTATCTTATAAACTTTTGGAGTTATGAGTCGCCAAAGTCAAAATTTTGTATTTTTTTCACTAAAATTTCAACTAAAACCACCTTTTTCTCCAAAAAATACGTGATAAACCTACACTTTTTTTTCCAAAATTAAAAAGTTTGGACAATTTCCTATAAATAATGTATGAGAAGTTTTATTCTAGGGCCTTTACTTTAGAAGTTATAAGCAATTTTAATGTTAATATTGGCCTTTTTCGATGCTTATTTGGCACTTTTCGACAAAGCTCAGATGGAAAAGTACTAAAAAAGGACGAAATAGAGCCAATTTCAACATTAAAAATGCTTATAACTTCAAAACTAGAGGCTGTGGCGTGGACATTATTTATAGGAAATTGTCCAAACTTTTTAATTTTGGGAAAAAAAGTTTAGGTTTATCACGTATTTTTTGGAGGAAAAGGTGGTTTTAGTTGAAATTTTTGTGAAAAAAATACAAAATTTTGACTTTGGCGACTCATAACTCCAAAAGTTTATAAGATAGGACCATTATTTTTACCGTCGTAGATAGGTGAGGAATTCTGCGTACACCGGTACCATAATCATGAAAATGGGTTACACGGTTACAAAAATACAGGGTGATATGTAAAACTCTAGCAAAAAAACTTCAAAACGCCCTAGCGGCTAAACCGTTACGATTTCCCCCCCCCCACCCATACGATTTTTTGTTCGTCTATCCAAGACCTATGCACAGCCGGCCGCTTTGTAAGTTTATGTGGGACACCCTGTATATATATATATATATATATATATATATATATGCGTGGGTGTGTATCTACGTAATATAAGCAAGTATATTTTTCAATTTACCCGCAATTAGGTAGCCCTAATAAGGCATACTGGCGGCTTAACCGGTTAATAATAGGGTACCTAATTTTCGCTTAAATGAGGTCTTCATCTAGGGTTCGGTGCACCTCCTTGTTCACCTGGTAGTCTGGTGCTGTTGACGTCACAACCTTTGTCCGCTGGTTAGTGTGATTCGCTTGTTTCAGGAGGCATAACACTCCAACAAGACTTTCGCTAGCCCTGACGGTTGTGACTCATCCGGCTGTTAAAAATTGGATGCACTCATATAACACCCAGTAGTGCAAACGCGAGGCTCACTGCCTTCTCCTTATGCATCCATCCGACTACCTTAACCTTTCCTATTCTCTTTCTATTTTCAAGTCAAGCTTACTACTAGTCATTGCACCATGTGTTGAACGACATGACGGCCTAGTGGTTCAGAGGGTGATTCCTCAGCTTGACCATGCCACATAAAAAAAATTAGCTTGGTTTCAAGAATTTCATATTGACACGCATGCGCAGAGAATATCGCTCTGCCCGATACCAATTCGGGCTGCTGGTAAACATGTTTAAACAAGTGACTGTTCAACACAAGTATCAGACTGCAGTTTTTTGTTTTTGCAATTCTACGGCAACAACATTTTTAAATAACTTGATTTCATTTTGTTTAATTAACCTTTTTTAAAATAAAATATAAAAACCTTAACGATTTTCTACGAAGAGGCCCCCTTTTGCTGGAGGCCCTGGGCCCGGGCCCGGTGTGCCCTGCCTTAAAGACGGCCCTGCTTTTTACTGTTGTTAAGAAAATTAATTACGAATTAAACGAGTTATGTAATTTTGAAAACGTAGATGATAGGCCAACGCTTTATACGCCTAGTAATAATGATAAGCTTCTTGTAGGGGTTGTTTTAGAAAAATTAGACGGTATGGTTAGAAGTAATGTTACAAAGAATCTCTCTTTAATCGAAATATATAATAAATTTTCCGAGCTAAGATTACTTGATGATGAACGAGTAATAAATTTCAATCGTAGAAAGTCCAAACATAATTTAAGAAATAATGGTCGACATCAAAGCTCGAAACTAAGAATTCACACAGATAGAAACTATCACAACAACCATGATACTAAAAATGGGTTCATATATAATTCCGAAAGACCTAATAGCATTAGGAGTTACACTCACTGAAATGACAATAGCACTATGCGAAATAATCATAATTCTAATTTTCAAAAAAATAATTACCAAACTCGTAGGAATATTGAATATAAATCTAGTAGAACAAATTTTAATAATAGGTCTGCTAATTATAGAAATAGGAATAATAATAATTATAATACCGTCTCCTACAACGATAATAACGATATAGAACCTATGCAGATAGGTACAATTCAAAGTCAAAATTTTTCGATGAAGCCTCAAAAGCTACCCATAGTAAGACTTACAATAGGAACTCACAATTTTAGGTGTTTAATTGATACCGGATCAGAAGCTTGTATAGAAACCAAAACTCTTTGAAAGTTTTCCCGAAATAAAATTACTGAACCCACTTTTCTACATAACTCTCAACGGTACGAACAAAATCCAAAATCAAATACTCACACCACTTCCAAAAGAATTCCGTAATAATAAAGGCCTAATGTCCTGGAAAGTAGTTCCAATGCAAAAACGAAAATATGATGCTATTTTAGGCATAGATTTGCTTAGCAAAATGAAAGTCCTTATAAATCTCCAAGAATTATGTTTATAAGTTAATAAAAATAAAATATTTTTTGAAAATTATTTCCCTTACGATATAAACAATATAATAATCTTAGAAACCAACGAAGGAAATATTATAGATAAATTACGCGAAGATAATTTGAACAAAGAAGAATTTAATCGCATTTCTAATTTATTAGAAGAATATCAAGATCTCTTTTACAAAGATGGTGATAAGTTATCATGTACCCACGAGATACAACATGAAATCACTACAACCCACATAGACAACCCGATATATTCCAAAATTTATCGATATCCTCAAATCCATGAGAAAGAAATCGAAAAGCAAATTTCAGATATGCTTTCTCAGAATATTATTAGGGAAAGTAATTCACCTTTTAATTCCCCTCTTTGGATTGTTCCAAAGAAAATTGACAAATCAGGGTAACAAAAATGGAGGATAGTAATCGACTATCGAAAACTTAATGAAGTGACTGTTAGTGACAAATTTAGGAAAAGCACAATATTTTTCTACATTGGATCAAAGAGCTTCCACCAGATTCTAGTTAAAGAAGCAGATAGGAAGAAGACAGCCTTTTATACTCCAAATGGACATTATAAATTCATCAGAATGCCCTTTGGATTGAAAAATGCTCCATCGACCTTCCAGAGAATGATAAATTCTGTTCTGAGGGATTACATAAATAAAATTTGTGTAGACTACCTTGACGACATATTGATATTCAGTACATCACTCGAAGAACATTTGCTAAGTATTAGAAAGATAATTAATAGGCTGAGGGAAGCGAAACTAAAATTACAAATAGATAAATGCAGTTTCTTTTCTAAGGAAACTGAGTATCTAGGACATGTTTTAACCTCCGATGGTGTCCGACCCAACCCTGAAAAGATTAAAACCATACAAAACCTTCTTCTTCCGACCACACAAAAACAAATAAAATCTTTCCTAGGTGTTATAGGATTTTATCGCAAATTTATAAAAAATTACGCTAAAATTGCGCAATCTCTAACAAAATATTTAAAGAAAAATACTAAAGTAAACATAAATGATCCTAATTTCATTGTTGCATTCCATAAATTAAAGGAACTTATAACAAACCACCCAATCCTTAAGTATCCTAATTTCAGTAAAACCTTTAAATTAATTACCGATGCTAGTAATTATGCCATTGGAGCCGTTCTTACACAGGATGGCCACCCCATATCGTATGCTTTACGAACGCTAAATAGTCACGCAATTAGTTATTCAACTATAGAGAAGGAACTATTAGCAGTAGTTTAGGGCGTTAAGTATTTTCGACCTTACGTTTTTGGCAGGCAATTTGAATTACAAACAGATCACCAACCAATAAAGTGGTTGTATACAAAATATTCGGGCAAAGATATCAATTCTCGATTACAGGGATGGTTGATTCAACTAGGTGAATACGACATTAGGATAGACTATATAAAAGGCAGAGAAAACAAAATTGCCGATTTCTTAAGTAGAATCAACAATGATAGAAATGAGACAAATCTAATAAACATAAAGGATACAAATAAGAGCCGAAGTTCACATAGTTTTATAGAAAATGACGATGCAGATAATGCATTCGTAAACATGTTTTCAGAAATTGTTGACACTTTGAACACTACCGCAAACTCTGAAATTAATAACGATTGTTTCTATAGAAACACTAAAAATATAAATAACATTGAAGAAGAGAATGATAACGAAGAGTCGGTCAATGTTCAAACCGCTCATTCGCAAGAAGAAAATTTGCAGGTTCATATCCCTATCCTCGATACTGTAGTTAACAGGTTTAAACTACAAATTATATTCGTCGAAAATAAAGAAAAAGAATTCGAAAATATATTCAATAATAAAAGAATCTTTATTGACAAAAATGACATAAACAACAACAATATCGAAAACATTTTAAAATCAAATGTAATAAAAGGCACAATAGGAATTTATACTGATTTGAGTGATCATGATTTCAATCAGTTACAGCCAAAAAATCATTTTATTATTCCCCAATCGTAAAGCGTTTAAATTTCTTAAATGTAGTTACTTTGCAAAAGATATAGAGGATGAAGAACGTCTAAAAGTTCAAATATCACTCTTTCACAAAAACGAAGTTGGTCACTCCGGGATAATTTCCACATACGAAGGAATAAAAAAGAAAATATATCACCCTAAATTAAAAGTTAAAATATGGGAATTAATAAACAATTGCAGTATCTGTTCCTCTGGAAAATATGACAGACATCCCATAAAAAGTAAATTTCACATTACCGAGACTCCTTCAACGATTAATGAAATCGTTCACGTTGACGTTTACGTGAACAGTAAACACTCTTTCATTAATTTTATTGCCAAATTTTCTAAATTCGGCGTGAGTTTTCATTAAGAGGACCGAAATAGCATCACTATCGTTGAAAAATTACAACAGTTTATTTCAATAAGAGGCAAAGTTAAAAAATTTGTTTTCGATAATGAATTCAGTTCAAAAAATGTCGAAGACTTTTGTAGAAGCGAACATATAGATTTTCATGTCACCAAGCCCAATAATCACACAGGAAACGCCGACATAGAGAGGCTTAATAATACATTAACAGAAAAAATTAGGATTTTTAATTTAGAAGACAAACAACCCATAAAATTACAAATACTTAAGGCTATAACAATATATAATAATTCGCACCATTCAACAATTAAATGTACTCCAGCAGAAGTACATGAACATAAAGTTGACCATAGCATTATAAAAGCATTGAAGAGAAGAAAAACAAAATAATAGCACAGAAAAATGAAATTCGAGAAAGTTACGTAGAGACCAGAACAACAGGATTTATAAAGAATTACAAATCACTCCGTCATAAAGAACAACCAAAATACAGAAAATTTAAATTAAGAAACATTCATAACAGCAACATTAAACGTCCCTTTAAATTTTCAGGTCAAAACAATTCTAATATGGATGCTGATCTTGACAATGATCCTCCCAGCCCGAGCAATGCTAACCATTGAACAAATTAAATCAGAAACAGGATTCACAATAATCAAAGTAGATGAGATAGAGATTTTAAGCAAATACGATACTGTTCTACATATAATACACCCAGAAGAAATTGTAAATGTAATGACTAATTTGGAAAACAATATACAAAGTTTAAACATAACACATAAAATATCCTTACTGGAACAAATAAAATCTCTCAAAAGTAAAACCGTGACATTATTTCCAAAGAGATCAAAAAGAGGATTAATGAATATAATAGGTACAGGTTTAAAATGGATGTTTGGAACTCTCGATGAAAATGATAGAATAGAAATAGAAGAAAACCTAGAAGTAGTTAATGAGAATAATAAAAAGTTTATAGACGTAACTAATCAGCAAATTAAAATTAATGATAGCTTTAATAAATCATTCACATTATTAAAAAACATTATAGAAAATGATAGACAAAATATATTAAACGTATTAGAAGATATAAGAACAGTAGAGAGAGAAATATTAGATAGAGAAACAGCCCTAGAATACCAACTTAGAATATATACGTTAAAAGATCAATTAGAAAAAGTCCAAGACAACCTAATCGCTGCTAAAATAGGATTAGTTCATCCAAGTATTCTTAACGACGAAGAAATAAAGCTGTACGGAATAGATTTAAGTAAGCTAAGTAATATGAAAGTCGGTGTAGCAAAATTAAGACGCTAATTGTACCAATCGCAAATTCTGAATATAAGCAAATTGAAGAAAATTTAGAATATATGTATAGTAATAATAAATAATAAAACTTCCACTTTCGAAAATAACTTAAGTCTAAGCCAAGCAAGAATTGCGTTATTAGGAAGAAATGTAATATAATTAATAATAAAATAGAAGAAATCATTGAATTAAGAAATAAACAATATCAACCAACAATATTTAAAAAGCACTTGTGACGAGAGGAAATTATCTTTAACTGGAAATTTTGTCATAAATTTCACAAATTGTACAATTAAGTTAAGAAACAGAGGAAACAGAGAATTTAGCAATAAAGTAGTCAAGTTCACAGAAAGATTTACCATACCACAATATGAAAATATAACTTTAAATGACAAATCCATTGATTTTCAAGAAATTTCACTGCATCAAGAGAAAAATATAAAAGAAATAAAAGAATTAAAACTGCATAAAATTGTAAATTATAGTTTAGGCTCTAATAATATTATATTTCTGGTAATAATTCTAGCTGTTGTATTTTATAAAAAACTAGCAAAAACCCGCGTGCCTTGCAACGCCTACTCGAATTTTCACAGATATCTCTTATTTACACTTATTAATTTCCACTTTAATTTAAAAAATCACAGATTGGGAAAAAAAATAAAATTCAAAATTATCTCAATAAATTCACGCTAAATCACCAAATCAATTAAAACAATTTTTTTTCTATAACCAAGGTTAAACTGCTTCGTCACAAAATCACTTCGTTACGAAACAAAACTCGATCATTCAAAGCCTTCTTCAAGACTAAAGTGTTGAATGAAATACTCTAGCTTCCTTTAAAGTGTACCGTTACAATAATTGGCAGAACCTTGTTTTAAATATCCTATTCATAGACTTCTTTTTAACCCATCATAAAAAACAGGTACTCGTTTTTTTATTGCCATTCCTGGAAGGCCGAATTTTCGACCCAAAACAATACCTGAACATTCACCTGTTTACCTAATTTCTCTTGTAGGATAATATGGCATGCGACTTTTGTATTTACATTGTTTGCGGTTTCCTTTTTTAATATTGTAAATTGTCTACTGAAATTGAGGTTTTGGAAGTTCCCTTTGCTATGCATACTTTTTTATTTCTATAAAATTGAATCCCAATTACGGCTCGCTAGTATATGTATATCAACAAAATAATTTTTTTTTCGAGTGAAAAAGAAGCCAGAATCAGAAAGAATGCGTACCTATTATTACAATCAATAAAAATCCTTCATAGCGAGGAAAGTCAAAAAGTGGAAGTCATTTTTAAAAGAGTTGAAGTTTCAGAAGGAGTAGTATTTTCAAGGCCGATAATAAATATCGATGGCTGCCTTTCGAAACCTTATTCTACTGTCGGATCAGACTGAAAAACCGAAGGCGATAATCGGGAAAAATATATCCCTGATAGAGTACAAACTTTTTATCATTGCAATTGTAGACCTGAAAGAGCCTATTTAAATATCGATTGTTCCGTGAATGTTTCCTATAAAACGATCAGGATATTTTTTGGAATATCTAGATATTTAGATACAGGTCTGTCAAGTATACAATTCGAATGATCACTTGCTTTCCTTCTCCTATAGGTTAGACTAAAAAGTAACCCGGTAGTCGGACACGATAGTCGGTACCGATAATCGTATTTGATAGTCGTATTCGCCTAAAATATGGCCGCAAAAGTATTAAATCTTTTTGTGAAATTCCCATTGCAATACATACAGACAACAATTTTAAAAATGGGTTTTGAAATCACAGACAGACACTCCAATTATAATTATATAGATAGATAGATAGATAGATAGAAGATCGATAACCATATGAAACAGAACTATATTTTTAAATCACAGACAGACACGCCATTTACATTTATATAGATAGATAGATTTGAATGACGCCGCTCCGGTAATAGTATTCTACTTGTCATATCCTTTTGTTTGGTACCCATATCGAGTGGGTTGTAAAGAAAAGGTGAGTCCGGCATAGTTGGTCGCCATTTTGAATTTATAATGACAAAAAATAGGTAATTGTACTCTAATTATCATCCCCTTTCATTTGATACCCATGTCGGGGATCGGCGAGCCCAATTGCGCAATTCACCCGCCATCTTGGAACCGCCATCTTGATTTTTTTGCAAAGTGGTCAGATTACATTGTCACCCGAACTAAATATATGTGCAAAATTTGAAGTTGAACGGTTATATGGAAGTGGGTCAAAATCAAGTTTTAAGTTTTGTCTACATACATACATTCATACATACATACAGATAGAGCTAATATACTGTGTATATAAATAGCCTAAAACATGCTCGCAAAAATACTGAATCTTCCAGTGAAAGTCCCATCCCGATCGGCCCAGCCGTTTCCGAGATTACCGCGGCCAAACAGACAGACATACAGACATACAGACAGACAAAAATTTTAAAAATAGTGGATTTTGTTTTAATTACATGTAAATAACCAAAAAAACTTAAAAAAACATAATTATTTTGAAATTACAGACAGACACTCCAATTATATTTATATAGATAAAAGTAAAGATAATCCAGGAGAATTATCAAACAAGGGATGGAGGAGTTACATCCATTGAGCGGATATCAAATGATATCCACCAAAATATAACTATCAGGCCGGAAATCACGGAAATCACATGAAAAACCAGATCGTGGAAACGGCCTGATAATCAAAAAACATTAAATAATATTTTCCCAGAAATATGGAAGACTCAAATTTCAATAAATTCAGACAAAACAGGAAACGCTTATAAAAAAGCTTTTCCCGTCAAAATTACGATTTTACATATTTCTGAAAAATAGGAAATGCTTAGGTTAGCATTTAAGAAAATATAATTTACCCGAATATGGAAATTGTTTAGTTAGTCTTAAGATTCAACCAAAACTGTAAAGACCCTCCGAAGAGTGGTTATATTATTAAATTAAATTAAAATAAAGAAATACTCTAAAGAGAGTTTTTGTGTTTTTATTTTTTTATCCAAAGTTAATTAAAAAGGAGATAAACGCGAAAACATATCTCGCGCGAATTAGATATACATTAGATACTAACCCTAATAAAGATAATTTTTGGCAAGAAATAAAAGACAAATATGACAAGGAATAAGAAATATCTAATCATAATCATGTAATTCATTTTCTCACGACAAACAATTTTGTTGATATTAAAATACTTCTACGTCGGAGAATTTTGCCTGCTTCGCATTCTGAGTAAAAGAGAAAAATATCAAGTTGCATTAACCGAAACAAGTTGCATCTAAATTATTAAATCGTGAGAAAATGAATTTGATAACATCAGCAAATTTCTGTTAGAACTTTAAGCAGGCAAGAAATTATTATATGTTTGTCAGTCAGTTAAAATATAAATTTTAAACCGTTCGGATGTTTTTCGGTTATAATAAACATTTTATTTTAAACTTTGAAAAGTTTTGTGTTTTTTTTAAATTAAATTTTCTGAACATTTAAGTCGCGTAACAGGCGTTGAAAATTTCAAAACTGTCAAACTGTCGAATTGTCATGATTTCACACTAAAATACAGAGGAAAGTTTGCATTTTACTAGCTACTGTTATTTGTTATAAAAAATTAATAGAATTTGTGAAAAAATATCTATGAGTTTATTGCAAGTGCATACAAAAAATCCACACATGTATTTAGAAAGCAACATTTTTGAAGTCCTGGCGCTATGAATGAACCTTAAACGGACGTCAACGCACACGATTGGGCCATCATCATTAAAAGCTCACACCAACGGTTGGGAAACATTGATGAGTTCTCTTCCGCAATTGATCGTATCGACATAAATTATGACAGCAGTTATAATAATTTTGAAATGATGAAATGCCGACTAGATACTTATTCAAACAAAGATGATACATATATCCGGCAAAATGATTGACGACTTTTCAAAATTAATGAAATTTGAACCGACTACGATTAATTCAAGCATTAAAAAAATATGAAAAATAATAATGGTCGTGATAACAATAAGCAAGAACTCATTATTTTGCACTCTAAAATCGGCGACTACCTCAATAAGCTTTCCCCCTTCGAGCACAAAATTCGAACAAAATTGGATCATGTGGAGTCGAATTACAGTGAGCCGTAAAAGTATAGGTACCTCTGATATGAATATGAAATTCGTATAACTTCTGTTTTATATAAAGTATATAACATTTATTGTTAAATTTATAATAATTACTGATGGGTAGATTTAGGAAATATAACCAAATTGTTTACTCCAAAAACTGTAAATAAATGAAAAACAAAAACTAATTTTTTAACAGAAAACACTTATGCAAAATTATAGGTACCTTCATAAAATGTATGTACATATTGGTATACAGGGTGTATCAGTTACTTGACGAATTAGGCTGTGGATAGGTCTTGGATAGACGAACAAAATATCGTAAGGTGGGGGAGGGGAAATCGTAATGGTTTAGCCACTAGGGCGTTTTGAATTTTTGTTTGGCATAAGTTTACATATTACCCTGTATTTTTGTAACCCTATTAGATATTTTAATGAATAAGGCAGCAATCTACGCAGAATACTCCTATTTTGAACTGTAACAGTCAAGGTTTGAACCCACCAACGTCCAGAATTATGAGTCTCTCTTTCTTCCCTTTTGTACTTTTCCACCTGAGTTTTGCCGAAAAGTACCAAATAAGCACCAAATAAGGCCAATTTTCACATTTAAAGAGCTTATAACTTCAAAAGTAAAAGCCGCAGCATAATAGTGAAGACATTATTCATAGAAAATTGCCCAAGCTTCTAATTTTGCAAAAAAAAAGTATTGGTTAATTACGTGTTTTTAGGAGAAAAAGGTGGTTGAAGTTGAAATTTTAGTAAAAACAAAACAAAATTTTGACTTTGACGACTCACAATTCTGGACGTTGGTGGGTTGAAATCTTGACTTTTACAGTTCAATATAGGTGGGAGTATTCTGCGTAGATTGCTGCTTTGTTCATGAAAATATCAAATAAGGTTACAAAAATACGGGGTAATATGTAAACTTCTACCAAAAAAAAAAAAAAAATTGGCAGTTATAGGGACTGCCGATAGAAGTGAAAACTTAGAACTTAGATGTTGAAATTCGATTCTTAATTTTCAAATCTTTTTTAAACCACAGTCTATCACAAATGTCACAAACATGGCATGACATTTCAAGAAAATCTTTTTGAAATTCTCGATGGGCACTGGAATTTTGTTGGAAAGAAGAGTATGTTTGTAGAGATAGGTTATGTTGAGAACATAGACTTTGAATATTATTTTGAGCATCACGTGGAAGAATATTTTGGGGATTTGATGCATAGTTTACTATTCTTGGTTCATTTAATTGTGGAACATAATTTACTTGTGAAGGAATATCGTTTTGAACGTCGGTATTATAATCTGAAAATGATTCTGGAATGTATAATTCATTTAGTATTGATGGGCCAACAGCGCTAGGTGTATGAGTTGGTAGGATATATGGAACATTTCTTGTTGACGGGCCTGGGGTATGAAAATTCTGTCGTTCAGGAACATGCTTTGCAATTGTTTTTGAGGGATGATCTGTCTGTAAACTAAGCAAATTAGCTGCTCTTTTCTTATCTCTATACCGTTTACTTTTTTGCTGTTCTTGTTCTTTACGACGTTTAATTTTCATCTCCTCTTTAATTGTTATTGTTTGATGGTCAGAAATTTGTGAATTAATTTTTATATCACTTTTTCTTTTATCTCTATATCGCTGACACCTAACTTTATTTTGGAGTTTTCTCTTTCTTTCAATTTCATCCGATTTTTCCCTTTTATCCGAGGAAACCGCTGCTACCAATTCTTCTTCATCTTCTTGTCTTTTTTTTCTTTTGTTATCGTCTGAAGACATCTTCAGGATCAAGGATCCAAACAAATTTGGAAAACAGATATTTAACACATCAGTCAAAATGACTGGTTTTATATTTTCATTTTCGATACTTAATTGAATAATAGTAGGCGGTCAGATTTATTTTTTTATTCAAAATCAAAAACTTTTTGATTATAATCGATTGAGCGCGTGCGCCAGTCATGAGCATGTCGGTGACGCGAACCCATAACATTTTCCCCTATCAAAAAGTGCCCAAAGCGGCTAAAGAAGTTTTCACTTCAAAAAATCAAAATGCCTTAGTGGCTAAATCGTTACGATTTCCCCTCACTCACTTTACGATTTTTTGTTCGTTCGTCTATCCAAGACCTCTCCACAGCCTAACTCGTCAAGTAACTGATACACCCTGTATACCAATATGTACATACATTTTATGAAGGAACCTATAATTTTGCATAAGTGTTTTCTGTTCGTGTGCGTTGACGTCCGTTTTTGGAGTAAACAATTTGGTTATATATTTCTTAAATCTACCCATCAGTAATTATAAATTTAACAATAAATGTTATATACTTTATATAAAAGAGAAGTTATACGAATTTTGCTGTATTCATATCAGAGGTACCTATACTTTTGCGGCTCACTGTATATATCTTAGGCGATATTTTTTAGTTCACCTACTCCCAACCATTACTCTCGCGACTTTGACATCGGCGCATCGAGAAACAACTTGCTGGAGTGTTATACCTCCTGAAACGAGTTGAATTTCATCAACGAACCGATGACATGCGCTTTGGTGGAGCGAGGAAGGCTATGACAGGAGGAATCAGGAATGTAAAGAGGGAAGAAGAAATAAGGAAAGTTATGTAGGTGGGAAAGTGGAATAGGCGAAGGACCGTGGGGCTGGACGGGATTTGAACCCGGGACATCTGGGATGGTAGCCAGGCGCCTTACTCCCTAGACTACCGAGGTTGCATCTGCAAATGCTGGCCTGAATGAGCGAAGAATGTCTGTGTATGAAGAATTGGAAAATGGTCGCCTCCAAAGCAAGAATAACAACATCTGTGGGGATAATTTTACATTAAGCCATCCCAATTTAACAGAGAACCTTCTCAACCAAACTGTATCCATCTCGTCTAGCCCATCCCTCTGTTTGCCAGCGATGCACTTTCCAGAAACTACTACAAGATTACAAAAAATTAGCGCATATAACAAGGCGAACAACAAATAAAAAACTAGCAAGGAAAATAAAGTATCTCGAAATACCAAAAGAAGGACGGTTATCACAAAGGCTCCGTACGAAGTACCAAGCACCTCGCCAGTTGATGTCTCAACATATGTCCTCAAAAGTGCAGCAGATCCATCCTGGGTGCAGAACTTTTTCAAAAAGAAATTCTCCGTAAATCTGCTTAACTGTGAACCCGTTCTAACTTGAAAAATCAAGGTACTAAAATATAAAAACTTCAAACTGGTTATGCCGACAAATATGAATGGCTGTTTCTGAACTCCACAGCCGACAACTTCAGGTGGATTAATCTTACGTTGGGTGTTTGGAAGGATAGGCTAAGTAATAGATCTAATATAAGTAAGTTACTAACTACTAAAAAGCCAAACAAAAAAACGTAGTTCTAATACTAACATTAAAACTAACACCACCCGGTCCTCAGCTACTTACTCAACCGGCACACGAGCTTCTATTCTACTAACCTTACTTCTAATACAAATAACTATCAAGGCACCTCAAACTACACGCCAACTTCATCCTTTACTGTCCCGCAGTCTTCTTTCTAACACCAATAATTTTCGAAGCTTTAAAACTAATCCTAATACTAACTATAGTACTAACTTTTCGTTAGCGCCCCACGCTTTTTGACATTTAAGTAATATATATTTATAAATTTTGCCAATAAATTCATTAATTTCATTCTTAGCTTGATTTCGGAAGGTAAGTTGTTCGCATATCAAAACTTTACATTCAAAATTATTTTTTAATTTTTAGTTAATTTTAAAATAAAAGCGTATTTTTCAGTTTTTGAAAACTATATATTTATATTTTCTACTTATGTATTATCCTATTATCTGTTTTCCGCGATTTTGTGGCTTGCCTCTAGATTTAGATTACTGTATTATAATCGTCATAACCATGCTCAGGGGGTGTAAACAAAAAGATAATTCGCCATTTTGAATTTGGAATGACGCCACACAACTAATTGCATTCTACCTGTAATGGCCTCTCATTTGATACCCATGTCGCACAGTGGTCTGAGAACAATAATTAGGCCGACAAAATTATTTATTTGCGATATCAAATTGTTAGTTTTTATGTTTTCCTTATTTCTTATACCTGAAAACACAAGACATCATTTTGTACCTGTGAATATTTTCATTTGCCATGTGATTATATTTTTTGTTTGCATAAACATTAATCAAATTCGTTATTTTTCGTATATATTACAGGTTTAGATTATAAGTGACATTTTGTATTGGTTAACCCGTTTACAGGAGATTTAAAGGAGTTTGAAAATGGCTTAAGAGGATCAAAGTTTGTATCCAATACTTGTTCCTAACATGTTCTCATTGCATTTTTTGCTTCTTCTGATAAAAGTGTTTTTTATACGCAATTTTATTAACAAAACCTCGCCTCTTTTAAGTTATCAGCTCTTATCTAGTTTTTCTACATTTTTTTGAGAGTTTTAGTATACCACTTTAAAAAAACTTGACATTTTGCTCAGCGGTGCCCAGCTGAGCTTGTTTTAATCGATTGAATTAAAAGCAAAATTAAGAAAAAGGGCCACCTAAAATCTACGTAAATAAATTGATATATAATCTAAAAACAGTTACTATAAGATTTAAAAACATGTTACATCAATTTTTTTTTTAAATTTAAGTATCAGATTCGTAATCAGCAACCTCAAAAACACAAAAAATATATTTTTAACATGAATTTATTTGTTTTAATTTTGGATGCGTAAACTCACCGTACAGACCACTGTGTGTCGGGGTTGAGGAATGCAAATGCAAAAATTGGAGCCGTCAACTTAATTTTTTACAGATTGCATTGTCAAGTAAACTACGCATATTTGCAAAATTTGAAGTTGTTCGGTTTTATGACAGTCGGTCTAAATCAAGTTGCAAGATTTGTTTACATACAAGATTCAGGTGAAGCTTATACAAAGCGTTTAAAAAGAGTGTGAGAAAAAACGATAGTTTAGCATCCAGCTGCGCACTCGCCTGCCTTTTTCTTTGGCTGCGTGAATCTCGATACCTGCACACACACTTACATCGCCCACGCCTCCCCTTTTTAGGCTGCCACGCTGCTCCCCAGTAGGAAATAGAGTCGATTCCGTACACTATCCTACGAATTTACTGTCTACTTTCTGGATCGAAACATTCCTTCTATGAACATTGCGAAGTCTAAGCATAACTGCAACCTTTTGCATTGTAATTCAATCCAATATGAAGGCATATGGGCATTAGCATTCATTTCAATAACAAGTCAGAGTCACGAAATGATTGGGAGTAGGTGAAATAAAAATACCGCAGCTAGGTTGTGACAGTTCTTTCCGTCACTTTTCTCTCCATCTTTCGACTAGAGCTGCTGTTCGACATTTAAAAAAAAATAATAATAATAATAAAAAATACATGGTCGACAGTAGCTCCAAAACTGCAAATCTGCTGGAAGTATTGAGTCAGTCCACGACGACGGGGGAGCTGTAATTTATTGTAAAAACAGGTAGTAAGTTCAAAATTTGAAGTGTGCAGTACAGCTATAACGGTAATTTTTTACTTCATACGGAAGTTTTCTAATCGATCCGAAAATCAAATCCATATCAAGAACATATTTTCGTTTTTCGATGTCCCATAGCATTTTAAGCATAAATTTGAGAAGAAGTATGTGTGTGGTAGGCGAATGGCTAACAAACACGGTGGTGGTACCCGATTTGACACTTCTACCAAAACCCGAGAGGCGTCACTTTAGACGAATACCGTGGTGCCCCCAGGGTTAGGTACTTTTTGAAAAGTGCTCTGCGCCACAAAACAGAAGTCTAAGTCAGTTGGGCTGAAGGTTAGCACCCCCAATCCCATAAAAAACGATTACTACGAATCGGTAAAAACAGTGACTCGGAATCGGATGGACAACATGACGACGACGTTTGCTTTTCGACCCTGACAGGAAACGGATCATAGAATGTGAGAGCACTGCTGAAAATACAGATATGCCAGAATAGGCTAGTCGGCGAGAAGGAAAAAATGACAAAAAGTGCATTTTCGGCCCATAGGCGAGATTTTTATTGGAATCGGTTCGCTTTAGGGTGTAGTTTAACGCCCTAAGTTTGCCCAAAATTTGGTTGACCGCATAACTTTTTAATTAACTTATTGTGAATAAAATAGGCACTTTTTTTATATTTCTTTCAATATCTCCGTTCCTGCTAGCTTTTAGTATAACATATGCTTTGGGAAAGCTGTTCGTTATGAAATTCTCTAAAAAATGAGCCCTGTTAGAAGTCGCTACGTGCAAGTGTGATCTTGCAAACAGCTTCCAAAGTTTTCAAATTACGTTACTTTCACTATTTGTTTACTCGAAAGCAACTGCACATAGAGGGCTGAAAATTCTCACAGATGGTGTTTATGTAGTCCGGGTAATGTACAAAAAATTTCAACAAGATCGGTCCATTACTTTTTGAGTAATTAACGATCTACTTTTTTTTGACATTGCTGTCATTTTTTGCAAGATCAGTTTATAATTGGGAAAATCATTTAGAAAACTTAAGAAACAATTGAAAATGAAATCCCGCTGGAATTTTTGAAAAATCGCAATTTTGATCGATTTTATGAGGTTTTCCACGCAACTACCTTTTTATACGCGACATAAATAAACAAATATGTTGTTATATTTTTACTTTACCTTGTTTACTACATAAACACCATCTGTGAGAATTTTCAGCCCTCTATGTGCAGTTGCTTTCGAGTAAACAAATAGTGAAAGTAACGTAATTTGAAAACTTTGGAAGCTGTTTGCAAGATCACACTTGCACGTAGCGACTTCTAACAGGGCTCATTTTTTAGAGAATTTCATAACGAACAGCTTTCCCAAAGCATATGTTATACTAAAAGCTAGCAGGAACGGAGATATTGAAAGAAATATAAAAAAAGTGCCTATTTTATTCACAATAAGTTAATTAAAAAGTTATGCGGTCAACCAAATTTTGGGCAAACTTAGGGCGTTAAACTACACCCTAAAGCGAACCGATTCCAATAATAATCTCGCCTATGGGCCAAAATTACCATAAAAAAGCCTCGCCGACTAGCCTAGAACATAATAAGAATGAAGTAATAAAGTTCTGGTTTAAATAAAAAGCAATATGGGACCTTTTCCTACTTTCAAACTTTATCTTTCTGAATAGAGCTTAGTGATAACCCACAATCAAACTGCGAGTTACTTCTGGAGAAACTAATGGTATTGTCAAATAACTATAAAATTGAGCAGATGCCCGCATAACCTCATAAAGCATAACTATACACACGTTAATTCACACTATAGTAATAATTGTATTTTAAGTTACTCTTCGCTGAGGATAAACTGAATAAACGAATTTTAATTGCGATAACAGAGTTTTATTTAAAACGTCGAAAAATAAGGAAAAGCTTCAGCTAGGAGTCGCTTGGGGAATTCGCTCAGTAATACTGTGATAGATGCTGAACAAATGAACGGACGATCTCACTCTCCGAGGAACTGGAAGATCACCGTATAAACTGGAAGGATCATTTTACCCTCAAATCTCGCAATTTAAACACGCTCCACCAACAACCCCGCGATTTCCGCTAGCCCATCTCAGTACTTAAAACCTGTGCACCTTCAGGAAACGGTAAAGTCTTTCATCTTCATATGGCTAATGAGTGAAAGGCGAACAGCTAAATTTTTCAGGGAATGCAACATTTTAATACCCACTCGCGCACAACTATTCGCGGGAAGATTTAACGATTTTATATGGGCATAAGTTTGATGTATTGGTTCATATTTGTTTGTTTATGAAAGAAAGCAGCCGATTCAATTTTCTTTCCTTTTCTGTTCTTCAAACTCGTAAAGAGAGAAATCTAGCTTTGTCACTCCGAGTTTACCATGTATGCGTTGAGTTGTGTTCATCAGTGATGTTCATATATATAAACATACGACTAACTGGGTGAAAATTTCCAAATCAATCTTAATATTGCAACAGTAAGGGTTAAACTAGTTGGGATGTGGGTTTGACCTCTTCGGACCACGCGATGAACGTAGTATGATGAACGTAGACGGAATAAACTAACTTCTTACAAAACAGTAATACGTTAAGCACTAGTGGGAAATTAACTAGTATCATAATTTCGGTAACTACTGGAAAACCCGGGATGAGCCACAATTTCCTGAATATGAGGGACTTAGAAAACAATTCCTCGTCAAAAGAGTGCTGATCTAAAGTTTGTAAAAGGTAACGTAATTTGTGCACGATTTGTGCAGAATCCAAAAAAGATCACTTCGTTTAGATCGGGTCTCATTCCATCAAGTTTTTTTGATATTAGCAAAAATTATCAATTTAAGGTCTTTCTGACAGACGAAGTTTTTCCATTTAAACAAAAAAGGCTCGACCGAATGTTATGAAATTTTTTCCAGAGCCTTTTTTCGTTAATATTTTTCTTTCGGCACGTCAAGGGAGTCGATATAGTTTTTCGTCCGCGCGGTATCGGTATAAACAAAAAAAAGTTCGACCGATTTTATGAAAATATTTTCAGATCATATTTTCGTTAATATTCTTCGAACGGTACCTCAACTAAGTCGATATCTTTTATGGTACGCGAAATAAATTATGGAATCTGTAGAGTAATAAAAAATAATAAAACACCGACTTTCGTTTAATACAAAAATCACTTTATTAACGTCCGATTTCTACAAGACAGAATTTATTACTAATTACCTTTCGATTCTTACATTTTCTTGTTACTTCCAAATCGACAAAAGCTGATCTTGCATTTCCTGCCATGCTTCTTTCAAAGTTCAAAGTGAGAGTTAATTAAACTTTGAATGACTTCGATTTTGTTAATTTAGCATTTAGCAGGAAATGCATTTACTGATTTATTATGATTTAAATGCAAATTGGGGCTGTGGTGAAATATGTTGAGAAATATTTAAAGCAAATTTGATTTATCATTAAAATTTGTAAACCGGATGTTTAAACACCCCCCTTCTCAAGTTTGATGTCCTAATGGACATCTCTTTTTGTACTCTTTTCTAACCTGAAAACATCTTTGTTCAATTTGGATTTTACAACATATATTGCTATGCTAATTATTGTCATCAACAAAATTATTATACCTATTGACATATTTATGAATTTATTTTGTCCAGATTACATACTTGACTTCTTTGATTTCTTTAATGTTTTCTATTGTCTTTAGATTTAATTCGTTTAGCGTTACTTTTTGACTAACATTTGTTATGTCTAGGTAATTTGGAAGAATAATATGTTGTACATAACTTATTTGTGAATTCCTAAACTTTGTTTCTCCTATTTTTATGCTACAGTTATTATATGTTATAATGTAATTGTTATCTAACTTATATTCCATATTGTCACAAGTATTTCTCAATTTAAGCTCTTTAGCGTTTTTGACATATATCATATTTGACCCTAGTTCATCTATTTCTAATTTCGTATTCTTTATTTTTTGGCAATTCTGAAATTTTTTCTTTAAAAGATTTTGAGTACATTCATTTGCTGGTTTTAACCTTTTAAGATAATATTCCTTATTGTCTACATAACTAACATTCCTAAAAATTAATATGTCCCTTTCGTCAATAACAATTTCTTCCATTTTAACATTTTCTTCCTAATTCCTTTTCGAATCTAGGGATGGCTATCACGAATATAATTTTTTTGTCTGCTTAAAGTAAAGAGTTTTTTTTATTTCTTTCATTTTAAATATGTCTACGTTAAAAATGTCTATTTCTTCTGGGGTAAGAAATGATCGGCCCATTATATTAATTTTGCGAATATAATGTTATTTTGAATTTTATCGATTTCGTCGTTAATTATGTTTAGGCTATGTTATGTTGTTATCGTTTGAAGGAAATGTAATTGTTTTATAGTATCTTGATTAGCTTTAATGGAATTTCTTATAAACTTATCCGTTAATTCTTCGCTTTTGTTAATTCTTTCCCTAAGTATTTCTAAGTTTATCTGTAAGTCATTATTAATCCTAACCTGTTTATTAATACCGTCTATAGAATTATGATTATTGATTTCTATTGCTCTCAAATGATCCTCTATTTCTTTTTAATCCTCGTTGTCCATTGTACCAAAAGCCCATTTGAGGACAGTTCCTCCTAAGTCTATTAGTCCTCTCTTTTGTCTGTGGGGTAGAATGGTGTCGATTTTGTGCCTTGTTTTTTCAGTCAACCTCCGGAGCTGTATTATAGTGGTTTCGTCTTCTTGTAGTTTGAATGTGCGATTTATACTGGTTTCAATGTTGTTTAATGTTCGTTTAATATCGTCTGCGTCTATAATATGTAATATCTTGTCGTATCCTTCAATTATCTGTACAGTGTCTGTTTGTATCCATGAAAATCCTGCTTGAGTATCAAGTCTGTTAACGTTTATTGCTGCTTCTCCGTCAATCCTGTTGTTAGTGCCAGTATTAGAAGAACAACCTGCAAAATATTTATATTTTCGTTTTATTCGAGATGGATGGATATTGCGGTTTCTTTCGTCCGTTAGTTTGTTATTGAGAAATTTTGTTTTGATTTTAATGTACCTAGGTTCCGCTTTTTGTCTTTCTACCTTTGGATTCTGGACAAGTATTTCCTGGTCTTTTTCTAAGCTAATATTTTGTCTACCTATATTTAGTTTTTTAATAATTGCTACTTTTTTATCATGAATACTATTCCTAATTTTTTCTATATCTGTCACCTTATTAAGTAAGAAATCTATGGGTTTTGTTTGGGTTGTGGAGTGAATAGTATTATTGTATTTCTCCACTGCTTTCAGAACCTTTTCTTCAGGGGTTAATTTGATTTTTTCAGCTTGCAATATCCTTAAATGCTCATTCAGGGTTCCATGAGCTCTTTCTATATCAGAATTCCCGGTGTGGGACCGAGGAGATGTAAAATGAATTTCGATATCTTCTTTTCGCCCAAACTCTCGTACATTGAGATTATCAAATCCGTTGTCTAATACTAACATTTTCAGCTTTCCGACCAGCGAAAATCTAAATTTTAATTTCTCTACTATCGTAATACTGTTTCTATCATTAAGTTTTACTGCCATCAAGTGTTTGGTAAATTTATCTAGAGTCGTGAGAAATACTTCTCTGTGGCAATAAAATAGATCGCCATAAACTATTTCATTGGGATTATTAGGCGTTTCTGAAATATTAAATTTGTATTTTATGGGGTGTCTGTCGTATTTTGCTAAATTACATGTTGTACAATTATTGCTAAATTTATGAATTAAGCGTTTGACCTCCTCTGGATAGAAATAATCATTTTCTAATTCCTCGTAGCTCTCATTTATTCCTTTTCTTTTCTCATTTATTCCTGCCTTTTCTATTATGTTTACCATTTCCTCTTCACATTCCACATCTTTAGCCTTTAGAGTGCATTTAACGAATCTGAAACTTTTACTATTGCTAAACAGTTCGATCAACATTTTCTGTAGCACATTATATTTCACGTCTCCTATGTTGGAATAAATCCCTGTCACACCTTTCTTTATCTCTCTCCTTAATAAATCATTTAGGTAATCTTTTTTGTGCAAATCTTTTTCAGCTATAACTATCTGTTTATATTTTCTATACGGAATAATTATCTCTTTATCCTTCTTCTCGACTAAGTGAATTTGGCTGTAATATTTATTTATTGTACAATACCTTCAACTATGGGTATATGATCGTTTTGGTCTTCGACACCATCTTGAATTGTGACTCGATCGCTAGTTTGATAATCTTCCTCTACTTCGTTTATCTGCAGAGTTTCCTCATTAATTCTACTTAAAAAGTCCGCAACTTTATTATCTCTTCCTTTCAGATATTCTATATCAAAATCAAATTCATTTAGCTTAATCCTCCACCTTTTGCAGTTTTACATTCGGCTCTTTTAGAGAATTTAACCATACCAGTGGTTGGTGGTCTGTTCTTATTGTGAATTTCTGACCCAAGAGATACGGTCGGAAATATTTAGTGGCCCAGATTATGGCCAAAAGTTCTTTTTATATAGTCGAATACTTTGTTTCGTGTTCGTTCAAAGTGCGACTCGCGAAACGTATTGGGTGACCCTGTTCAATTCTTCACAACATAAGATAAATCTCCCTGGTTTATCTTTCATGTTTTCTTTCCCTTCTTCGTTCACCATATCACCTTAGGGCACGTTAATATTTTTTATTTCAGAAAAATAAAGCTGCATTAGGAAACTAGGTGCAGTTACATATACTCCTGGGCAATTATGTAGAAACAATCACGGTCATTCAGCTCTAGCAAGGGAACTTCAAGAACTTATCAACAATTAACATCATCTTTGGATAACATGGACATTGAGAAGCATCATTTGACATCATTATCATTGATACTAATTTAACTTTAAGAAACAAACTTTTCCTTAAGAACATTCACTCAAAACTTCATACATTCACTCGAATAAATATTTACTCTGGTAACACTTCTCACCTCAACACATGCACAATTAAAATTTTCATTCCCACTTGCATTATTCAAACAAAAATCACTTCAGTCATCCCGTTATATATTTCTATCCCCACTTGAATCGAATTCAAGTGATTTAACAAAAATCGTTGCACCCATGAATCTTCCTTTCTTTGGATACCGGACGCCTCGAGGGTAAGTTGGCTTAAAATTTTATTTTCCTCCATTTTAAAGTTCTTGGGAATAGACCAAGAACTATTCCTAAATTTTTCCTTAGTTCTCGGGAATAGACCGAGAACTATTATTCCTAATTTTTCCTTAGTTCTCGGGAATAGACCGAGAACTACTATTACTAATTTTTCTCTTAGTTCTCGGGAATAGACCGAGAACTATTACTAATTTTCCTTAGTTCTCGGGGTTAGACCGAGAACTACAACTATTACTAATTTTCCTTAGTTCTCGGGAATAGACCGAGAACTACTATTATTACTAATTTCTTCCTTAGTTCTCGGGAATAGACCGAGAATTAATATTAACAACTTTCCTTTTCCCTGTTCATGGGAACAGACTATGAACAATAGTTTCTAATTCCTCTCCTTTGACCTTGATTTTGACAATTCCTTTGTCCACAACCAAATTAAAGTTCAAGGCCAACTTTCAAGGTCAGGTGAGTACAACAATACAATCTTCATATTTTCATAATTTTTCCTTTTCTTCTTTAAATAATAATATTTGATATGGTGAACGATTTTCTTACGATTTTCTTGATTCGTTACAAATATATTATAATTTTGTTTCTCTGCTTTAAAGTTGAAGTGGTTTTAGTTTTCAACGTGGATGAGGATTTTAATTAGTTTGGTATTTAGTTTCCATCGTTGTTGAGGTGATCAAGTGGATTGTGTATTTTTTAGCTAAACCGTTGATGAGGGTGATTAATTATATATATATTTTTTTGAGTGGATGTTCACATCGAGTGAATATAGTAAAATTTAACTCAAGCTTATAAATTAACCTTTTCTATAATTCTTATCTATTACTTTCTTTAATAACTGCAAAGCTCCTAAATGTTTAAAATTTCTTCAAATTTAATGATATTGATTAAGTGAATTATATTGATTATTTATCTATTTTTATTTTGAATTGTGTACCTAAAATATAAAACTGAATTATTTAAATAAAAGTGAATTATAATTATAGAGTGAACTTTGCTCTTTTGTTTCTTTTTATCAGTGTGTGCTGTAACTGGAGGCCGAATGGTGTTAAATATTTTCATTTGTTCTTAAGGCAGTTTTTCTTTGAACACAAAACAACCCTCTTGAGACAGAACAGCACCAATCGCAAATTGACTGGCATCCGTAGTAAGAGTAAATCTCTTCCTAAAATCTGGATATCTCAACACAGGGTATTCAGTAATTAGCCGTTTAAGCTTCTCAAAGGCTTCAACATACCGTGGATCTTTTTCGTTGATCCGTTTATCTTTCTTCTTATATGTTCCTGAATGGAGGTACTAAATATGGGAATATCATCAAGATACACTACACAAATTTTATTGATAAAATCTCGGAGGACGTAATTCATCATTCGTTGGAACGTTGCCGGGGCGTTTTTGAGCCCAAATGGCATTCGGACATATTCATAATGTCCTTGTGGGCTAGAGAATGCGGTCTTAGCCCTGTGTTTCTCATCGACCAAAATCTGGTGGAAACGCGCGTTTTGGTGTTCCAAAATAACACCGTTAAGAAAATCGAACCCTAAACGTTTTTGGGGTCGCTGATCACGAAAATCGAGGTCCCGCGGTCCTAAAATTAGGGCGTCACCCCTAAAAAATGCAAAAAACACCCCTTTTAGGGGGTTTTCGCGATTATTTCAGTAAATTAAGGCGAACTTAATGGTAAGGGGTACCCCTAAGGTTTAACTCCTTCAAGAGGGTTAAAAATTTTCCAAATGTTTTATTAATATTTCATCAAATATAAAATTTTAATGCAAAACAATAAGTTTAAATTTGTTCCAATTACAATTTTAATGTGGGGGTAGTTTTACCCCCTTAAGAACTGAAAAAATTAATTTGCTGATAATACCTTTTGAACAGAATTTCAAACAAAAAGCAAAAAAAAAATTGTTTTGCAATTTTTTTATATTAAGTTGTTTTTATTATATTAGGGATAGTTTTAACCCCTTGAGGGTTGAAAATAATTTATTTTTGCCTGACAGTACGCCCACAATCGAATTTGAAGCATAAACTTGAAAATTTTTTTTTTACAATTTTTGCCATTTGTCGCCAATTTAGGGGTACTTTCAACCCTTTAGGACTACCCCTTACCATAAAGTTCGCCTTAATTTAGAATAAATCAGCCACCTTCGCAAATAAAGATTAAAAAAAGTGCATTTCATCGCATTAGTTTTCATTATTACTGAAATAATCACGAAAACCCCCTTAAAAGGGAAGTTTTTTGCATTTTTACTCTGCTACTGTATATTAAATTAAGTTAAAACGCTTTTCCCCTAAGTGCAGAACGATATTTTTCATTGAGCGGGCAGAAAAGTGTGGGGACATTTGTTTGTTACCAACATCTTTTCTGTCCTAGCTAAGAAAAAACAATTTTTTCTTAATGACGTGTCTCGAAACCAAAAAACCTAATGATATAAAACCCAAAAACAAAAATTGTAAAGAGTTCGGCGATTGTTTGCCGAAAAAATGAAAACTGGAAACACTGACATATGCATACCCAGCGATTTTATTGGTTATGCTCACAACCATGTTGATTCGTGCTGCTACAGAAGTAAAGTGTTTAAAAATGTATTTAACGAATTTAAAACCGCCGTGTTCTTATATCAGTTCTTTATTAGATTGCGTATTCAACGAATTGTAGGTCGCTATGTTTTCATATTAATGATTTTTCAGATGGGATTTTTTATCAGTATTCGTTTAGATGAGACATTTTACGAATTTTAGATCGCCGTGTTCTTATATCAATCCTTTTTTAGATTAGATATTTAACAAATTTCCAATTGCCGTGCTCTCATATTAGTTCTTTGCAAGACATTATATTTAAGATATTCGTTTAACATTTTTCGTTTTTAATATTAAATAAATGGAATTCAATAAAGTTCATTACTTTAAATTTTTGGTTTTTTCAGTTCAGTGTTTCCAGTTTTCATTTTTTCGGCAAACAATCGCCGAACCCTTTACAATTTTTGTTTTTGGGTTTTATTGAAATTTGACTCTTCCATATTTCTGGGAAAATATTATTTAATGTTTTTTGATTACCAGGCCGTTTCCACGCTCTGGTTTTTCATGTTGTCCATATTTTTTTGGAATTCCGTGATTTCCGGCCTGATAGTTATATTTTGGTGGATATCATTTGATATCCGCTCAATGGATGTAACTCCTCCATCCCTTGTTTGATAATTCTCCTGGATTATCTTTACTTTTAATTTTTTTATATGATGAAAAAATGGGTTTTTTGATGAAAGAACATATCTTAGTTCATACAACTGTTTATTATCATTTTATATTACATTTCTGTTTGACATAATTCTATAGTACCATATGCTTGATTGCCTTAAAGAGAACTGACTTACTTTAGACTTTTCCTAACACGTCTTACAGACTAACATATGTATGTATTGGTACAGTGTTACCAGTTATAAGAAAATGATAAAAATTACAAACTACAAATTTATTATACTCAACACTCCTCTTTAAATTTACAGTTTGAATAATTTTTTAAAGGCTCAAAAATGGTTAAATATATTTGTTTGTTTCGCATTTTAATTTAATTCAATCAATGCCTTTTAAATTAGTCGCAACAATTCTCTTATTTTTATAAAGTTATTTTTGCATAAACTTTTCGTGAGTATATCAGCTATATTGTCTTCGGAATTAACCTTGATTACTGTACTTCAATGTGTTTCGAGTTTTTAGTATAGTTTCCATATTTGGCAATTATTAATGCTCCCAAATTATCTTCAAATAATTTTATTGGTTTATTAATCAATAAATTGAAAGTTTCGTTTAACATATTTTTTATAAAAATCACATCAGTCACAGCTCCGATAAGGCTACATATTCAGCAAAGGTTGACGACTTGGTCACTGTATTTTGTTTGTGAGTTTTCCAAAAAATAACATTGTTATACAATTTAATAACGTATCCTGTAGTCGATTTTCTGTCGAGACTATCTCCTGCCCAATCTGAATCGACCATACAATCTAAAATGTCGCTTACATTGCTCCTTTTATACGTCAATTCTTATAGCATATTTATAATGATTTTCATTGTAGCAGCTTTGGAATCTACTCAAATAGTTAACACTAAACGCGATATCTGGTCTTGTGCCAGTGCTTATGTATAAAAGTTCTCCAATTAAATTTCTGTACTTAATTCTTCCGTCAATTTCAGATGCTGGATATAATTTTAAATTTGTTTCCATAGGAGTATCATATAATTTACACTTTTCTAAGTTATATTTACTCACAAGAGATTCTATATACTTTTCCTGACAACGTTAATTTATTTTCCTTTATATTATGGTTTATGTCTATACCTAAATAAGTTTTAACTTTTCCCATATCCTTCATATTGAATTGATTTGACAGTTTTTGCTTTAGAACTCTGATTTCCTTTTGGCTCTTACTGCAGATTAACAAATCATCAACAAATAAAAGTATAAATGTCGTTTCGTTACCTATTCGTTTTACATATACACAATAATCATAATTACTTCTCTCAAAGCCTAATTTCATTACAAATTCATTGAAACAATTGTACCATGACCTTGGGCTTTCCCTTAATCCATATAATGATTTTATTAATTTGCAGACTTTATTTTTCGCTTTTTCATAACCTTTGGGCTGATTTATGTAAACCTCAGAAATTACTTTACCGTTTAGAAATGCTGTTTCCACATCCATCTATTCGATTTCTAATTCATTTTGGCAACAATATGAGAGTAACAATTTTAGAGTCTGCATTTTTACGACAGGGGAGTAAACGTTATCAAGTTGTTCCTTTTGTTGGAAACCGCGAACAACTAGTCTAGCTTTGTAGGTGTTTTCGTCTTTCTTTTTATAGATCCATTTTGCATCAATTACATCTTTGTCTTTCGGTATATCGACTAACTGCCATGTTTCATTTTAAATTAGGCTCTTATACTCACAATCCATAGCTGCTTTCCATTTTTCCGACTCACTACAATTTATCGCCTCTTCAAAGTTATTAGGAACATTAGCATTACAATAGTTTACAGGGGTAAGGCGCCTGACTACTATCCCAGAGGTCCCGGGTTCGAATCCCGGCCAGCCCCACGGTCCCTCGCCTTTTCCACTTCTCCACTCACATAACTTTCCTTCTTTCTTCTCCCCTCTTTACATTCCTGATTCCTCCTGTCATAGCCTTCGCTAGTCCTTCCCCGCTCCACCAAGCGCATGTCATAGGTTGGTTGAAGAGATTCAACTCGTTTCAGGAGGCATAACACTCCAGCGAGTTGTTTCTCAAATGCCCCGATGCCAGAGTAGCGAAATGGTTGGAAGTAGGTGGAATAAAAAAAAAATGTGGCAGCTCCTTCCTACTTCTCTCTCTCTCTTTACTTCTCATCTTCCGGCTAGAGCTGCTGTCCGACATTCTATAGGAAAAAATAGATTGTCGGACAGTACAAAGGGGCTTTCCCTAAGTCTCTAGTCTTTCACATAAAAAAAAAAAAAAAATATGAAATTTGTTACGTTTTCTTCACAACCGTATCTTATTATAGGGGTTTTCTTTCTATTTGATCGTCTAACTTCTAATTCTTTTTCATTTTCTACAATCTTCGAATTTTCATAATTCATGATATTCTGATTATTTAATTCGTCATTTACAGCGTTTTCAAAATTTTGTCTATTTTCATAATCTTCACCTTCACTTTGTTCTGTTCTATTAATTTTATCTTTCTCATCATCCAAACATATCAATTTTGTTCTTTCTTCTATTACGTCAACATGTCTAGCGTTTACAATTTTATTTTCTAACAGAATTCTATACCCATTTTCGCTGTATCCTACCAAAATCCCTAATTTAGATTTGTCGTCCCATTTATTTTTTCTTATTTGTTCAGGCGTTCTAACAAAAACTCTACTTCCATAAATTTTTAAATGTTCTACGCTAGGTTTCTTTTTAAACATTGTTTCAAATGGAGTTTTATATTCATATGTATTAGCAAGGGTTCTGTTCTTTAAATAAGCTGAGGCTTTTATTATTTTAGGCCAAAAAATAGTTTTTATATTCGCTTCTGTTAATAAGCATCTTGCGGTATCCATAATGGATCTATTGTATCGTTCTGCCACCCCATTCAATTCGTGTACATAGGGAGGGCACGGTTTTATTTTAATACCTTTATTTTTAGCGAATTCATACATGTCCCGATTTAGATATTCTTTACCGTTATCACATTGTAAAGTTTTTATTCTCTTTCCTGTTAGATTTTCAACTAAGTTCACATATTCAACAAAATAGCTGTAGGTTTCTGATTTTGATTTTATGCAGTAGACTTTTGCGCATTTACTATACTCATCAATAAATGTAAGAAAATATTTCTCACCACAATAACCAGTGGTTTGGTATGGTCCGCTTAAATCGGTGTGAATAGTTTCTAATATACATGACGCTTTAGTTCTATTATTTTTAAATCGTAAATTCGTCATCTTACTTTCTATACAGGTAGCACATTTAATATGTTCATTTTCTAAATTTCTTGGCAGTCCTACTAATAATTTATCTCTACACAGTTTATTTAAATATTGGAAATTAATGTGACCTAAAATCCTATGCCATTTTTCTTTTTCAGTCATTTTCTCATTCTTAGCTACATTAGTAATAATTTCTTTGTTTCTTGCTTCATTAATAAAACTATACATGTAATACAAGTTATTTTCTTTCTTAGCTACTGCTATTAAATTATTATTTTTATCTAGAATCTTTGAACTATTATATTGAGAAATTATTTTGTGGTCATTGGTTACTTTAGCATAACTAATTAAATTATTCTTCATATCTTTAACAAAATAGACATTATTTAATGTTACTTTAGAGTCGTGATTGTAAATCTTAAATACAGTTTTAATTTTTCCAATTTTAGTAGCTTTAAGAATATTGCCATCACTTACCTTTACATAGACTGGTTCTTTCAAAACTATAAATTCATTATAATATGCATCGCAGTTCACTATGTGGTCTGTACAACCGCTATCTAAAATCCATGTTATTTCATTACGTTTTATATTATAATTATTGGAGCTTACGGTTGAACACTTACTTCTGATGTGAACGCCGCTTCATTACCCTGACTTTCGCTTTGCTCTGACGATGCCTGGACGCCTCGGTTGCTGCACCTACCATAACCGCCTCGATATGATCCTCGGCTGTAGTTGCTACGTTGATAACCGCGATTGATATATCTTCCTCGGTGATAGCTTCTGTTGTAGTCACTACGTTGTGTTGTATTTGAGTTGCCTCGCCCTCGTGTGTATTGTGTTTTTCCTTGCCTACAGTCTCTTTGCATGTGTCCAGCTGCTCCGCATTTATAGCATTTCGCTCTCATCTCAGCAGCAAATGCATTTGAATTATTCTTTTCGGTCTTTGTTATGCTTTGGTTATCTCTATCAAGGCTTTTCATCATGATTTTTGATTTTACATATTCACAAGTTCTCTCTTCTTCTCTGAGTACGTCAATCAGATCACCAATATAACAGTATTCGTGTGGTAGTGCTTTTAGCATGTATCGGAGTTTTTCTTGTTCATCTAACTTTCCGCCGGCTGTAATTAAGGCATTAGAAGCCTTTTCAAAGTCATCAAAGAAAACGGTTACATTCTCATAATTTTTAAGTTTGACGTTTTCTAGTTTGCTGCGACACACTATCTGTAGTGCTGTCGATTCCTTCGAATACATTTCATCGAATTTCTTCATGATTTTATAGGTTGTGTCCAAATTTCCTACATACTCCAATTGACGATTAGATATTGAGCTATATACATAATTCGTCGCTCTTATGTCCTTTTTATTCCAAGTCTCCAATGATTCCGAATCTAGCCTTTCTCGTGTTGCTTGCTCTTTACACTCTTTAAATTCTAATAATTTCAAAACTCTTCTTTTCCAACTTACGTACTCCGTTCCGTCAAAAATTGGAACAACTACATCACCCACCTTTACGTACGACGCCATTTTTTCTGAATCTCCAGCTTCTTTAATGGAATTTTTAATTATAAGCACTCTTACTGCTTCTTCCACAAACAATTTTCTTAACCTTTTAAATTTTTCTTCTTCTACTTCTGATTTTATTACACTTTTCATACTTTAAAGCCACGCACTTAATTTTCTTTCTTTTCCGGACACGAGGCAAAATTCACCTAATCTCTTTTCTACATCACAATAACTACGCTCTGCTTCCATGAAGAAAAAAAATGTGTTTTTTTAGATGAAAGAACTTAGTTCATACAACTGTTTATTATCATTTTATATTACATTTCTGTTTGACATAATTCTATAGTACCATATGCTTGATTGCCTTAAAGAGAACTGACTTACTTTAGACTTTTCCTAACACGTCTTACAGACTAACATATGTATGTATTGGTACAGTGTTACCAGTTATAAGAAAGTGATAAAAATTACAAACTACAAATTTATTATACTCAACATTATAAAATACAACAGCTAGAATTATTACCAGAAATATAATATTATGTAGTAGAGCCTAAACTATAATTTACAATTTTATGCAGTTTTAATTATTCTTTTATTTCTTTTATATTTTTCTCTTGATGCAGTGAAATTTCTTGAAAATCAATGGATTTGTCATTTAAAGTTATATTTTCATATTGTAAAAAAAAATAAAAAATAACGTAAACTCTACAAGCGACCCCGAAAGACGTTACCAACTGGAACGGGAGTACTCCCAATTACACCGGGAGGTAAAGAGAAGTGTCCGGCGTGATAAAAGGGACCAGATAAACGAGCTCGCAGAAAAAGCGGAAAACGCGGCAAACACAGGCAACAGTAAGGTGCTGTACCAAATTACTAAACAGCTCTCGGGAAAGCACTCTACTAAAAAGCATGCCGTTAAGAGTGCGGATGGAAGGCTGCTGTGCAGCGACGAGGAGCAGCTCCAAAGATGGAGAGATTACTTCTTCGCCGCCCTGAATGGTTCATTTACACAGGAACCTCAGGAAACCAGCAACAATGCACAGCCTATAAGAATCACCACCCGAGCCCCATCCAAGACGGAAATAGTAACCGCAATTCATGCGATGGCCAATGGTAAAGCAGCTGGGAAAGATGGCATCCCGCCAGAATTGTTGAAAGCCGATTCAAGCCTCATAGCAGATGCGCTTCAGCCAATCCTGGAAATAGCATGGAACACCTGTACCTTTCCGGAGGATTGGACGGAAGGTATCATAGTCAAAATACCAAAAAAGGGGGACCTAACAATATGCGACAAAATTTTGTCCCATATATTACTATCTAGGATAAGTGAGGCAGTAGACCGAACGCTTAGGAGGCAGCAGGCCGGATTCAGGAAGGGCCGCTCATGTATTGATCATATCAACACCTTACGAATAATAGTGGAGCAGTCTACTGAATTCCGATCCCCCCTTTACCTTGCTTTCGTAGACTATGAGAAAGCGTTCGACTCGGTTAATAGGAGCTTCATTTGGCAGGCACTACGGCGACGTAGACTGCCTGATAAAATAATAGAATTGATAAAAGCCCTATATAACAATTCCAAATGCAGAGTTCTCCATAATGGAAAATTATCCGACAGCTTCGAGGTGAGCTCAGGAGTACGACAAGGATGCCTACTTTCGCCTTTACTATTTCTTATAGTAATAAATGACATCCTTGTCGGCGCTCTAGATAATAGAACAGGCGGCATACAATGGGGTTTGTTAGACCGCCTTAAGGATCTCGACTACGCCGATGATATCTGTTTGCTGGCCCACAGACACCAGGACCTCAAAAACATGATTAACAATTTGGCAACAGAAAGTAGTCCAGCAGGCTTAAGGCTAAATCCAACTAAAACTAAAGAAATGCGGATAAATGCAAACACCATTGAACGGACTGCGCTGAATAACCGTGACGTGGAACTGGTCGATAAATTCTGCTACCTCGGTAGCATTATTACCGAAAATGGCGGTGCAGAAGAAGATGTCAGTTCCAGAATAAATAAAGCACGAGGCGCATATGCATGCCTGTTCCGCATATGGAGATCAACGGAGATCTCAACTAACACCAAATTGCGGCTGTTCAACTCCAACGTGAAGGCAGTACTTTTGTACGGTTGCGAAACATGGAAAGTCACCCAACTCATCACAGGGCGCCTACAAGTCTTCGTCAACAGATGCCTGCGTCGTATCCTAAAAATCCGCTGGCAGGATAGAATTTCAAACGAAGAACTATGGCGCCGTGCCGGCCAAGAAAGGATAGACGACCAAATCAGACGAAGGAAATGGAATTGGGTTGGACACACCTTGCGACGCGAAAACGAAAATCTAGCCAAGCAGGCCCTCGACTGGAATCCGCAAGGTCGAGTCGGAAGACCTAGGACAACATGGAGGAGAACCCTACTAGCAGAAGCCGCAACAACTGGGAGATCCTGGTCGGAGCTGAGAGCTGTCGCGCAAAACAGAGTCCGCTGGAGGGCAACTGTGTCCGCCCTATGTCCCATGAGGGATTAAAGGAGCACAATGATGATGATGATGATGGTATGGTAAATCTTTCTGTGAACTTGACTACTTTATTGCTAAATTCTCTGTTTCCTAACTTAATTGTACAATTTGTGAAATTTATGACAAAATTTCCAGTTAAAGATAATTTCCTCTCGTCACAAGTGCTTTTTAAATATTGTTGGTTGATATTGTTTATTATAAGATCATTTTTTAATTCAATGATTTCTTCTATTTTATTATTAATTATATTACATTTCTTCCTAATAACGCAATTCTTGCTTGGCTTAGACTTAAGTTATTTTCGAAAGTGGAAGTTTTATTATTTATTATTACTATACATACATACATATATTCTAAATTTTCTTCAATTTGCTTATATTCAGAATTTGCGATTGGTACAATTAGCGTCTTATCTACTTTTATCGTTCTTGTAGGGATTTTAATTGCAAAAATTATAGAATTTTCCAAAAAATTTGCTACACCGACTTTCATATTACTTAGCTTACTTAAATCTATTCCGTACAGCTTTATTTCTTCGTCGTTAAGAATACTTGGATGAACTAATCCTATTTTAGCAGAGATTAGGTCGTCTTGGATTTTTTCTAATTGATCTTTTAACATATATATTCTAAGTTGGTATTCTAGGGCTGTTTCTCTATCTAATATTTCTCTCTCTCTACTGTTCTTATATCTTCTAATGCGTTTAATATATTTTGTCTATCACTTTCTATAATGTTTTTTAATAATGTGAATGATTTATTAAAGCTATCATTAATTTTAATTTGCTGATTAGTTACGTCTATAAACTTTTTATTATTCTCATTAACTACTTCTAGGTTTTCTTCTATTTCTATTCTATAATTTTCATCGAGAGTTCCAAACATCCATTTTAAACCTGTACCTACTATATTCATTAATCCTATTTTTGATCTTTGCGGAAATAATGTCACGGTTTTACTTTTGAGAGATTTTATTTGTAAGGATATTTTATGTGTTATGTTTAAACTTTGTATATTGTTTTCCAAGTTAGTCATTATATTTACAATTTCTTCTGGGTGAATTATATGTAGCACAGTATCGTATTTGCTTACAATTTCTACCTCATCTACTTTGATTATTGTGAATCCTGTTTCTGATTTAATTTGTTCAATGGTTAGCATTGCTCGGGCCTGGAGGATCATTGTCAAGATCAGCATCCATATTAGAATTGTTTTGACCTGAAAATTTAAAGGGACGTTTAATGTTGCTGTTATGAATGTTTCTTAATTTAAATTTTCTGTATTTTGGTTGTTCTTTATGACGGAGTTATATGTAATTCTTTATAAATCCTGTTGTTCTGGTCTCTACGTAACTTTCTCGAATTTCATTTCTCTGTGCTATTATTCGATAGCAATTTTTTTAACTTTGCCTCTTATTGAAATAAACTGTTGTAATTTTTCAACGATAGTGATGCTATTTCGGTCCTCTAAATGAAAACTCATGCCTCTAAATGAAAACTCATACTGTGCACGTAAACGTCAACGTGGACGATTTCGTTAATCGATGAAGGAGTTTCGGTAATGTGAAATTTACTTTTTATGGGATGTCTGTATATTTTCCTGAGGAGCAGATACTGCAATTGTTTATTAATTCCCATATTTTAACTTTTAATTTAGGGTGATATATTTTCTTTTTTATTCCTTCGTATGTGGAAATTATTCCGGAGTGGCCAACTTCGTTTTTGTGAAAGACGTTCTTCATCCTCTATATCTTTTGCAAAGTAACTACATTTAAGAAATTTAAACGCATTACGATTGGGGAATAATAAAATGATTTTTTGCTGTAACTGATTGAAATCATGATCACACAAATCAGTATACATTCCTATTGTGCCTTTTGTTACATTTGCTTTTAAAATGTTTTTGATATTGTTGTTGTTTATGTCATTTTTGTCAATAAAGATTCTGTTATTATTGAATACATTTTCGAATTCTTTTTTTTTCTTTTTTTTTCTACGAATGTAATTTGTAGTCTTAACCTGTTAACTACAGTATCGAGGATAGGGATATGAACCTGCAAATTTTCTTCTTGCGAATGAGCGGTTTGAACATTGACCGATTCTTCGTTATCATTCTCTTGTTCAATCTTATTTATATTTTTAATGTTTCTATAGAAACAATCGTTATTAATTTCAGAGTTTGCGGTAGTGTTTAAATTGTCAATACTTTCTGAAAACATGTTTACTAATGCATTATCTGCATCGTCATCTATAATATAAAAATAAGTCGGGTTTTCCTTCCTGACGCTATAATTCCAGAACGCACGATCCGATTTCCACGGTTTTGCGTTCGTTTTTTTTTTTTTTTTATGTGATAGACTAGAGACGTAGGGAAAGCCCCCTTTGTACTGTTCGACAATCTATTTTTTCCTATAGAATGTCGAACAGCAGCTCTAGCCGGAAGATGAGAAGTAGAGAGAGAGAGAGAAGTTCATAGGAAGGAGCTGCCACAACCTAGCCGCGATATATTTTTATTCCACCTACTTCCCACCATTTCGCGACTCTGGCATCGGGGCATTTTGAGAAACAACTCGCTGGAGTGTTATGCCTCCTGAAACGAGTTGAATCTCTTCAACCAACCGATGACATGCGCTTGGTGGAGTAGGGAAGGACTAGCAAAGGCTATGACAGGAGGAATCAGGAATGTAAAGAGGGGAGAAGAAAGAAGGAAAGTTATGTGAGTGGAAAAGTGGAAAAGGCGAAGGACCGTGGGGCTGGCCGGGATTCGAACCCGGGACCTCTGGGATAGTAGTCAGGCGCCTTACCCCTAGGCTACCGAGGCCCCCCAAGGAAAGGTCTCGGGCTCCGTGAGGTTTATAGCAAAAAAATTTCAACAGAAAAGCAGGCGTTTGGTCCATAACAGCCATCTCAAGAGGGCGGATTACCATTTTCTTTACAACCCCTCGACATGGATATCAAACGAAAGGGTATGGTAAGTAGAACACCAAAGGCAATATAGTATACTCAATATATCGTTTGGTCCATGGCAGTCATCTCAAGAGAGCAGATGACCATTTTCTTCACAACCCGTTCGAAATGGGTATCCAATGAAAGAGTATGATAAGTAGAACAATGTAAGCAATATAGTATACTCAATATGTTGCTTGGTCCATAGCGGCCACGTCAAGAATGCGGATTACCATTTTCTTCACAACACCTTCGACATGGATATGAAATGAAAGAGTATGATAAGTAGAACACCATAGGCAATATAGTATACTCAATATATCGGGTCCATGGCGATCATCTCAAGCGGGCGGATTACCATTTTCTTCACAACCCCTTCGAGATGGGTATCAAATGAGAGAGTATGATAAATAGAACGCATAAGCAATATAGTATACTCTATATATCGTTTGGTCCATAGCGGCCATCTCCAGAGGTTGGATTACCATTATCTTCACACCCCTCGATATGGATTTCAAATGAAAGGGTATGATAAGTAGAACAGCATAAGCAATATAGTATACTCAATATATCGTTTGGTACACGGCCAGAGACATGGGTATCAAATGAACGGCTATAAAAAGTAGAACACCATAAGCAATATAGTATACTCAATGTATAATTTGGTCCATGGCGGCCATCTCAAAAGGGCGGTTTACCATTTTCTTCACAACCCCTTCTAGATGGGTATCAAATGAAAGAGTATGATAAGAAGAACAATATAAGCAATATAGTATACTCAATATATCGTTTGGTCCATAGCGGCCATCTCGGAAGGCGGATTACCAGTTTCTTCACAACCCCTACGATATGGGTATCAAATGAAAGAGTATGATAAGTATAACACCTTAAGCAATATAGTATAATCAATATATCGTTTGGTACATGGCGGTCATCTCAAGAGCGCGGATTACCATTTTCTTCACAACCCCTTCGAGATGGGTATCAACTGAGAGAGTATGATAAATAGAACACCATATGCAATATAGTATACTCAATATATCGTTTGGTCCATAGCGGCCATATCAAGAGGGCGGATTAATATTTTCTTCACAACCCCTTCGACATGGGTATCAAATGAAAGAGTATGATAAGTAGAACACCATAGGCAATATAGTATACTCAATATATCATTTGGTCCATGGCGGTCATCTCCCAAAATCAATTTTCCCAGATTTGTTCTTATTTCACTATGGCTTTTTCCTATCGCAGACTGTGTCACCATAATCTTATTTTATTGAAAGGCGTTGCAACGCACGCGGGTTTTGCTAGTTTTCTATAAAACTTTGTGAACTTCGGCTCTTATTTGTATCCTTTATGTTTATTAGATTTGTCTCATTTCTATCATTGTGGATTCTATTTAAAAAATCAGCAATTTTATTTTCTCTGCCTTTTATATAGTCTATCTTAACGTCGTATTCACCTAGTTGAATCAACCATCTCTGTAATCGAGGATTGATATCTTTGCCCGAATATTTTGTATACAACCACTTTATTGGTTGGTGATCTGTTTGTAATTCAAAATGCCTGCCAAAAACGTAAGGTCGAAAATACTTAACGCCCCAAACTACTGCTAATAGTTTGTTCCTTTTCTATAGTTGAATAACTAATTTCGTGACTATTTAGCGTTCGTGAAGCATACGATATGGGGTGGCCATCCTGTGTAAGGACGGCTCCAATGGCATAATTACTAGCATCGGTAATTAATTTAAAGGTTTTACTGAAATTAGGATACTTAAGGATTGGGTGGTTTGTTATAAGTTCCTTTAATTTATGGAATGCAACAATGAAATTAGGATCATTTATGTTTACTTTAGTATTTTTCTTTAAATATTTTGTTAGAGGTTGCGCAATTTTAGCGTAATTTTTTATAAATTTGCGATAAAATCCTGTAACACATAGGAAAGATTTTATCTGTTTTTGTGTGGTCGGAAGAAGAAGGTTTTACATGGTTCTAATTTTTTCAGGGATGGGTCGGACACCATCGGAGGTTAAAACATGTCCTAGATACTCAGTTTCATTAGAAAAGAAACTGCATTTATCTATTTGAAATTTTAGTTTCGCTTCCCTCAACCTATTAAATATCTTTCTAATACTTAGCAAATGTTCTTAGAGTGAAGTACTGAATATCAATATGTCTTCAAGGTAGACTACACAAATTTTATTTATGTAATCCCTCAGAACAGAATTTATCATTCTCTGGAAGGTCGGTGGGGCATTTTTCAATCCAAAGGGCATTCTGATGAATTCATAATGTCAATTTGGAGTAGAAAAGGCTGTCTTCTTCCTATCTGCTTCCTTTGGTACATATTCAATTGTGAGCTATAACTCAATCTATAATAAGCTAAATAAGCCAAATCCGTTCTTAACTAAAACTTTTATTTCACGTTGCATTGATTTAATTATTGTCATAATGCTGTATCCTAGTTTGGCCATGGAGATTCATAAGTATCACACTGACCAACGCTATATATAATTAATCTGGAAAGGCTTTTGTTAAAAGCTAATGTAGGTTATAAGTTGTGAGAATGCGTAATCTAAAACTTAACAAAGTATTTAACAAACACTACAATATAATCATCATAGCTTAAAAAAAAGGAAATCAAATGTAAACAATAAAATTCTTTGATTCTTCACCCACGTCATGGTATATTTCTTTATTCAATATAAACAATAGTTTTTGAGCTGCAAATTAAAACTATATGCCATAATTTCGTTATTATCGGTTTTTGACCTGGAAGCAAATTTAGAGACGTATTCATGTCAAAAACTTGTTTCATATGAAACAAAATCCCCGAAGGAAATTTAAAAAAATTATTATGACGGAAAAAAAGCACCGCGAGCCGAAGAATCGAACTCGCAGCCCCACAGACGAGAGACTTTCCGTAGCCCTTTGCGCCATGGCACATGCTACCGGTGGTTGCCTAATATGCTAATAAATCATTTCAGAAAGAAGAAAAAGAGAAAAAAATAAAAATGCTGCCCCGACCTGGGCTTGAACCTTCAACGCTACGCGCCGCTAGATCGAGGATCCATCGCGCTACGCAATCTCCCACCGACCTTCTACCAGTTTTGCAGCAATAAAGTAATTTGTTCGGTGCGTATGAAATGTTTAGGTTGAACTAAGTTTAACAGTTTTAGCTTTTTCAAAAAAAAAGCTTATACAGAGGCTCTGTCCGTCTGTCCGTCTGAAGCCTACTTTCATCTCTGAAAGTACGCCGCTACAGACTTGAGCCATATCTCAAAATGTAGCTCTTGGTCAAAAGACCAAAAACTTAGAAAATGGCCTGGAAATTTCAACCAGAAGTATATTGAAACAACAAATAAAATAAATGGTTTAAAAAAAATTTTAAAAAAAATTCTTTTCATTAACTAAAAAATGTACTGAAAAGTAAAAAATAAAAAATATTTTAAAGAAACCGTGAAATTTCAATTTTAATGAAAAAGTTAATTAAAAGAATGGCGCATTTTTCTTCAAAAATTGAAAATATAACTGTAAATCGCGTGAGATTTACAATAACCCTCAATTTTTTGCTTTGTTAATTTCAAATTCTAACAAAATATTTTGATGAAAAATGCGCCATTCTTTAAATTAACTTTTTCATTAAAATTGAAATTTCACGCTTTCTTTAAAATATTTTTTATTTTTTACTTTTCAGTACATTTTTTAGTTAATGAAAAGAATTTTTTTTAAAATTTTTTTTTAACCATTTATCTTATTTTCTACTTTTTAGTTTATTATATGTATTCCGCCATTTTATGATGGCAATTCTATTAGATTTAAAATTACGTCACACAGTTTACTGTATTCATTTGATACCCATGTCGTGGGCTGGGTGGAACATAATTGCAAAAACGGCCGCCATTTCGGAACCGTCTTCTTGATTTTTTTACAAAAAGGTCAGATTGCATTTAGTACTTATACATGATGAGTTGAACTCAAGTTGAACCCAAATCTAACTACATGTAAACGGGAGTCGAGTTGGGTTAAGGTTGACTGAACTCGACTCAGCTCTGCTACCTGGGTTTAGTTGAAATTATGCATACGGACATGAGTTCAGTATTTGAGTAGTTGAATTTAGTTGACAGCAGCATCTCTGTGTTTGTTTGTGATCTTTTGTAACGTGTATTTCTTCTTTATTATCAACTCACCCTTAACTCAACTATTCATCTCATCATTCATACACATTAACCACCCGAACTACGAGTGTGTGCAAAATTGGAAGTTGATCGGTTATATTTTCTACTTTTTAGTCTATTATAAGCTTTCCACAATTTAGTGTTGGCCGCCATTTTGAATTTGGAATGACGCCACATAGCTTATTGTGTTCTACCTGTCATATCCTTTCATTTGATACCCATGTTAGAAGGCCGCGGAGCACAATTTCAAAAATCGGGCGCCATTTTGGAACCGCCATCTTGATATTTTTACAAAATGGCCAGATTGCATTGTCATCCAAACTAAAAGTGTATGCAAAATTTCAGCTCTATCCGAAACCGGGAAGTGGGTCAAATTTAACTTCCAAGATTTGACGACAAACAGTGCAAGTGTTGGCCGCCATTTTGAATTTGGAATGACGCCACATAGCTTATTGTGTTCTACCTGTCATATCCTTTCATTTAATACCCATGTCAGAGGGCCGCGGAGCACAATTTCAAAAATCGGGCGCCATTTTGGAACCGCCATCTTGATATTTTTACAAAATGGCCAGATTGCATTGTCATCCAAACTAAACGTGTATGCAAAATTTCAGCTCTATCCGAAACCGGGAAGTGGGGCAAATTTAACTTCCAAGATTTGACGACAAACAGTGTAAGTGTTGGCCGCCATTTTGAATTTGGAATGACGCCACATAGCTTATTGTGTTCTACCTGTCATATTCTTTCATTTGATACCCATGTCAGAGGGCCGCGGAGCACAATTTCAAAAATCGGGCGCCATTTTGGAACCGCCATCTTGATATTTTTACAAAATGGCCAGATTGCATTGTCATCCAAACTAAACGTGTATGCAAAATTTCAGCTCTATCCGAAACCGGGAAGTGGGTCAAATTTAACTTCCAAGATTTGACGACAAACAGTGTCAGTTAAATAAAAGAATTTAAAAAGAGCCTTTAAAGGAAATATTGTGACTAATTATTGTGACTAATTATTGTGTTCTAAGGCTTATAACTTCTTAGTTATTCATTTCACCACAAAATTTCTAAGTAATAAATTGTAGATTATTTAATTCTATTTCCGGTAAGATGTGCCGTTTCGGAGATATAGTGGAAAAACCATTTGCATACGTTTTCCAAAATGGGGCCAAATGGGGGGGGGGTTAGAATCCCGAAAACTCAAACTTAAGCTCACACTGACCCCCCCTACACATCCCAAAAATAAAACCTTGTCCTGCATTTTTGCAATGTTAAAGTACCATTTCCATTGACTATAAAGGGCTAGGGAAAGCCCCTCGTCTGTGGGGCTGCGAGTTCGATCCTTCGGCTCGCGGTAATTTTTTTTTCGTCATAATAATTTTTTTTAATTTCCTTCGGGGATTTGTTTCATATGAAACAAGTTTTTGACATGAATACGTCTCTAAATTTGCTTCCAGAACAAAAACCGATGATAACGAAATTATGGCATATAGTTTTTATTTGCTGCTCAAAAACTATTGTTTATATAGAATAAAGAAATATACCATGATGTGGGTGAAGAATCAAAGAATTTAATTGTTTACATTTGATTTCCTTTTTTTAAGCTAAGATGATTATATTGTAGTGTTTGTTAAATACTTTGTTAAGTTTTAGATTACGCATTCTCACAACTTATAACCTACATAAGCCTTTAACAAAAGCCTTTCCAGATTAATTACATATAGCGTTGGTCAGTGTGATACTTATGAATCTCCATGGCCAAACTAGGATACAGCATTATGACAATAATTAAATCAATGCAACGTGAAATAAAAGTTTTAGTTAAGAACGGATTTGGCTTATTTAGCTTATTATAGATTGAGTTATAGCTCACAATTGAATATGTACCAAAGGTTTTAATTAGTCGCCGCTTTGAGATTTTACCATCAACGCAGGCTTAGGTAGTTTATTTAAAAAAAGTACTCATATTCATCAAGAATCGAACCCTGGTCCTTTCGCACCCCGATCTAGCGCCTTCCCATTACTCCAAACACTAACTTGTAGGAATGTGGCAATAAACATATTTATACATGCTTACGTAAAAAGGTAGATATGGCAAGATATGTATAAAGTTTCGAAGGAAGTAAACAACTAAATTATGACAACAGATTTTCTATTATTTATGAAATGTATTTTGTATATTTTATGGAAATTGATAATCATAGGTAAAACGAAGAGTAATGGAATATTGCCATAGATGGTGTTCACTATTCTTTGTCATAGATGGGGTGCAATTAAAATATATCAATTCTTTCAAATTTTTGGCGTTGGTCTCATTGCAAGGTGGGGGTACTTGTGTGCGTGCACGTGCATATATGCTATGGATAAACAGGTGCCTACATATGTTTTTCAGTAGATGTTCTACATTTAAAGAAAAGTGAAGTGCGTGCGTGATTTTTTCTTTAAAAATAAAAAAAAAAGTTACATTGAAATGTAAATTAATACAAAAGGTACAAGAGCCGAATTTTTAACAATAAGACATGTATGTTTAAGTAAAATAATACACCTAATTCTGTTGTGCAAAGTGCATCACATTAGATTTGCCTCCAATCCAAAGAAAAATGTTTAGATTCGTTTTATATAGTGTTTACATGTGAGATGTGCTTTTTTTTTGTTTTTTCAATTTGACACATTCGAATTATTGGCCTCGTTTAACAGATCCGGCGGGTTGGAAGTGAGTGCGGATCAAGCTCCACTTAATATATTGTCATCCAGTCTGAAGTGTTATTCAACAGAAAGAATACCATGAAAAAGCGTAATTAGTGGCTAGTCTCTAGGCACAACATCCCACTAGTTTATGCCTAATTTCGAACTCCGTTATCAGAATTTCGAAAAAATTTAACGGGACCAACGTTTGAAACTCCCCCTTCAAATGAACCAAAAAGCAAAAAAGTTATTGGATTACAAAGTTATGCATGAACAGGACTGCAAAATACCTACACGTCGAATTGAGTAACCTCCCCTTTTTTGGAAGTCGGTTAAAAAAGTGCACGCCACCATCGCCAAGAATCGAACCCGGGCCCTTTCGCACCCCGATCTAGCATTCCCATTAATCCAAACGCTAACTTGTAGGAATGTGGCAATAAACATATTTATTCATGCTTAGTAAAAAGGTACATTCCAATGCTAGATATGTATAAAGTTTCGAAGAAAGTAAACAACTGAATTATGACAACAGATTTTCTATTATTTAAGAACTGCATTTTGTATATTTTAAGGAAATTGATAAGCATAGGTAAAACGAAGAGTAATGTAATATTGCCATAGATGGTGTTCACTATTCTTTGTCATAGATGGGGTGCAATTAAAATATATCAATTCTTTCAAATTCTTGGCGGGTAATTATTGTATAATTCCTTCAGCTGCATCTCCATGAAAGATGCGTTAGTTTTTCAAGTTATTTGTTTGAATGTTTTCGCGATTCTTTCCAATCTCCACTTAATATTTTGTCATCCAGTCTGAAGTGTTATTCAACAGAAAGAATACCAATAAAAAGCGTAATTAGTGGCTAGTCTCTAGGCACAACATCCCACTTTTGTTTTGTTATTCTGAAGAGATAACATACAAATTTAGTTAATAAAAACGTAAAAATATGCTTTTAAGCAAAGGGCTGCAAAATTTTTTAGATTTGGGGCAAATCGTTTGTAAAATTTTTGTAAAATATTAAAAATTCTGAGAAAAATCACTTCCTTATATTCATGGACTATAAGGACGGTCTTAAATACATCGTTCGTGCAATTAAATTTATAAATTTTCACTCATTTCAGTAAGCGTTTATATGCCCTGGTAAAAATTAGATATCTACTTTTCGTTTTAAACCTACCAAATGTTTCGTTTAAATTATACTTATTTTTTGTGACAAATCCACAGCGAAGTTCGATAAAATTGAATTTTTGTTTTGGTACAGCACCACCTACATGACTATAAACTAATAAAATGAGCAGTATATAAAATATGCATATAAACAAATAAATACTATATATTATTCCCGCGAAATTTCTTAATGATTTATATAGCCGCCGAAGAGCCATAAAAACTCAAGAAAATGATTTTTTTGCACTCTTAATTTAATAAATGTTTATGTTCTCCTGAGTATCATTATTAAATAATATAATTTAGTGAGAAATATAATCAAAACATGTTACACCGAAGTAAAAAAAAATGTATTTCACCATTTTGCGGCCGGGGATTGAACTTGGTTCCGCTGGGATAGGACTCCAGCGCCTTACCTCTAGGCTACCGATATATGGAATTTATTAGAAATCTCTTTTTTGTTGTTTAAATATACTTCTGGTTGAAATTTCCAGACCATTTTCTCAGTTTTTGGTCTTTTGACCAAGAGCGACATTTTGAGATATGGCCCAAGTCTGTAGCGGCAGTACTTTCAGAGATGAAAGTAGGCTTCAGACGGACAGAGTCTCTGTATAAGCTTTTTCTTTTGAAAAAGCTAAAATCACTTATGTCGTTTAAATCAGAAAACGGCTCGACCGAATAATATAAAAATATTTTCAAATTATATTGTCGCTAATACGCTTCGAGCGGCACCTCAAGTAAGTCGATATCTTTTGTGGTTCGGGCGATATCGTGAAGTGGTCAAACCCACATCCGAACTAGTTTTTTTAACTTCCCAGTATAAGAAGTTATTGTAATCGGTCCGAAAATCGAAATTAAAAATTTCAAAGTATTTTCATCTTTCAAGGTCCCAGGAGCATTTTAAGCAAAAAATTGGGAGGAAGTATGTGTGTGTGTATGTGCGTACGGATGTGGTCATTTTTTCCTGCACGATATCGCGCGAACCAAAACTGATATCGACTTCGTTGAGGTGTCGTTCGAAGCGTATTAACCGAAATATTATTATGATCTGAAAAGATTTTCATGAAATTCGGTCCAGCCGTTTTTTTGTTTAAGCGACGTAAGTGATTTTTGTACCTGCACGATATAGCACGAACCAACCATGATACCGGCTTCTTTGAGGTGCCGATCGTAGCGTATTACCGATAGTACAGTTTGAAAAGATTTTCATAAAATTCGATCGAGCGGTATCTATGTTTAAAGGGCGTAAGTGATTTTTGAACATGCTCTATAGAACACAAAACAAACATGATATTGACTTCATTGAGGTGTCGTTCGAAGCGTATTAACCGAAATATGATCTGAAAAGATTTTCATGAAATTCGGTCCAGCCGTTTTTTTGTTTAAGCGACGTAAGTGATTTTTGTACCAGCACGATATCGCCCGAACCACGAAAGATATTGACTTACTTGAGGTGCCGTTGGAAGCGTATTAGCGACAGTATAATCTGAAAAGATTTTTATAATATTCGGTCCAGCGGTTTTTTGGTTTAAATGACTTAAGTGATTTTTGTACCTGCAAGATACCGCGCGAACTAAAAACTATATCGACTTCATTGAGGTGCCGAAAAACATTAATACATCAATTTTATATACATTTTCGTCATCCTAATATTGTAAGTGCTCACATTTAGTTTGACATTTTAGCGAAAATATTGATAAACAATTGTGACAAATTCTCGGTATTATACATATATTCTATATTGCCTATTGTTCATTTATTATTAAAATATCCAATCATAATATTTAACATCTATCATACAGGGTAGTTGATCGTGTGGACCGAAAGGGTCGAACCCACATCCCAACTATTTTTTTTTTAAACTGACACCTTGATCATTTAACTTTGCCCAGTACTAATTCGCGGCACAGTAAAATATTTTAAGTTTCTTAAAAATAGAAAAAGCAATAATTAATTCTAATGAAATATAAATAACTCATTTTAAAAATGTATTACTTATAATTAGTAATTCAATAATTATCATTAATTTTTAAACTATCACTTTTATCACTTAAAGTTTGAAATCTAATAAAAATATTTCACTCAATTTACTCTTTATTATATTCCTCATGGACACAAAATTTAAATTGCACCATAATAATTCGCATAACATAAAAAATCTACATACATGGATATTAATTTCTTAAAGAGAAAGGTAAACAAACAAAAAAAATTTAAAGAAGGATTCTCCTCGCAAGATATTTTGTTCGAATTTCGTAAGTGAACGAAACTTGGAACAAAATTTAAAAGTGCTCCAACAGCGCCCTATAGTTTATATCAATAACAGTAATAGCCTATTGATTAAGTCATATAGAAAGGAACTAAGACGTTCACGGTTTTTTATTGCATGAATGGTTCAATCGGTCATTCAAGAAGCAAAAACTGCGAAGTGCTATTAAATAAGAGGGTGGAAATTGGAGACAGGGGTCAAAATGGTCCCTTTTTTGTTTATACCATATATCTCGCAAACGAAGCAAAATATCGATATTCTTCAAATGAAATTTTTTGTAGAGAATTAAATTTCCCATGGAAATAATGGAAATTGATTCCTGCAATAAAAAACCGTGAACGTTTTAGTTCCTTAATGCCCTGTTTTTTAAGACATAATCAATAGACTATAAACAACTATACGCAATACAGAGGCATCGGTACAAATTTTTCCTTTGTGTGAGTTGATATGGTGCACAAAATTTTCACAAAGTGTTCAGGCAATTATTTTGTTTCGTCTCGCTCATTCTACTGCTCAATTCTGTATGGGTCGCGCCAAAAGAGTTGATGCCGAGAAAGTCGCGTTTTCCATGCGCAGTAGAATCCCCGCATGCCTTTCCCGCCCCTTTGCCTAGTCGCAACAAATTTCGAAGGGGAAATTTGAAAATACATAAGCGCATTTCTTATCAATATGTGCGCAATTTTTATTTGTGTGCAGCTTTAATTTCCCCAGCTGCGCGCTCCGGCATCAACTCTTTTGGCGCGACCTCTATTTACATCTCATATTCAAATTTGAAAACACCAGTTGAATGAGAGATTGTTCTCTTTGTGGATTTTTCTTCTGAAATTTTTACTTTTGCCTCTCTTGCTTCACTCTTTGGGTAGAATCTTTGAATTGAGCAGAAATTATATGAAACCTCGAAGCATAAATCTCGGGTAAGTTCCTGTACGAGAGGAGTCAATTGTCCTCGCTTTTTCTCGCATGAGATAGTACTGAGACAAAATTTGTGTAACTTCTTGAAAATTTGTGTAAGTTCATGTTATTTGAATTTTTTTTCCAATTTTTAAAATTTCTCTTCTGAACTACCGCCCTCGTTCAATGGCGCCCGGTGCGAGTGTTCCATTCACACCTACGAAAGCGCCGCCCCTGACTCCGAAAGTATGAATTACTAAAAGAGAGGGGTAAACAAAATCGACCTGAAACAAAGAACGCACCTTGTATATGCCATTCGTCATATTAAATGCCCTAAATAAAATAATTGTGGTATCGCCTAAAATGCTTAATTCCATCATGTGATTTATTTTCTTTTCACAGGTGTGGTTTCAAAATGCCAGAGCAAAATGGCGTCGGATGATGATGAAACAGGACGGAAAAAACGGAAGTGATAAAAGTGAAGGACCATTAGACTTGGATGGATATAGCGCGAACAGCCCATCTTATGTACTAGGTATATCGTCCAGCCCTCATTCGATAGAATAAATCTTTTGTAATATTAGGTATTATCATCCGCCTTGGAAACCGAAGCCACGTGTGATAAAATTTAGTTATCGAGCTCAACCTTCGAATGATTGGATTATTTTTATTTTTCATTTCCAAGATAACGATTTAGTTACTCAATCAAAAAATTAATATTATATCTACTCATTTGTGAGCTTAAAATAAATATTTCGACATGTGACAAAAATAAAAAAAAGATTTCTTGACTTTATTTTATACATTCTTTTATATTTTTAAGTTATTTATTTTAATATATAAATATGTTTTAACTTGTGTATTATATGTATAAACTGAAATAGAAAACACTTCGAACATACATATCTATGTATATATTGCCTTTTAATGTTAGCCTTAGCTATATATTTGTCCATGCAGTCTCTCATATATGTAATTGGATTTGACGTGGTGGAATGCCGGAGGAGATAGAACAGATTGTGAAAAATCTCCACTTTAAAATAAAAAAAACACTTGTGTCACATTTTTGTATCACAGTAGTTAACGAGTTTTGTTATTGTTTTTTTATTTTAATATTTTTCAGTTCTCTTGTTAAACTTTAAATAAACCGACATAAAATAATAATAAAAGCATGTAAAGAGAGTAAATTTCTTATTATATTGCTCGGAGTAGGCATCCTGATTTGAGACATCCTGGAAACAAGAGAAACGTTAATAATTAGGAAATTGGAATTAGAAATTAATCAATAAACTTTAAATGTCGTTTTTTGGTTTTCAGGTAGGATAAAATAATTATTATAACTAAGCAGTTTTGATTATTATAACGTTTATGAAACAATTAAAATAAATTTTTGGTTTTCAGAACAACGCTATCGTTTATTGAAGTTTCTCTTGAAGTTTCCCAATCATTGAAAGATATTGTCTTATAAAACGATATTTCTAGTTAAATTCAAGAAAAATGGAAAAACTACGATTTAAATTTGCGGTATTGGGGGCAACTGACGGAAAATCAAACGTGATTTGCGTAACCTCTATTGAGACACCGGATGGACGTGTTTTCGAAGTCCCAGATGATTTAAAGGCCGCAAGTAAGCACACTACCATATTATCTTCAGACGTATTTGCAAAAATCAAAAATTCGCTTAAAAAAAGACACCAAACACGTGCCGTATGGATCCCCCTAAGTCCGGAATTGAGGAAGATATATCTAGACGAAGGGGTCAATGTGCAGTTTGGGGACCAGTATTTAGATGAGATTACAGAAGAAACAATGCCTTCACAAAAGAACAGTAATAGCAATGTAGCAGAGAAAAAAAATATAGCAAAAACTGCTGAAAGATTTCTAGTAGAAAAATTTTCAAATAAAACATCAAATGCTGATCAATGGATTAATGAATTTGAGTGCGAATGTGGAAGATTTGAGTAGAATCTTTTTCGTATCTAGAAAGCAAGGTGGAATTTCTGTTTTGTTCTTTCGCAAAGTGCCTACTATAGTTGTTCGGTGGTTAGCAACCAGCTCATCAGCAAGAGGGATAGACGTAAAGTAATTATCCATTGTTATATTTCGGCCAGTGTTCAAAATAGTTTTGCCTAGTCTTTTCACCAAAGCGCTTGGCCTGTTATCAACGCTGAACTGTCCTTCTGGTTGTTTACCGGCATACACCTCCAAGTTACTGGTATAAAATGATTTCGAATCCACAAGAGCATATATTTTTATACCGTATTTCGCGGGTTTATTAGCCATGTATACACGGAATTTGCAACGTCCTCTAAATGATTCTAACATCTCATCAATTGTACCATTTTCTCCAATCTGGTAATGAGTCTGACAATTGGCGACAAAAGTTTCAAATATGTTCCTCATTGCTGCCATATTATCAGTTTTAGCGCGCTCTGCTCTGGTTTGCACATCATCAAAACGAACATTTCTTTGCAAAAAAAAGAATCTGGTCTTTGACATGGTTGCTCTGAATATATCATGGGCCGTCCCATCATTACCCCACATTTCATGGATGTTTAGGTGATGCATTTTTTTCACCCCAGCCATAAGCAGAGAACTAGAGCTTCCATCTCATTCAAGTCAGTTTCTTTGGTATCTCGCTCCCTCGAAAACTTATCCTTTTGCGCACGTATTTGTATATTGGTGAAAAACACAATATCTTCCAGCATTTGTTTAGTAAAAAACAAATTAAAACATTCCAACGGTGTTTTAGAATTTTTAGCATCTTCACCTTGCACTCCGGGGGGATTTATGACAATATTTTCTTGCCTCGTTCGTAAATTACGCCTTGAAGGAGGATGTACTAACCACTTAGTTCCATTTTTTCCTTCGTACATAGGAACTCTTGTAGGTCGTCGCTCTGAACTTGGTTCAATTGTCGTAGCTGCAGTTGTTCTTTGCCTGTAAATTAATCGAGTCAGAGGTTCATCACTTGATGATCGTGTACGAGATCTTGTTGACGAGCGTTGGCGATGGCGAGATGGTATTTGGGAAGCCACAGCGATGGGAGTAATTTGTACTACTGTTTCCCCAGGACCACGTCTGCGGCTACTATGTCCAGGTCCACAACGACGTTTACGACCAAATAATGTCTTGGAAGGTTCAGTGACAGAAGAATTACCTCCATTTACGGAGGCTGTTGAGGACGATGCTCGAGAAGTTGTTGGCACACCATTGTCAGACTCTAACGCTGACTGTTCTGTGTCAGTACTATGATCACTATGTTCACTTTCCCTATCACTTTCAGATACATTTTCCATTAAATTTTTTGCAGCATCTTCTTCAAAATCGGATTCCTCTTCCAACCACGCACCTATTTTTGCGTATTCTTTATCCATTTTGTATACTTCACGCATCGTTAACCTAAAAAAATATAAAATACTGTGAAACTTGTATAAGTGGGCCTTGGTTATATGAGAAACCTCTGCTACAATGGGTTTAGATTTGATTTCCTAAATTTTTTCGATGTTTACCACTATAATAAGGACTTTGTTGCTCAATAGCCTGCATAAGTAAGACAATTTATCTGGTTTGGAGAAGTTTACGACACGTTTGTTTTTTTCCGCGCCTGCTTTGTTTTTCAGTTCTATCTAAATTTGGTACGATAAACAAGTGGATAAAGGGTGCACAAAAATCTGGTACGATAAACAAGTGGATACAAAAATTTGGTACGATAAACAAGTGGATAAAGGGTGCAGAAAATGTCGAAACGAAAGAGTAATTCGTTTACAGCCGCTGATAAACTACAGTTATTTTGGAATTTTTATGACAGTGGAAAATCGCTCTTAGCAGGACCCTCTATAAATAAGACAACTCTCGATTTAGACGTGCCTATTTGGAAAACTTGATGAAAAGCCTCTAGAAGTGATAAAAAATCCTAGGTCCCTTGAGATATCAGTTATACAGGTTTCACTGTCATACTAAACAAAACAAAAATCACCACCCATCAATTCCCAATAATTAAACAAAATGTCCATATAATTATGATATTTAAATCAAAACAACAAGAAACACCATGAAAAATAATAGTACTTCAACATACAGTGAAAAACCAAACACGTGAATTTTACTTACGTTTGTAGTCGCGCGGTGAGCAATTTGCCGTCAGTAGCAACATACCGACAACAATTTTTTCCTCCTATGGACATCCCTGCACCGAATATCTGCTAATTTCTAAAACAAGATGGTGAGGAACAACGGGGCAGCTACTGGGACGCTTGACTTTGACAAACTCATTGTTTACAAAATAAAACGATTTTTGTGCCGCGGGCGGCAAAATGCTCATAGCGCGAGCACTCTAGGGTTAAAGATGTACATGAAAACATGTGTCATTTAGGGGTAAAACAAATGCAAAACAAAATTAGTCCGTTATATACAGCAAAAAAATTAACCATAAATATTAAAAGACATTGTAAAAGTTGTGAGATATGTATAAAAAAATAAAACGAGAGGACAGGAAAAATATGGGCTAATGTCACATTTAGGTCCCGCCACAAAACCATTTGAAATAGTCTCAATAGACACGATTGGAGGTTTTGGGGGCTCACGATCAACGAAAAGATATTTACACCTTCTAGTGGACCACTTTACACGATATGCTTATATTGTTACCTCAAAAACACAAAGTGCTAATGATTTTGTTAAACTAATCAATAATGTTACAGATTCTAATACAATAGGGATGCTTCTAACTGATCAATACCCAGGAATTAACTCAAAAGAATTCAAGACATTTTTAAATAAAAGATCAATATAGTGATGATCTTCACTGCAGTAAATGTCCCGTTTTCTAACGGCTTAAATGAAAGACTAAATCAAACCCTAGTGAACAAAATCAGGTATAAAATAAACGAAAAAAATAACAAAACAGGATGGACGACCATCGCTCATAATTGTATAGATAAATATAATAATACAGAACAACAGAACATACAGTAACTGGATTTGCGCCAAAATACCTGTTGGATGGTACAGATGCTTCCCTTTTGCCAAATGAACTGAAGAGAGGGAAAACAGAACTTGAATGGATTAGAGATAGAAAAACAGCATTTGAAAATTCAATAAAATCATAACTACATTAAACAAATATTTGATAGAAATAGAACTAAAGGTAATTTCAATACAGGGGATATGGTGTACATAGAGAATGGAAACAAACTAAATAGAAGAAAATTAGATGAACTGAAGATTGGTCCATTTAAAATTATTGAAAAGATATCAAATTCAATATATAGAATTGATACAGGTCATAAAAAGTCAGAGTCAAATCTCTTTCATATCACAAAACTTATACCAATACCCACATAAAAACAGAAATACGACGGGCAAAAATTTTACTTTGTTCATTATAATATGGTAAAATTTAATTTAATTTTAATTTTAATAAGTGTAGATAAGTGACAATTTTGAAGAAAATTTTCTTTTTTGTGGGGGAAGATGTAAAGAGAGTAAATTTCTTATTATATTGCTCGGAGTAGGCATCCTGATTTAACACATCCTGGAAACAAGAGAAACGTTAATAATTAGGAAATTGGAATTCGAAATTAATCAATAAACTTTAAATGTCGTTTTTTTGGTTTTCAGGTAGGATAAAATAATTATTATAACTAAGCAGTTTAATTATTATAACGTTTATGAAACAATTAAAATAAATTTTTGGTTTTCAGAACAACGCTATCGTTTATTGAAGTTTCTCTTGAAGTTTCCCAATCCTTGAAAGATATTGTCTTATAGGCATTTTAACAAAATGGTGCCGAAACCCGGGACGGTGACTCTTACTTTTTATAATAAATATTTGTATTAACGTTGAACGGATTAATCAATATATAGGGGAGAGGCACGTAGGTTGAGACGGCACGTAAGATGAGACAGCTGAATAATTTCACTTCATTACATTCAGGACTCTAATGTTCATGCACTCATGTAGTCATGTCATTAGTCAAAATTTTTCATAAAAGGGAGGGGCGATTATTCTCACTTCCTGTATTTTATACAGCGCGTTGCTAAGAATCTCTCGAAAAAAGTGAAGCCAGAATCAAGTTCAGTCTTGAAAAACGAGAAGTGTTTTGCGCTAAAAGAAGATAAATATAACATTTTCACTGCAGTTTTACTTCTACTTTAATATTCTGGTTAAATTGCGAACATGCGGAGTCATTGTGATAGAAATTTGCGTCATGCCGAAATCGCATCGATGCACGTAGGTTGAGACATCTTTAGGCACGTAGATTGAGACACGTTTAGGCACGTAGGTTGAGACACTGTGAAATTTTTAGACGCTGCATATTTTGTATGGGTAAAATCGGATACTTCACATTTAAGGACTTCTCATGTTCGGAATTGCATCAGAATATCATCCCTGCAAACCTTCCGACGCGATATCGAATCGAGAGCGATTCATAAAAAGCGAAAGCTTTCTTCGATAACGAAATCGATAACGATTCGAAAGCGTTATCTGAAATGACAAAAAAGGAACTACTATTATAAAAGAAAGTTGTGTATCGGTATGTTCCGATAAAACTAAAAAACGAACCAATGCAGCCCAAAAAAGGTTTAACGGTAGGTTAGCCCCAACCCTCCCATCCATGAAGAAGGTTTCGGTTTTGGGCTGCGCAGTTAAGGTTTGGAGAAAACCGGTTTAGAATGAGGTTGACTTGACCTGAAACTCAACCAAAACTTCTAGAAGGTTCGAGGAAGTTCGAAAACTTCGGGGAGGTTCTGGAAAGTTCGAGAACCTCCAGAAAGGTTTAAGAAAGTTCGAGAACTTTCGAGAAACTTCCAAAAGTTCTAGAACCTTCGAGAAATTTCTGAAAGTTCCAGAACCTTCGGAAAAGTTTAAAAAACTTGAAAACCTTCAAGAATTGTTGAAAGTTCTAGAATTTTCGAGAAATTTCCAAAAGTTCTAGAACCTTGGAGAAATTTCTCAAAGTTCGAGACTGAAACCTTCGGAAAAGTTTGTAAAAACTTGAAACCCTTCAAGAAATTGTTGAAAGTTCGAGAATTTTCCAGAAATTGCAAAAACTTCTAGAACCTTCGAGAAATTTCTTAAAGTTCGACAACCTTCAGAAAAGTTTATACAAACTTGAAAACTTTCAAGAAATTGTTGAAAGTTCTTAAATCTTTGAGAAATTCCCGAAAGTTCTAGAACTTTCGAGAAAGTTTTTAAATAAACCAACGCGACTTATAAATGTTAGGTAAGATAAAGTGGAGGTCCTGGAAAGTTAACGGGAATTCTTGAAAGTTCGAGAACTTCCAGAAAGGTTCTAGAAACTTTCGAGAAATTTCGAAATTTCGAAAACATTCGAAAACTTAAGAAAAAGTACTAGAATTTTTAAATACCAATGATAAGGTCAAAGATTGTTCGAGAACATGAAATTTCGAGAAATTTCCGGAAATTTACTGGCTTATTTGGGGAAATTGCAGGCTAAAAAATTGTCGCTTGGTTTTTTTCGACATAAGCTTAGGAGAAAAGAGTGCTAAAAAAGTACGAAATAGCGCCAATTTTAGTATTAAAATTGCTTATATCTTCGAAAGTAAAGGCCGTAGCATAAAAATTGTTGGACATTATTCATAGGAAACACTCCAAGCTTTCTGATTCTGGGAAAAAAACATTAGTTGACTATGAATATTTTGGAGAAAAAAAAAGTGACATTTTTGTTAGAAAAAAAACAAAATTTGATTTTGACAACTCATAACTCTGTGGTGCCGTCGTTTTTACAATTTTAGATAGGTGAGAGTATTCTGCGTACACTGATACCTTATTCATGAAGATATGTGATGGCGTTACAAAAATACAGGGTTATTTAGTCATTTCGCCCGAATAAAAGAAATAGCATTATTAACACCTTAGCCACAGTTACTATGTGCCCCTTAATCCCTCGTGGGACATAGGCGGAAACAGTTGCCCTCCAGCGGACTCTGTTTTGCGCGACAGCTCTTAGCTCTGACCAGGATCTCCCAGTAGTTACGGCCTCTGCTAGTAGGGTTCTCCTCCACGTTGTTCTAGGTCTTCCAACTCGACGGGATCCTTGCGGGTTCCAGTCAAGGGCCTGTTTGGCTAGATTTTCGTTATCGCGTCGCAAGGTGTGGCCACCCAATTCCATTTCCTTCGCCTGATTTGGTCGTCTATCCTTTCTTGGCCGGCACGGCGCCATAGCTCTTCATTTGAAATTCTATCTTGCCAGCGGATTTTTAGGATACGACGTAGGCATCTGTTTATGAAGACTTGTAGGCGCCCTGTGATGAATTGGGTGACTTTCCATGTTTCGCAACCGTATAAAAGAACTGCCTTAACGTTGGAGTTGAACAGCCGCAATTTGGTGTTGGTTGAGATCTCCGTTGATCTCCATATGCGGAACAAGCATGCATATGCGCTTCGTGTTTAATTTATTCTGGAACTGACATCTTCTTCTGCACCGCCATTTTCGGTAATAATACTACCGAGGTAGCAGAATTGTATTGCGTTGTATTGCGCACTTCGCCGATATTGAAACGGATCCCGTGATACCAAGATCGGATTATTTGGTATTGACTGAAACGTGGATGCTTGACAATTTTGATCCAGTTCCAATCAATAATTATGAATCTATAACCAGGCAGAATAATCGATCGGATTCTGATACAAACGCAGCTGGTGGAGTTGTAATCTATCGAAAATTAACATCATCATCCACGGCCAAAGCTCTCCACGTTGAATTGTCGGACACAACTCGTCTCATCAGAAACACAGGCGAGGTCTGCTTGCCTGAAATTAAATGCTTCACTGCTGATACAACGTTTAAAATTGTACTTGGCGCAGTGTATATTCATCCTAGAGCAAGTGTCTCAAACATTAGTGTATTGCTGCACCAAGCACTCTTTCCGTATGTGCATAACAGGCAGTATGTGCATTCGATCATGCAAGTTGATACCAATGTACCAATTTTCCTTGTGGCGACTTCAACACAACGTGAAAAATGATTACACATTTCTCAAATTCATGAAGGATATGTACAATCTCGAATGCACATCAGATGTTACTAAGTCAACAACGCTGAGAGGAAAAACCCTCGATTTGACTTTTTCAAGGCACATTACACTTGAAATACTCAGATTCATTTCATACTTTCCTATCATCGACCTATCCTTAACAGAATAACACAGATTGCAAGAAGTTAAATATCAGACATGTATAAAAGTTGTAAATGAATTTGTTACTACACATTGTTACTTGTAAATAATCTGTTCATTAAAGTAATAAACATATTTGAATTCATTATTGCAAATAAAAGCTAATTTATCAATCAAAATGAATATTTCATTTCACTCCTTTTTGTATCCATACAAAATAATGAAAATTTAATAGAAATGATTCAATTTTATTCATAAAAGTATGCAATCATTTCATCAATGTCTTCTCATGACGTTCTCACGTTAAACTATCGTCCGTAAACCCTCTTTACAGACAACAAATTTATTGTAATTTTTTAATTAGTAAATTACTTAATTAACTTAATGCCTGCCCCAGGTATGATGTAAAAATCATACTGGGAGATCTGAACGCCAAAGTAGGCCGGGAGCCCATATACAGGCAATATGTCGGCAACCACAGCTTGCATGAAAACACTAATGACAATGGACAGCGAGTTGTAGAGATGGCAGCAAGTAAGAACTTGGTCGTTGCAAGTACTAGATTTGCGCGTAAAGATATCCATAAAGCCACCTGGGTATCTCCTGATGGAGCCACTCGCAACCAAATAGATCATGTGTTGATAGACCGCCGCCACCTTTCGGGTCTGATGACGGTACGAACGTACCGAGGTGCCAGCTTCGACTCGGATCACTATCTTGTTGGTATGGTGCTCCGAGAGCGCATTACAACGCTGAAAAGCTTTGTATTCGCTGATCAGGCTCGAATCAACACAGCTGCACTACGCAATGAAATGGCCAGAAACAGCTACGGTCATGCATTAGAACTCGCCCTAAGTCCTGGGGATGAGATGCCGGGCGTTGAAGAGAACTGGACCCGCCTTAAAAATACTGTCATTAGTACTGCTGATTCCATCTTAGGCAGAAGTCGTAAGATCGGAACGACTGGTTCGATAATGAATGCAAGCTGGCAACTGAACGTAAGAATGCTGCGTACCGAGCCATGCAGCAGTCTCAGAGAACACGGGCACGCGAAGAGAACTATAAAGAGCTCAGAAAAGAAGAAAAGAGAATTCACAGACGGAAAAAGGAAGCCTGGGAAAAAATCTCGTCTGTGAGCTAGAACAGTACAGAGAACGACGGCCGCACCAGGCGCGGGAGTTCTACCAAAGAGTCCGCAGTATGACGCAATTCACACCACGTTGCACATACTGCAAGGACAAAGAAGGTAATCTGATCACCGATCCTAAAGGCATCTTGGAGCGATGGGAAGAGCACTTTCATGAATTGCTAAATGGCGAGCTAACTGAGGATTCGGAGGTTCCACCAATATCTGATGACAATGCTATGCTGCCGCCACCAAGCATAGAAGAAGTTAGCAGAGCCATCAGCCGGCTCAAAAACAACAAGGCCTCGGGTGCAGACGGCATCGCAGCGGAGCTGGTTAAATATGGAGGGCCTACATTACACCAAGCGATTCATGAATTAATTGTGCAAGTATGGGAGCAGGAAGTGATGCCAGAAGACTGGAGAAAAGGCATCCTCTGTCCGGTACACAAAAAAGGAGATATCACAGCGTGCACTAATTATCGCGGTATAACGTTGTTGAGTACCGTGTATAAGATTTTCTCCGCTATCCTACAAAACAGGATGGCCCCATACGCCAGAAACATCATAGGCCATTACCAGTGTGGCTTTAGCCCAGGCAAATCAACGACTGATCAGATTTTCACCTTGAGGCAGGCCATGGAAAAATGTCTAGAGTTTCAAAACTCAATTCAACACCTCTTCATAGACTTTAAAGCCGCCTATGATAGCATAGCCAGGGTAGAACTCTACAAAGCCATGAGAGAATTCGGCATCCCCAACAAACTGACAAGACTATGTAGGTTGACCATGATCAATGTGTCAAGCCAAGTAAAGGTATCCGGAACACTGTCCAGACCAATCAACATCTATAATGGACTCCGACAAGGGGACGGTCTGGCCTGCCTCCTTTTCATCCTGGCGTTGGAGAAAGTGATCCGAGATTCGGGCGTGACATCTAGGGGTACAATCCTCCACAAGTCCACCCAATTACTGGCTTACGCAGACGACATTGACATCATTGGAAGAACAACAACAGCTGTACAAGAAGCTTTCACTCAGATTGAGCAAGCGGCAGGAAATCTGGGACTGCACATTAACGAAAGCAAAACAAAGTACATGGTGGCCTCGTCTGGAAGAACACCTAACATTGGTCCCACAATCAAGGTAGCGGAACACGAGTTTGACGTGGTAAAATCATTTACCTACCTTGGGTCAATGAGCCAAATGACACGACCTATCACTTTCCCAGACTCACTTTCCAATCACTTCCAATAAACCGGTTTTTTAGACAAGGGGGCGCAGGGAAGTGCATGTGTTGGTCTCACTTGTGAATCCAAGAAAAATTTCGGTCTCACAGCAAATTACACTAACACAAGCATAACTTTCTTCGCTGGGACTGCGATAATTATAAGAATTTTTGTTGTTTTGTGCACAAACACATGGACAATAGAATTGTTACACGGAAAAGAGGCAGAAATTTAAATGCACCGTGTAATACTCAAATTTTACACAGACAGGTTTGACGTGAGTCCCAAGTGAATGGCCGTGTAATTTCACTCAATAGTAGCAGCCGACAATAGCATGGAACCAGAAATACGCGCACGACTGCTAAAAGCCAACAAAGCCTACTTAGTCTGTCAAGGCTCTTCAAATCCAAATATCTAACCATAACGTCTAAACTTTTACTATATAAGACGATGGTATGTGATGGATATGTGAGAACGGGTAAACATATGCATCCGAAACGTGGGTGCTTAGCAAAAAGCACTCAAACCTCTTGGGCGTGTTTGAGAGGAAAATACTTCGGAGGATTGTTGGCCCCGTAGGTGAGGAAGGACGATTCCGGAGACTCTACAATGACGAGATCTACGAGCGCTATCGCGACATAGATGTTGTGAAGAAAATAAAGCTCGGTAGGCTCCGGTGGGCAGGGCATCTAGCTCGTATGAGTGAAGATGAGCCTGCTCGGAAAGTTCTCTGCGGTAAGACCTATGGGGTGCGACAGCGAGGGAGGCCCAACCTTCGCTGGAAGGATGGCGTGGACCAGGACGCTCAGAGTTTAGGGATGCCAAACTGGATGACATCGGCTCAGAATCGGGACCGGTGGAGGAGAACAGTTGCGCGAGGCCAGGACCGGATCCCGGTTGTAGAGCCGTTAAAGAAGAAGAAGAAGAAATTACTTAATTTAGTGTTCTAACTTGCTTTTAATTTCTGGTGATAGTGACAATTTCGAGCTTTTTATTCTTTATATTCTTTTTTTTTGTTTTTGTGTTCGATGTTTTCTTTTGTTTTTTTTTGTGTTGTGCTCCAGCTGTTCGAGGCTGGTAACCTTTACCTTAAGTGCAATTTTTAATCTTTTTTTTTCAAACATTTTTCGTTTTCTCTTAATTCCTTTTTTTTGTGCAGAGGGCATAAAAGAATAAAAATAAAATTGGGTGTTAATTTTATTTTCAATAACATAACCTCATATTTTAATATTTTTCCTTTTCTTATTTTTTTTTACCTGAGTTTATGCAACGTTTCGAAACCCATCTGCACTCAAACTGCATATAATTGTTTTAAACAATTTTGTCAAATTTGTTTTCGCAGTTAAATCGGGCTTTTATCGTTTAAAAAAAAGTTTTTTTTTTTTAATTTTATCATTTTTCTTTCTAATGGCGGGTCAACAGGTCTGCAAGCTGTGCTCTTCGGATGGAGTTTTCTGTGATGGTGTATGTGGAGGCGTTTTTCACCTCACCTGCCTCAATCCTCGAGTAAGTGGCAAACCTTCAGCCCTAGAGGGTCAACTTGCAATGAATGCTTCAACATTCAACCCTGCCACGTCCTAAGACTAATGAAAGACATCACTGATGTCTTTCTCGATGGACATGAAAAAGTCATGGGTCGTTTTAACACTTTCTCTGGAAATGTCTCACATTTTCAGATGTCAGCCGATGATGTCCAGTCGATCAACGTCCGCCTCGATAATTTATCAGACACCCTTGATTCTGTTGCGATCAACTTGGAATCCCGAATGAATAAATTCCAAGAAATTTCTTCCCGGGTTGCAACAGTCTTTGACCCGATCGACGAAATACATTCAGCGATCCTCAATCCTGTCAATCCTGCTCTGTCAACTCGTTAGCTCCTCTTCATCCTATATTAGACGACATTAAAAGGAGTACGAAGCGTGTTCGGGCTGATATTGAATCGCTGTCAGCAGCAGTGGTGCAAAATCACAACGCCCTGAGTTCTCTATCGCTAAAATTTAAAATGTTAGTGATAGAATTAACTCCCCCTTGGCGGCGCCAGTATCTTATGATGCCCCGCAGGTAGGGGAGAAGCTTCTTTCTACACCCCGTCCACAGCTGTTTCTCTAATGGAGGATGATGCAGCTGCTCTAAACACCACAGCCCTGAACGACCCGGCCATAATACTTGAAAAGGGCCCTTCGGTGAAGGCTGCCCCCAATCTGGCTCATGACCACACGAAAGCCCGTAGAAAGAATGGGTAACGCGAACGCAGTCGTAAAGTTAACGTTACGGATGCTGTCACTGCTAACCCCTATACTAGTTCGTCTATCCGCGCACCCTCACTTCCAATGGGCTCAAACTATATCCCAGAACCGGATGCGGCATCAACCTCTTCTATTAGTACCATTGGACCGTCGGGCACTGGAGATACTGTGTCTCCGGTAACCTGCGCTAATCTGATAACTGTACCCAGGCCGCGAAATATTTTCATTTCGCGTTTCTCCCCTACGTGCGAGACAATTAAAGAATACCTAATGGGGAAAGCTGTTAATCCTGTTACAGTCTCCTGCAGGAAGATCAGCAATGTCTCCAAACCGGTTGCGTCTTTCATCTTGACTGCACCGCCCAATACCGCTGAAAAGCTTTTAGACCCCACAGTCTGGCCTCCTGGTGCCTTTTTAAAGGGTTTTGTCCCCCGCACGCGCGATCAGCGCACTCCTGATACTCTACAAGTTTCAAAAAACTTAAGACGCTTTCCCTCTATTACCAAAACGTGAGGGGAATCAGATCTAATACTCAAGATGTGTTTCTGTCGACTTCGGCCAGTGATTTCGATATAATCGCTTTTACAGAAACATGGCTATATAGTGGGATTCTTAATGCCGAAATTTTCGACTCTTCCTTCCAAGTTTTTCGGAGGGATAGATATATTGACTCGGAGGCTCGTGGAGGTGGTGTACTATTTGCATATAGAAACCTTCTCAACTGTTGCTTAATAACGCTTCTTGATTTTCACAACACTTTAGACATTGAGGTCCTCGCTCTCAAAGTCTCCCTTGTTCATAACAACTTATTTTTAATTTGCTGTTACCACCCACCAGATATGTTCAGCACTCTTGACGATAGAGGTCAAAACCTCTATGATATTCTAATCTCTTGCATAAATCATATCCAAGATATGATGGATTCCAAAGATGAACTCCTATTTGTAGGCGATTTTAACTTACCCATCAAGGGTGTCTGATGGGTATCTTGCGATGATGACGATAACTACCTTCCTGGAAACAACCTTAACTCTAGGGAAGCCACCTTTTTAAATTCCTTATTTTCCTGCGGCTTGTGCCAAATGAGCGGTGTGAATAATATTTTAGGAAGGCGGTTAGATCTGGTATTCTTTTCCGACTCAGACCACATGAATGTTGTTGTATTAAATAAAGGTACCCACACCACAACTGTTATATCTGCTTTATTATTATTTTATTATTTCTTACAATTCTCCTTTATAAACTTGAAATCAGATTCCTTATGGGTCAACACAAAATTTTTCTTTTTAAACTCTTTTCTTTACTTTCACTTCGGAGCATCAAATCTTGTAACGTTAATTTAACCGCCTTTTACTCAATGCAAATGGATGAAACTTTGCAGGCATACATATTCCCGATGACAATACACGAAAATGACATTTTGTTACATTTTTTGTTGTTGATTTTGTTGTTGAGTAACAAAAAACGATTTTTAATAAAAAATGCTTGGAATTATTCGTTCTCCTCAATGTAGAGTCTTAAAATTCACTTCCCTTCAATAAAAATTGGTAAAAATTAACAGACATGTGTATTTCCGACGAAAACACACGAAAATGATAGTTCCAAATTAAAAATGGCGGCCAAAAAATATGATGGATTACATTTTTCTTTACAAGCCACTCGTTCGATATGGGTATCAAATGAAAGGTTATAACAAGTTGAATACAATTAGCGTCATCCTAAATTCAAAATGGCGGTAGAAAAATGGCGGCATAAAAGTGGCGGCCAACACAAAACAGAGGATCAATTTTTCTTTACAACGCGCTCGGCATGGGTATCAAATGGAAGGGAGTGACAATTAGAATACTGTTGTCTGTGTCCCGTCATTTCAATTCAAAATGGCGGCCAACACAAAATGGCGGTTTACCCTTTTATTTACTTCGCTCTCGGTATGGATATCAAATGAAAGTGTATTAAAGTGAGTAAGAAAGTAAACTGTATGACGTCGTTTTAAATCAAATATGGCGTTCACTAAAAAATGGCGGAAAACATAACATAGCTACCAATAGCAAATAAAAATATGATTTATAAAGATGCAAAAAAATATGTTTCCAGTTTTTAGTTTTTATTGCTCCAGCCAGTATACGCGAGCACACTACCTTTCAAAATGTAAAAAAAAAACGTAGAGCGCTATTAGATTTTTGAGGTTTCATCAAATTGTGCTTTTCTTTAAGGAATGTGTGAGATTTTTTCCATTTTGATTTAAAAGTTTATATTGTTTAAAATCTTCTTATTTTTTACCTTTTAGTCGATTTTTTTAGTATTTATATTAATTTTGTGTTCACAACTGATCAATATATTAAGGTAAAGAAAAGAGTTTCTTAAAAATTTTTTTTTTCTTTTTGAAAAATGCGCCATTCTTTTAATTAACTTTTTCATTAAAATTGAAATTTCACGCTTTCTTTAAAATATTTTTTATTTTTTACTTTTCAGTACATTTTTTAGTTAATGAAAAGAATTTTTTTTATTTTTAAATTCTTTTATTTAACTTACACTGTTTGTCGTCAAATCTTGGAAGTTAAATTTGACCCACTTCCCGGTTTCGGATAGAGCTGAAATTTTGCATACACGTTTAGTTTGGATGACAATGCAATCTGGCCATTTTGTAAAAATATCAAGATGGCGGTTCCAAAATGGCGCCCGATTTTTGAAATTGTGCTCCGCGGCCCTCTGACATGGGTATCAAATGAAAGGATATGACAGGTAGAACACAATAAGCTATGTGGCGTCATTCCAAAATCAAAATGGCGGCCAACACTTAATTGCGGAATGCTTATAATAGACTAAAAAGTAGAAAATATAACCGATCAACTTCCAATTTTGCACACACTCGTAGTTCGGGTGGTTAATGTGTATGAATGATGAGATGAATAGTTGAGTTAAGGGTGAGTTTATAATAAAGAAGCAATACACGTTACAAAAAATCACAAACAAACACAGAGATGCTGCTGTCAACTAAATTCCACTACTCAAATACTGAACTCATGTCCGTATGTATAATTTAAACTAAACCCAGGTAGCAGAGCTGAGTCGAGTTCAGTCAACCTTAACCCAACTCGACTCCCGTTTACATGTAGTTAGACTTGGGTTCAACTTGAGTTCAACTCATCATGTATAAGTGAGGAGTGGGCGAACAAAACGGCACATGTCCATGGTTGGCCGTTTTCAGTGTTTTGACGGAATCGTGTTCATTACACTAAACTGCAACTAATTTCAATCTCAGACACTTCAAAAATCACTTTCATGTAATATTTTTTTGTTAGCAAAGCAACGGTTTCCCTGCAGAAAGGCATATGTCCTACGAATATTCATATTTTGACATGAATATGTCTTATCCCAGGGGTCTATTTGAAAGAATGTGCGGAGACGAAAATCGTTACCATGACTAATTACTGTTTGGCATACTTTTAGGATAAATTTTTGCTTTTTTGCTGTTTTTGTTGTTTTTGCTGTTTTTGTTGTTTTTGTTGTTTTTGTTGTTTTTGTTGTTTTTGCTGTTCTTGGTGTTTTTGTTGGTTTTGTTGTTTTTGTTGTTTTGGCTGTTTTTGTTGTTTTTGGTGTTTTTGTTGGTTTTGTTGTTTTTGTTGTTTTTGCTGTTTTTGTTGTTTTTGCTGTTTTTGTTGTTTTTGCTGTTTTTGTTGTTTTTGTTGTTTTTGCTGTTTTTGTTGTTTTTATTGGTTTTGTTGTTTTTGTTGATTTTGCTGTTTTTTTGGTTTTGTTGCTTTTGCTGTTTTTGTTGGTTTTGTTGTTTTTGCCGTTTTTGTTGTTTTTAGTGGTTTTGTTGTTTTTGTTGATTTTGCTGTTTTTTGGTTTTGTTGCTTTTGCTGTTTTTGTTGTTTTTGCTGTTTTTGTTGGTTTTGTTGTTTTTGCTGTTTTTGTTGTTTTTGTTGTTTTTCTCTGTTTTTGTTGGTTTTGTTGTTCTTGCTGTTTTTGTTGTTTTTGTTGTTTTTGCTGTTTTTGTTGTTTTTGTTGTTGTTGTTGGATTCTTGTAAATATCAGTGCGAAGTGTTTGAGACTTTTAACAATAAGTGTGATTTTCAACAAGTTTAAAACTTTACCAATCATCAAGAACAACTTTACTATCAGCCCAGTACATCCCGAGGAGAAGAGCTTCAACGTTTAACTTCAACCGTTGAACAAATTGTAAGTACCTATCCCTTTTCCTTTTTTTACTACTAATGAAAATAACTAAGTGTACTGTGTGTCCCTGAATCACAAATGTGTATCACTGTAATTATTTCATAAAATATAATAATATAAAAAAAGGTCATTATCCGTTGAGTTGAGTTTAATCTAAATTTATTGCGGTCGTGTAAACAAACAAAGAAATGGAAGGAATAAGCTCTAACGCAAACCCTGACTACGATAAGGTAACTTCAGTTCATGCGCTTTTACAACTACAAATATTTTTAATGGAGCAAATGAACAAATTTGTCAGGAACACGAGGAAAACCGCGCTAATTAAGAGAACACACGGTTATTATCTCGGTCGTATCAATGGCTGGCATGACCTGTGGGGAAAGTTCTCCGCTACTGATCGATCTTTGACCTCACTAAGAACTGATCAAGACGATGAGGCACCATATTTCAAGGAAAATCATTACGATCAGTACGAAGAACTCTATTTCGATTTCAAAGGTGAGCTAGTTGACAAATTGAGCACCTTTGAAAAAGATCATAAGGAAGGTGGTGAACAGAATCCTACACGGACAAATCCCTCGACTCCCGCTGTACAATTGCCAACCATAACGCTCCCTAAATTCTCGGGCAATTATGCTGACTGGGTTAGTTTCCGGGATTTGTTTAATTCACTCATCGATTCCAACGAATCTCTAGCCAGTGTGCAAAAATTACACTACCTTAAAGCAAACGTAGTGGGAAATGCGGCCAAGGTTATCCGACAGTATAATATTACCAATGAAAATTATAAAACGGCGTGGCGCGCATTAACCGACAGATATGAAAACAAACGTGTGCTCATATCAACTCAACTGCGGGCATTGACTTCGCAGACCAAAATAAACAATGAATCAGCTAATGCAATTAAGGCAATGATCGACACTACGACCGAATGTTTGGCGTCGCTAGGTAACCTGGAAGTATCTGTTGCTGAATGGGGCCCCCTTTTGATTCATTTACTGACACAAAAGCTCCCTCCAGAGACGCATAAGGCATGGGAGGAGAAAATCTCAAACCAAAGTAATTACCCAACATGGGAAATGCTGAAAGGCTTTCTAGAAACTAGATTCCTCACACTGGAAGCTCTGAGTGAAGTGCGAACACATAAAAAGCAAGAAACGGGTAATGTCAACATACAAAGTTTCTATGTAGGTCAAATAACATGCAAAGTATGTCAGGAAAAACATTCAGTGCGATCTTGCAAAAGCTTTTTAAACAGCGATCCCCTAGAACGGTTGCGAATCGCAAAATCCAAAGGTTACTGCATAAATTGCTTAGGAGAATTTCACTCGGTCAAAAAATGTCTCAGCAAATCTAGATGTGGTAAATGCCGAGGAAAACATCACACATTACTGCATCTTCCAACAATAAACAAACAGGAACCGAGTTCTAGCACGCAGTCGGCCAAGGCTAAATTCGAACATAGATCTGAAAGTGAAGCAACTTCAGAAGGCTTTACCAGGGTCGCTGCTCATTTTATTAACGAGAACCACCCGGTTATGCTGGCCACAGCTGAAATAGAAATGGAGGGTCCTGATGGAGTTGTTGAGGGGCGTGCATTAATTGACCCTGGCTCCCAAGTAACATTCATTACCTCTTCCATTGTATCGCAACTGAATTTAGCACAGAACACCATATTTGGTTGGATCTTAACAGGAAAAGCTTCTTCGACCACGAACAGAACTCCGAAGGTAAGGTCTTATAATATCACCTGTTCTCTGGATGATCAGCTTAAGAAGTTTTGGGAAATTGAAGAAGTCTCACCACCACAGAAAACCTCTACAGATGATCAGCGATGTGAAGAAATCTACAAAACCACACATCGTCGCAACCCCGATGGATCTTATGTAGTTCGTTTACCTTTCAAGGAAAATGGTCCAGAACTCGGGGAATCCAGGCTAATTGCATTAAAACGCTATCTTTCCACCGAAAGAAATAACGAAAGGAAGGAAGTACTCTAGGAGTACAATAAGGTATTAAAGGAGTATATCACATTTGGGCATATGGTGGAAGTACCAACATCTACTAATCACACGCTTAATCACACGTATTATCTCCCGCATCATGCAGTAATAAAGCCCTCAAGCACGACGACGAAGTTAAGGATAGTTTTCGACGCCTCATGCAAATCGTCAAATGGAAAATCGTTGAATGATAACCTTTTAGTGGGCCCCACGTTACAACATGACATTACACTTATTATTTTAAAATGGAGACTCCACAGATACGTTTTCACTGCCGACATTGAGAAAATGTATCGGCAAATATTTATTCACCCGGATGACTCTGAGTTCCAACGGATTTTGTGGAGAGACAATCCCAACTCCCCCATTAAGGAATATGCGTTAAAAACGGTCACTTTCGGTGTCAACTGTGCTCCCTATTTAGCGATCCGAACATTGCAACAGCTGGCTGAAGATGAAAGGGCCAATTTTCCCCGTGGTTCAAGCTGTCTTATTAATGACTTCTATGTTGATGACGTCTTAACAGGAGGAGACACCATAGAAGAAACGAAATCTCTCCAAGCTGAAATCACCGCCTTATTATCAAAAGGTCACTTCCCACTGCGAAAATTTCCATCTAACGATTCCCGAATATTAGAACATATCCCGAACACCAGCAAATCTGAGGAGACGCTAAAGGTGCAATTTTCAAAAGACACCGTCCTAAAAGCTTTAGGAATCTATTGGGATCCCAAAGCCGATGAATTTCAATACAAGGTGGCGTTAATTGAGGAAAATAATTGGACAAAGCGCCGTATTTTATCTATTATCGCAAAACTCTTTGATCCGCTTGGATGGGTGAGTCCTATCATCATACAAGCAAAAATCTTTATGCAAAGACTGTGGACTACCCGTATTGACTGGGATGAAGAAATTCCAGAATATCTTAGATCCGATTGGATAAACTTTATAAGCGCGTTACCTCATATTGAGCAACTACGAATACCACGGTGGGTAAATAGTTACACAGCATCCACAGTAGAATTGCACGGATTTTGTGACAGTTCGGAAAAAGCGTATGCAGCTGCCGTTTATTTACGAGTTCTTGGCCATGATAATAATCCAATAGCTCACCTTTTGGTATCTAAAACAAAGGTTGCCCCTATCAAAACAATTTCTTTACCACGATTGGAACTGTGTGGTGCTGTCGTATTATCTAGATTGATAAAGTTTTTGCAGCAGTCTTATATTAAGGACTGTAAGACCATCCTATGGACCGACTCTACAATAGTTCTATCATGGATTCGCAGTCTACCTCATCGATGGAAGTCATTCGTAGCAAACCGGATCACCGAAATCATTGAAAACTCGGGAAATGGAAATGCAGACTGGCGACACGTTCCTTCACAAAATAACCCTGCGGATCTCGCCTCACGAGGTGTGTCCCCTTTACAATTAAAAGACCACGATCTTTGGTGGAGAGGTCCCTCTTGGCTCATAAAACCTGAGAGTGAGTGGCCTAAAGAACCACATTCAACCTTGACGGAAGATCACCCAGAGGAAAAGAAAAGATTAAAAACTTTCCATTTAACCACCATTAGCGAGCATATCATAGAACGATTCTCTAATCTGACGCATGCACTAAGAACCATCGCTTACTGTCGAAGGTTCGTAGATAGATGCCAAAAGTTAAAGGCCTACCCCAATTTCGTTCTAGTCCCAAGTGAAATTCATAAAGCCAGACAAACATTAATAAGAGTGACCCAAATGACAGCGTACGCTAGTGAAATTGAGTGCTTAAAGGCAAACCAAAATTTACCACGAAAAAGCTCACTATTGGCGTTAAACCCATTTCTCGACGATCAACTCATTCTAAGAGTGGGAGGAAGGTTAGAACATTCCGATTTACCCTTCGAAGAAAAACATCCTATTATTCTGCCTCACTCGGACAAGTTCTCAGAATTATTGATTGAGCAAATTCATAAGGACACGCTGCATGGAGGAATCCAACTGACCTTGTATACACTGAGACAAACCTATTGGATTCCTCGTGCAAAACAGATTATAAAACATAAAATACATCAATGTACTACTTGTTCTCGTTGGCGAAAGGAAGAGACAGCTACCATTATGGGCCAACTACCAGCCGATCGAATAACTCCCTGCCGACCATTTACTTGCACAGGCATTGATTATGCTGGACCCATACTAATCAAAACAAGGAAAACTAGAAATGCACCTAGCACTAAGTGTTATATAGCAGTTTTCGTCTGCCTTGTAACAAAAGCTACTCATCTTGAACTTGTAAGTGACTTAACTTCAGAGTGTTTCCTGGCCGCCCTACGCAGATTCTTCTCACGACGAGGACTTAGTAAAAAAATCTTCAGCGACAATGCAACCAACTTCGTGGGAGCAAAGAAAATTATCGATCTAGAAATGGACGAATTCATCAGATCCTACCAACAAATAGCAGCCGAATTGTATGCAAATAAGGGAGTAGAATGGCATTTCATACCGCCTCGTGACCCACATTTCGGGGGCCTGTGGGAGGCAGCTGTCAAATCAATGAAACATCATCTACGACGAACAGTGGGACAGACTCTACTCACGTTCGAAGAACTAACAACGCTGTTAACTCAAGTAGAGGCAATAATGAATTCACGACCGCTTTGTGCTCTGTCCTCAGATCACAATGACATAAACCCCTTATCCCCAGGGCACTTTCTGGTGGGGAGCCCTCTGCTGAGCTTACCTGACAACAATTACGAAGAAAGGAAAATATCGCACTTATCCCGATGGAAACTAGTCGAAAAGATGCGTCAGGACTTCTGGAAAAGGTGGTCAACAGAGTATTTGCATCAGTTACAGCAACGACGCAAATGGAAGGAAAGTACCAAGGAATTTAAGGTAGGAGATCTCGTGGTCCTAAAGGACGAGGGATCTCCTCCATCTTATTGGAAATTAGCTCGAATAATTGAGATCTTTCCAGGCAAAGATAACATAACAAGAGTTGTAAGAGTAAAAACTTCATCTGGGGAATTTAAAAGGCCTATTTCAAAACTGGCCCCTCTACCTTCGAATTCGGGAACTCCACCCTAACTTTAATAAGGTATACATCCCACAACACTAGTCTTACTTACTTAGATTATAAGCTGTAATAACTCACCGTAGTCACTTAAATTAACACAACTCTATTCCAATTCTTATTCCTAGACAGAATCATGACCTGGACTTCGTATGTTACATTTACATGTATGTAGCTAATCTTTTCAACTGAAACCCTCATTGTGTATAATTGTGGACACGAACGGATGAATCTAACTAAAATCTCCTTACTAAGCAGCCGGAATTGTGAAATTAAAGACATTCCAGTGGACCAAGTCAACGAAGACATCCAACTTCTACAACTGAGCGAGGTGGCTTCCATTCACGTTTACCAATGCAAGATTAACGTTTTACAGACAGTTCTCCATTGCGGGATGTTTAGCCATCTCTCCGTAGTGCCCGGAGGCATCAGCACCTTCATCTCCGAAATAACCAAAGAAAGCTGTCTCCGAATTCATACCCATGGCACTTATCTTCTCCAAAATAATCGTATTTTAGCTAACATCAAAGCAAATTCGTCTTCACGATATTCAGAAGTAATTGCGGGATCCGTCGACGCAAAAGGAAATTGTGCCGGAGTTCCCTACACCTTCGGTTCCAACTCATGGGACAACGTAGTAGTGATGCACGCCTTGGAGATCACCATCACTGATTATGACAGTGTCGTTCGACTAGAAGACAACCATGCTGTGTTGCGGAATAACATCGTATGCCCATACATTAAGGGTACATGCACCGACCCAGAGTATGGTATGAGTTTCTGGGAAATGATCGCAGATTCAAGCTGTGAAAGCCTGCAATACGACGTTCTCTATCAAGGGTTAGCCATAAAAAGCCAAACTATTGGAAAGGGAGTGAATATTCGTACTCTGTATGCAGTACACAGCGGAGATATTATTTTTGCTTTGGAAGTGATTAAAACCGTTCCTGTGTGCAGATTTACAGGTTTCCAAACAGAACATCCGAGACTAGTGATCGTAGTGAAATCAGGACATGAATACTGGTTCCCCAAAAGACCAATTTCAACAGCTAATCTTGATCTCTTTACTTATATAAATTCGAAATTCGTTTACGTTGAGCGTCACATCAAAACACAGATGGAATCTATGTACAAACATATCATACTGAAGAAATGTGAATTGGAAAATCAGGTTTTGGAAACACAGCTAGCTATAGCTCAACATCATCCTGCTGAATTCGCATTAATGAGACTCAAAGAACCCGGCTTTACCGCGGTTCCCCGAGGAGAACTTATTTATCTTGTAAAATGTCAGCCAGTAGAAGCAAGTATTCGCAAAACCGAACGGTGCTATAATGAGCTACCGGTAACATACAATAATAAAAGTTACTTTATGGCACCTACCACTCACCTAATCCAAGAACACGGAACGGAAGTTCCTTGCTCCCTCCTTATGAGCCCTGGATATCTTCTGCACGGCACCTGGTACGGCTTCAGTCCAGAAATTCACCGCTTGGAGAAGCCTGACTCCCTCACCGTATCAAACGAGGTGCCCTGGAACTACGAAGACCACACGCACCTCATAAAATCAGGAATCTACACAGCAGAATCTACGCAGAACCTTCGAAGACAAATAATGTATCCTGCAGAACGTCAGGCAATCGAGAACGTTCTGACCCAATCACTGTTAGGGCATGATACTGATACCCGGAATATTGACGTGCTAAATTTGTTCTCTACAGAACATCTTGGAAAAATAACAGCATACTTGAAGGGGACCTGGTGGGGATTGTCGCACTTTGGAACCTTTAGCGCTAGTATTTTCGGCATATTTTTCATCATTCGAGCCATAAAGGTTTTAGTGGATATAATAATCAACCTGCACATAATTAGGAGAATTCATGGATGGAGTTGGCACATACTCGCCGCACTAGGCAATTCACTTACAACTTTAATCGTTCACAAGCATTATCAAAGGACCCATGAAACAGTGTTATCATCTGTTAGAATTAACGATCAACCAGAAGCTGAACCTATACCGCAGTCAAATGATGTCAATCCCGGGTCTGCAAGCCTCCCAACAACAGCGGAAGCCGATACCATCACTCTTCAGACTTTGAAGGATAAGGTAAATTTATACCCACAGGTACACATCTAATGATCAAACTCACATACACTTAGTTTCCTACTTTTACATTTCCCTTACTCCTAAACTCCTTTCCCTTCAACTCTAAACAGGGCGAGTCGAGGCGCCCTTAAATTAACCTCTCAACAATCTGGACACCACTCGTTTGCATGGAGGAAATGCCGCGACGAGAGGCTGTCCACACTCATTACATCTTTGTTTTTTCAAGCGCGCAAGAACAAGGAAGCGAGGCAAGAATCATCATTTCATCATTTAAATCCCAGGATTTCAAGGCCGCCGGAATGTTTCGCTACCTGACACCGGAAACATAATTTGGATTTTCCACTAAGAGTGCATCGATCGCCCTCATTTCGAATTGCAAATCGATTGCAATAATCAATTGCGCGTGCACAATTGCTGATCGCCTAAATTACCTTTAATTATGACAAAAAGGGCAATTCGGCAATTTTGCGCGATCGCGGATTGAGGTGCGCGTGCGATGCATTCAGAAAAATCGAAGAGACAACAACCAGTCTGGAACTCAAAATTATCACCGCCGGATGGATTAGCGCCGCGCCGCGTCTACTATCAATAATTATTAACTTTCCTTTTTTAAATTCTTTTATTTAACTTACACTGTTTGTCGTCAAATCTTGGAAATTAAATTTGACCCACTTCCCGGTTTCGGATAGAGTTGAAATTTTGCATACACGTTTAGTTTGGATGACAATGCAATCTGGCCATTTTGTAAAAATATCAAGATGGCGGTTCCAAAATGGCGCCCGATTTTTGAAATTGTGCCACTGTTTGTCGTCAAATCTTGGAAGTTAAATTTGACCCACTTCCCGGTTTCGGATAGAACTGAAATTTTGCATACACTTTTAGTTTGGATGACAATGCAATCTGGCCATTTTGTAAAAATATCAAGATGGCAGTTCCAAAATGGCGCCCGATTTTTGAAATTGTGCCACTGTTTGTCGTCAAATCTTGGAAGTTAAATTTGACCCACTTCCCGGTTTCGGATAGAGCTGAAATTTTGCATACACGTTTAGTTTCGATGACAATGCAATCTGGCCATTTTGTAAAAATATTAAGATGGCGGTTCCAAAATGGCGCCCGATTTTTGAAATTCTCTGGCCCTCTGACATGGGTATCAAATGAAAGGATATGACAGGTAGAACACAATAAGCTATGTGGCGTCATTCCAAATTCAAAATGGCGGCCAACACTTACACTGTTTGTCGTCAAATCTTGGAAGTTAAATTTGACCCACTTCCCGGTTTCGGATAGAGCTGAAATTTTGCATGCACGTTTAGTTTGGATGACAATGCAATCTGGCCATTTTGTAAAAATATCAAGATGGCGGTTCCAAAATGGCGCCCGAATTTTGAAATTGTGCTCCGCGGCCCTCTGACATGGGTATCAAATGAAAGGATATGACAGGTAGAACACAATAACCTATGTGGCGTCATTCCAAATTCAAAATGGCGGCCAACACTAAATTGTGGAAAGCTTATAATAGACTAAAAAGTAGAAAATATAACCGATCAACTTCCAATTTTGCACACACTCGTAGTTCGGGTGGTTAATGTGTATGAATGATGAGATGAATAGTTGAGTTAAGGGTGAGTTGATAATAAAGAAGCAATACACGTTACAAAAAATCACAAACAAACACAGAGATGCTGCTGTCAACTAAATTCAACTACTCAAATACTGAACTCATGTCCGTATGCATAATTTCAACTAAACCCAGGTAGCAGAGCTGAGTCGAGTTCAGTCAACCTTAACCCAACTCGACTCCCGTTTACATGTAGTTAGACTTGGGTTCAACTTGAGTTCAACTCATCATGTATAAGTACTAAATGCAATCTGACCTTTTTGTAAAAAAATCAAGAAGACGGTTCCGAGATGGCGGCCGTTTTTGCAATTATGTTCCACCGAGCCCACGACATGGGTATCAAATGAATACAGTAAACTGTGTGACGTAATTTTAAATCTAATAGAATTGCCATCATAAAATGGCGGAATACATATAATAAATTAAAAAGTAGAAAATAAAATAAATGGTTAAAAAAAAATTTTTAAAAAAAATTCTTTTCATTAACTAAAAAATGTACTGAAAAGTAAAAAATAGAAAATATTTTAAAGAAAGCGTGAAATTTCAATTTTAATGAAAAAGTTAATTAAAAGAATGGCGCATTTTTCATCAAAAATTTAAAATATAACTGTAAATCGCGTGAGATTTACAATAACCCTCAATTTTTTGCTTTGTTAATTTCAAATTATAACAAAATTTTTTGATGAAAAATGCGCCATTCTTTTAATTAACTTTTTCATTAAAATTGAAATTTCACGCTTTCTTTAAAATATTTTCTGTTTTTTACTTTTCAGTACATTTTTTAGTTAATGAAAAGAATTTTTTTAAAAATTTTTTTTAACCATTTATTTTTTTTATATAAAGTTTTAGTAAATTTGTTCAATAAAGTTCTTAACTTTCCCTTTTTTGTAAAGTGATTAAATTTGGTGTAATAAAGTTCTTATTGTTATGATTAACAAAAGCATTTCATTACAAAATCCCGGTAATTATTTCACTGTTTTTGCTTTTTTTGCTGTTTTTGTTGTTTTTGTTGTTTTTGCTGTTTTTGTTGGTTTTGTTGTTTTTGCTGTTTTTGTTGCTTTTGCTGTTTTTGTTGTTTTTGCTGTTTTTGTTGTTTTTGCTGTTTTTGTTGTTTTTGCCGTTTTTGCTGTTTTTGTTGTTTTTGTTGTTTTTGCTGTTTTTGTTGTTTTTGTTGTTTTTGTTGTTTTTGCTGTTTTGCTTTTTTTGTTGTTTTTGCTGTTTTTGTTGTTTTTGTTGTTTTTCCTGTTTTTGTTGATTTTGTTGTTTTTGGTGTTTTTGTTGTTTTTGTTGTTTTTGTTGTTTTTGCTGTTTTTGTTGTTTTTGCTGTTTTTGTTGTTTTTGCTGTTTTTGTTGTTTTTGTTGTTTTTGCTGTTTTTGTGGTTTTTGCTGTTTTTTCTGTTTTGTTGTTTTTGTTGTTTTTGTTGTTTTTGCAGTTTTTGCTGTTTTTGTTGTTTTTGTTGTTTTTATTGTTTTTGTTGTTTTTGTTTTTGTTTTTGACATGAATATGTCTTATCCTTGGGGTCTATTCATGTCTACTGTGCCATCGAGAAGCCATGGCACTTTTTTTTGGAACATGTTTTAACCATTCGTTAATGTGGATTTTCAAAAGGGCACGTATTTCATACAAAAAATCAACAATGGAAGTTCATTGCACTTCACCTGGCGCTCTAATTACATCGATTTGTATGTGCATCATAAAATGCACTAAAAATGCACTAAAAATGCACTAAAATTTACCTCACTTTTGCCTCCCACGGCCCCAAAACAAGACGTAGGGGGCACTATGACCCCTTAAAATTTGCGTAACAGTCCCTACTATTAGGAAAAAATACCAGAAAAATCCCCCTTGCCTCTAGCCAGGGAGCTCCCCAAAAGGCTAAAAACAAAAAAAAACATGTCCAGTTGGGTTCCTGCAAAAGGACACATGTCCATTCAAGGGTTTAACAAAACGGGACATGTCCCAGTTTTGTCCCTGCAAAAGGGCACATGTCCATTTTTGTTTTAATTTTTTCTCTTAAAGTATTAAACATATTTAAAAAAAAATTTTTTCCGTCTGAATGAGTTCAAATAGTAGCACAACCTACCATACTCATAAATAGTTAATGTGATCAGTTCAAAGGCAGAAACAGTTTTTTGCGATTTCTGAACAATTTGCAAAACTGGACATGTGCCGTTTTGTTCGCCCACTCCTCAAGTACTAAATGCAATCTGACCTTTTTGTAAAAAAATCAAGAAGACGGTTCCGAGATGGCGGCCGTTTTTGCAATTATGTTCCACCGAGCCCACGACATGGGTATCAAATGAATACAGTAAACTGTGTAATGTAATTTTAAATCTATTAGAATTGCCATCATAAAATGGCGGAATACATATAATAAACTAAAAAGTAGAAAATAAAATAAATGGTTAAAAAAAAATTTTTAAAAAAATTCTTTTCATTAACTAAAAAATGTACTGAAAAGTAAAAAATAAAAAATATTTTAAAGAAAGCGTGAAATTTCAATTTTAATGAAAAAGTTAATTAAAAGAATGGCGCATTTTTCATCATTGCGCCATTCTTTTAATTAACTTTTTCATTAAAATTGAAATTTCACGCTATCTTTAAAATATTTTTTATTTTTTACTTTTCAGTACATTTTTTAGTTAATGAAAAGATTTTTTTTTATTTTTAAATTCTTTTATTTAACTTACACTGTTTGTCGTCAAATCTTGGAAGTTAAATTTGACCACTTCCCGGTTTCGGATAGAGCTGAAATTTTGCATACACGTTTAGTTTGGATGACAATGTAATCTGGCCATTTTGTAAAAATATCAAGATGGCGGTTCCAAAATGGCGCCCGATTTTTGAAATTGTGCTCCGCGGCCCTCTGACATGGGTATCAAATGAAAGGATATGACAGGTAGAACACAATAAGCTATGTGGCGTCATTCCAAAATCAAAATGGCGGCCAACACTAAATTGCGGAATGCTTATAATAGACTAAAAAGTAAAAAATATAACCGATCAACTTCCAATTTTGCACACACTCGTAGTTCGGGTGGTTAATGTGTATGAATGATGAGATGAATAGTTGAGTTAAGGGTGAGTTTATAATAAAGAAGCAATACACGTTACAAAAAATCACAAACAAACACAGAGATGCTGCTGTCAACTAAATTCCACTACTCAAATAATGAACTCATGTCCGTATGTATAATTTCAACTAAACCCAGGTACCAGAGCTGAGTCGAGTTCAGTCAACCTTAACCCAACTCGACTCCCGTTTACTTCAAAAATCACTTTCATGTAATATTTTTTTGTTAGCAAAGCAACGGTTTCCCTGCAGAAAGGCATACATATGTCCTACGAATATTCATATTTTGACATGAATATGTCTTATCCCAGGGGTCTATTTGAAAGAATGTGCGGAGACGAAAATCGTTACCATGACTAATTACTGTTTGGCATACTTTTAGGATAAATTTTTGCTTTTTTGCTGTTTTTGTTGTTTTTGCTGTTTTTGTTGTTTTTGTTGTTTTTGCTGTTTTTGCTGTTTTTGTTGTTTTTGTTGTTTTTGGTGTTTTTGTTGGTTTTGTTGTTTTTGTTGTTTTTGCTGTTTTTGTTGTTTTTGGTGTTTTTGTTGGTTTTGTTGTTTTTGCTGTTTTTGTTGTTTTTGCTGTTTTTGTTGTTTTTGCTGTTTTTGTTGTTTTTGTTGTTTTTGCTGTTTTTGTTGTTTTTATTGGTTTTGTTGTTTTTGTTGATTTTGCTGTTTTTTTGGTTTTGTTGCTTTTGCTGTTTTTGTTGTTTTTGCTGTTTTTGTTGGTTTTGTTGTTTTTGCTGTTTTTGTTGTTTTTAGTAGTTTTGTTGTTTTTGTTGATTTTGCTGTTTTTTGGTTTTGTTGCTTTTGCTGTTTTTGTTGTTTTTGCTGTTTTTGTTGGTTTTGCTGTTTTTGTTGTTTTTGTTGTTTTTCTCTGTTTTTGTTGGTTTTGTTATTCTTGCTGTTTTTGTTGTTTTTGTTGTTTTTGCTGTTTTTGTTGTTTTTGTTGTTTTTGCTGTTTTTGTTGGTTTTGTTGTTTTTGCTGTTTTTGTTGTTTTGCTGTTTTTGTTGTTTTTGTTGTTTTGGCTGTTTTTGTTGTTTTTGTTGTTTTTGCTGTTTTTGTTGGTTTTGTTGTTTTTGCTGGTTTTGTTGGTTTTGTTGTTTTTTGTTGTTTTTGTTGTTTTTGTTGGTTTTGTTATTTTTGTTGTTTTTGTTGTTTTTGCTGTTTTTGTTGGTTTTATTGTTTTTGCTGTTTTTGTTGGTTTTGTTGTTTTTTGTTGTTTTTGCTGTTTTTGTTGGTTTTGTTGTTTTTGCTGTTTTTGTTGTTTTTGTTTTTTGTTGTTTTTGCTGTTTTTGTTGTTTTTGTTGTTTTTGCTGTTTTTGTTGGTTTTGTTGTTTTTGTTGTTTTTGCTGTTTTTGTTGTTTTTGTTGCTTCTGCTGTTTTTGTTGTTTTTGCTGTTTTTGTTGTTTTTGCTGTTTTTGTTGTTTTTGACGTTTTTGCTGTTTTTGTTGTTTTTGCTGTTTTTGTGGTTTTTGCTGTTTTTGCTGTTTTGTTGTTTTTGTTGTTTTTGTTGTTTTTGTTGTTTTTGCTGTTTTTGTTGTTTTTGCTGTTTTTGCTGTTTTTGTTGTTTTTATTGTTTTTGTTGTTTTTGTTTTTGTTTTTGTTTTTGACATGAATATGTCTTATCCTTGGGGTCTATTCATGTCTACTGTGCCATCGAGAAGCCATGGCACTTTTTTTGGAACATGTTTTAACCATTCGTTAATGTGGATTTTTAAAAGGGCACGTATTTCATACAAAAAAGTTTTTAATCAACAATGGAAGTTCATTGCACTTCACCTGGGGCTCTAATTACATCGATTTGTATGTGCATCATAAAATGCACTAAAAATGCACTAAAATTTACCTCACTTTTGCCTCCCACGGCCCCAAAACAAGCCGTAGGGGGCACTATGACCCCTTAAAATTTGCGTAACAGTCCCTACTATTCGGAAAAAATACCAGAAAAATCCCCCTTGCCTCTAGCCAGGGAGCTCCCCAAAAGGCTAAAAACAAAAAAAAACATGTCCAGTTGGGTTCCTGCAAAAGGACACATGTCCATTCAAGGGTTTAACAAAACGGGACATGTCCCAGTTTTGTCCCTGCAAAAGGGCACATGTCCATTTTTGTTTTAATTTTTTCTCTTAAAGTATTAAACATATTTAAAAAAAAAATTTTCCGTCTGAATAAGTTCAAATAGTAGCACAACCTACCATACTCATAAATAGTTAATGTGATCAGTTCAGAGGCAGAAACAGTTTTTTGCGATTTCTGAACAATTTGCAAAACTGGACATGTGCCGTTTTGTTCGCCCACTCCTCAAGTACTAAATGCAACTGACCATTTGTAAAAAAATCAAGAAGACGGTTCCGAGATGGCGGCCGGTTTTGCAATTATGTTCCACCGAGCCCACGACATGGGTATCAAATGAATACAGTAAACTGTGTGGCGTAATTTTAAATCTAATAGAATTGCCATCATAAAATGGCGGAATACATATCGTCGCCTTAGAGAGTAAACCTGCTAAATCCATTTTCATCACATTTGACATTTTTATACCGTTCCAAAGAGAAAGAAATGTCGCATCGTCCCAGCAAAACAGCTCGTGCAATCTAAGAGTATAAGTATCGAAAAATATCTGATGAGTAAAACTGCTAAATCCAATCAGTATAAATTTCACTGCTAACTCCAGCGTTCCCCTCATTGAGAATTGTAATTTTGCCGCTGACTTGTATTCTACTACAAAAAATTAATTTTTGCGTATATTTCGTAGTGTTTTAGTACTGGCAGATATTTTGCAAAGGTAAGTGCCTATTATTTGAATTCAGATTTATTGTTTGTGGGGCTCATTGATATCTAAATGGGATTATGGTTTGAAATTCATAACCATTTTCTCTGAGATCTCTGAGAGGCTCAAATTTAATTTTAACGGCTGTTTGTTGCGGTTCAAGGGTTGGTATGCATTGCGTTGTAGCCCCACACGCATGTAATATGAATGAATGAATAATTTACACAATTACACAAATATTTACCATACTGGTGTTTGTTACAGATGTCTTCATCTCAGTTAATTTCAACAATAATAAGAAGGCCATTAAATGAGAAGATCGATAACAGACGAAAGTGACCGAGAAGGCCACAACCCACAAAAAATACTTATTACCGGAATGGACAACAAAGCGAATTCTACAAAAATGATTGGTGTACTAGGCGCGGTGTGCCACCTTTATCCATAGCTCCTTTTTACTAAGCTTTTGGCGCTAAAAACCTGAGTCTATATTTCCCAAAAAAAGACCAGTGTGAGAAATGCGCTCTGTACAAAGTTGGGAATTTGTCAGAAGAAGAATATTCGGAACACCAACAGAAAAAAGAAGAAGCTAGAGCAGAAAAAACAAAGACAAAAATGAAGAAAAGATTGTTTTTACAGTTGATTTGCAAGCCGTTTTGATGGCACCAAAGTTAAAAGTTAGTAGTTTATATTACAAAACAAAGCTTCAGGTACATAATTTGACATTTTATAATTTAAAAAACAGAAACGGATACTGTTACTTATGGAATGAAACTGAAGGAGGACTAAATTCTGAAGAGTTTGCAAGCATATGGATCGATTTAATTGAAAAAAAGGTTTTGCCACAAAATGAGTCAACAGAACCACTTACAATATTATTTTACAGTGATGGGTGCACCTATCAGAATAGGAACTGTGTGATGTCTAATGCTTTGTTGTCCATGGCTATGAATCACAACATAATTATTGAGCAAAAGTTTCTTGAAGTGGGCCATACTCAGATGGAAGCTGATTGTATGCATTCCACTATCGAACGAGCACTTAAGAATAGAGATATTCATGTTCCTGTAGAATATGTCTAAGTCTGTAGATCAGCTAGGAAAAACCCAAAGCTTTATGATGTAACTTACAGTTTTTCAAGAAATTTGAAATGGTTCAATTCTTCAAAAGCATTCGTCCTGGTCGCGGCAGAGGTGACGCCAAAGTGAATGACATACGAGCCCTACGATACACCCCAAGTGGTGAATTATATTTCAAATTAAGATTTTCTCATGTATGGCAAACAATACCGCAAAGAAAATCGTCGGCAGTTGTCCCCTTGCCGTTTTCTCAGCTTCCGAATCTCCACGGAAACAAAAGAAAGATTACTGCCAGAAAGTTTGAAGACTTACAGTATTTAAAAAGGATTCTTCCTGAGGATTACCGTTCTTACTATGATAATTTACCTCATGACTGAAAAATACAATTATGTATGTTCCTACTTGAATTACCTAAGTTTAGTTGAAAGTATTAATTTGCTATGTATAGAGTAAAATACTTCAATTGCAATTTTTAAGTTACCTTTTTGTTTTTATAAAAAAAAAGATTTACGTTTTATTTATTGTTTTCCTCTAAAATGCTCTTTGAATTTATACTTTAGTTTATTTCTTCATTAGTAAACTAATTCCTTATAATACAAATTTCTTTCATTTATACCAAAAAACCTGCCAAGTCCGTCGCATTATAATCCGTACATATACGAAAACCTGCTAAGTTACAAAATCGCTCATAAAACAGTAACTACTAAATTCTATTTTTTTTTTTTTTTTATGTGGCAGTGCTAAGCTCAGGAGTCACCCTTTGTACTACTAGTCCGTCATGTCATTTGTCACGTCATGGTGCAATGTCTAGCAGTAAGCTTAGTACGGGGGGATGGGGAGGGGTATAGGTTAAGGATTAAAAGGTACGGGGGGGTATTGAAGAAGGTGGTGATGAACCCTGCGTTTGAACTCTTGGATGTTGAAGGAGCTCGGAAATACTGACTGCGAGAGGTTATTCCACAGTCGAGTTGTTCTGTTAACAAACGAATTCATATCTTGTTGAGTGCGTGAAAGGGGGAGTTGCAGGTGAAGGGAATGAGACGAGTGGGCTAATCTGGTGTTGCGGGTATAAGATTGCCGTGGAGGCAGGAGAGCGTTTAACTCGGAGGAACAGTCACTATGATAGTAGCGATAAAATTTTGTCAGTGCTGCTACATTCCTACGGTGGCTCAAGGGGTCGATGGTGGAGCAGGCGGTGTCGTCATCAATTAACTTGAGTGCCCTTTTTTGCACCTTATCTAACCATGCTAAGGTTGTTATTGGTGCGCCGCCCCAAATGAGGGAGTTGTATTCGAGAAGAGGCCGAATGTAGGATTTATAAATAACAGCACGGGCCGATGTCTGGAGGAGGAACCTGCACCTCTTAAGAAATCCCAAGCACTGGGATGCTTGTTTGGCGATTTGGAATATATGGTCATTCCATCGCAAGTCTTTGGCTAATGTCACGCCTAAGATGTGTAGGGATGGGTCGGCCTTTACTTCCACGCCATCCACTGTCAAGGATGGTGATGTGTTGATCTTTTTCTTTGAAATAAGACAGTACTTGGTTTTGGAGGGGTTGAATTCGACACGATTCTTTTTTCCCCACTCTATAATAAGTTTAATGTCGTTATTAATAGAGTTGAACATTAGTTCACGATCATCAAGACAGGATCTGGCATTAAAATTGAAATTTCACGCTTTCTTTAAAATATTTTTTATTTTTTACTTTTCAGTACATTTTTTACTCAAAAAATTGAGGGTTATTGTAAATCTACCGCGATTTACGGTTATATTTTCAATTTTTGATGAAAAATGCGCCATTCTTTTAATTAACTTTTTCATTAAAATTGAAATTTCACGCTTTCTTTAAAATATTTTTTATTTTTTACTTTTCAGTACATTTTTTAGTTAATGAAAAGAATTTTTTTTAAAAAAAATTTTTAACCATTTATTTTTTTATTATGTTGTTCATAAACCTCACAAAATTCTTATCTTTAACATATTTGTCACAACATAAAATTCTATTCCGAACTAGCCCGTTCTACTATTTATTTTTTTATTAATAATTTCTTCACAATCGTCACAAAATTCTTATCTTTAACATATTTGTCACAACATAAAATTCTATTCCGAACTAGCCCTCATTAGGCCCAACAAAAACAATTAAAAAGAAAGTCTCGAAGACGCGATAAGCACGGACTTGATTTTCGGTGTACACAAGACAGAAAGTGCGCCCGCCGCGATCAATGGTTAAAACAACACACAATTAATTAAAATTTTCACCCGCCGGTGGTGGCCAGGAAATTTGTCCACCTCTGGGGAACGCGCCCTTGAACTTTTAGTTCCCACCTGCGCAATTTGCTTATCGCGCGCTTCTCACGCGGGTCAAATTACGTTCCCCGGGTATTTGTTTATTTATAGTATTTACTATTCAATATTACAAAACTAGTTGGGATGTGGGTTCGACCCTTTCGGTCCACACGATCAACTTCCCAGTATAATGGATGTTGAATATTATGATTGGATATTTTAATAATAAATGAACAATAGACAATATAGAATATATGCATAATACCGAGAATTTGTCACAGTTGTTTATCAATATTTTCGCTAAAATGTCAAACTAAATGTGCGCACTTACAAGATTAGGATGACGAAAATGTATATAAAATTGATGTATTAATGTTTTTCGGCACCTCAATGAAGTCGATATAGTTTTTAGTTCGCGCGGTATCGTGCAGGTACAAAAATCACTTAAGTCATTTAAACCAAAAACCCGCTGGACCGAATATTATAAGAATACCTCAAGTAAGTCAATATCTTTTGTGGTTCGGGCCATATCGTGAAGGAACTAAAATCACTTACGCCTCTTAAACAAAAAACGGCTCGACCGAATTTTATGAAAATCTTTTCAGATCATATTTTTGTTAATACTCTTCGAATGGCACGTCAACTTAGTCGATATCTTTTATAGTTCGCGCGATATCGTGCAGGTACGAAAATCACTTACGTCGCTCAAACAAAAAAACGGCTGGACCGAATTTCATGAAATTCTTTTCAGATCATATTTCGGTTAATACGCTTCGAACAACACCTCAACGAAGTCGATATCAGTTTTGGTTCGCGCGATATCGTGCAGGAAAAAATGACCACATCCGTACGCACATACACACACACACACACATACTTCCTCCCAATTGTTTGCTTAAAATGCTCCTGGGACCTTGAATGATGAAAATGCGTTGAAATTTTCGATTTCGATTTTCGGACCGATTACAATAACTTCCTATACTGGGAAGTTAATAAGCCAACTATATTTTTGGTTTACTTTGTAAGCTGCAAATATAAATTATATTAAGTTTTTTGTCCGCCCTGTAAAATTTCATTAAAGTTAGTTAGCAGGTTTACACTCTAAGGCGACGATATAATAAAGTAAAAAGTAGAAAATAAAATAAAATGGTTAAAAAAATTTTTTAAAAAAAATTCTTTTCATTAACTAAAAAATGTACTGAAAAGTAAAAAATAAAAAATATTTTAAAGAAAGCGTGAAATTTCAATTTTAATGAAAAACTTAATTAAAAGAATGGCGCATTTTTCATCAAAAAATTTTGTTAGAATTTGAAATTAACAAAGCAAAAAATTGAGGGTTATTGTAAAAATCTACCGCGATTTACGGTTATATTTTCAATTTTTGATGAAAAATGCGCCATTCTTTTAATTAACTTTTTCATTAAAATTGAAATTTCACGCTTTCTTTAAAATATTTTTTATTTTTTACTTTTCAGTACATTTTTTACTCAAAAAATTGAGGGTTATTGTAAATCTACCGCGATTTACGGTTATATTTTCAATTTTTGATGAAAAATGCGCCATTCTTTTAATTAACTTTTTCATTAAAATTGAAATTTCACGCTTTCTTTAAAATATTTTTTATTTTTTACTTTTCAGTACATTTTTTAGTTAATGAAAAGAATTTTTTTTAAAAAAAATTTTTAACCATTTATTTTTTTATTATGTTGTTCATAAACCTCACAAAATTCTTATCTTTAACATATTTGTCACAACATAAAATTCTATTCCGAACTAGCCCGTTCTACTATTTATTTTTTTATTAATAATTTCTTCACAATCGTCACAAAATTCTTATCTTTAACATATTTGTCACAACATAAAATTCTATTCCGAACTAGCCCTCATTAGGCCCAACAAAAACAATTAAAAAGAAAGTCTCGAAGACGCGATAAGCACGGACTTGATTTTCGGTGTACACAAGACAGAAAGTGCGCCCGCCGCGATCAATGGTTAAAACAACACACAATTAATTAAAATTTTCACCTGCCGGTGGTGGCCAGGAAATTTGTCCACCTCTGGGGAACGCGCCCTTGAACTTTTAGTTCCCACCTGCGCAATTTGCTTATCGCGCGCTTCTCACGCGGGTCAAATTACGTTCCCCGGGTATGTCAAAGTCGAGATAACTGTTTTTCTTGTTTTCTAATCGCCAGAAAAGCTTGGGAATTGTGCAAAGGTAATTGCGCACCTTGCAAATCTCACAAAATGCGCGCGGATCAGGTTACGTCTGGAAATGTTACATTTTCCGTTGAAGTGGCTTTTTGTACCTTGAAGATTTCTCCGTTAAGGAATTTCGTACATTTGAAAATGGAAATAAGATAATAATTTTCCGTTTAGGATTTGTTGTTCGCAGGGAGCTCATATTGCATCAAACTCATTAACTGCGAATTTGATGTAAAAGGCTTCCTGTATGAAAGTATATGGGAAGCCTAAGGGCTCCGGTTTTCACCGAGACCCTTACAAATTCTGTATGTAACATTCCTTCCCCCCTGGGGTAAGAGAATCGCTACGAAACGTAGTTAGTAGGGCGATTCTCTGTTTAGACAATTTGGACAGTTTGTTGTGAATGTTTTGGGTTCGTCTCGCGAACTAGGGGGAGTTTATGGTATTGACGTAGCGCAGCTGAGATTTTTCTGGCGATCTCTTCAACCCTTTTGTATGAAGGTGGGTTGGTAGAGTGAGGCCTTGAAACTCATTATAAGGAGGCGTGGTGTATGGCGGTATGGCGGCCCGATTTACCCTATGGTTATTGGGGTCCCAGGACCTGTTTGTACTAACTGGATGCTGGTGACCCTGGGTAAGGTATGTGAGTGGCCTGGGTTCTGTGGGCTCTTCTGTGGCTGCGTTGTGTGTTGGCTCGGGTTGGGACCCCGACTGGGGCCTTTTGGTCCTCGCAGTGGGTTCTCTCGTTCGGAGGACATGCATGTCCGGGACCTCTGGCACATGTAGAGCGGGCCATGGCCGCTAGTAATGGTATGCTTTTGTAACATGTATACCCTATGAGAACGATTATTAGGATGCCGCTGAGTGAGATGGCGGCCGTTGATTGGGTGTGAGTACGTTCCCATGTTAAGTGGTTCAACTGCGAGTAGATATCCTGCAGGGGCTTCGTGCCTTCCTGGATAATCTTGTTCGTATCGTCACCTGTGAGTAATTTTATCGTATTATTGGAGGTTATCGATGGCACTCCAAGGCTGAGGGTGCTAAAGTTAGTTTCTTTTATTACCGGAAAGTAGGGTGCGTGCACCACTCGGCTGGTTTGGGTTGCTAGGCCGTTGTATAATATCGTTCTCTCTCCCGTCCTTTCTTGGCAAGGTGCGTTTAATTTAAGTATTCTGTATTTTGTTATGCGGAGAAACTCTTTTGCTTCTTCTCCTGATTGTAGGTTTAGGTGTTACACCTAGACCTCTGTTGATTTGCGCTATAGGTGATACACCTAAGCACAGTAAATATTAGTTTAAAAGGTGTTAATAACACGCTCAAGCTTCGATTCCGTTGGAATAATGAATTTATTTACAGATAGTACAGATATTTATACCTATGACTACAGTTACAAAAATTTACAAATTAAATATAATAATAAATCAATACATAAACAAAATAGCATAAACTTGACATACTCAATTTGAATTGCTGAGTAAACAATTATTGCCCAGGTAACATACAAGATTGCTACCTAAGCAAAATTGTTTCCATAAAATTTGAAATATTTTTGATCCATCGCGGCTGGAACGGAAGAGTCGTCAAATTACATGTGCGCATGTTTTGATCGTTGTTTGTTGGTTGACGATCATTTTTTGCATTTCTTAACATCTTCCCCCGCCTTGACCAGCTTCTGGGCAATTGATGAGTTCCGGGTCGATTGCAAACCGACTGCCAAATGAAGATCTTGGGGCTGGAATTGGTCTGTCTCTGGATGTCTCCTTCTTTTTGTAGCACTTGATGATCAATATGGTAGACGTTGTTAATACAGCAATTACAAGGGCTGTGTATCCCAATGCAAGTTGGTGTGTGTTGTTTACATCTATTTTATGAGGAAGAACTTCCTTCCCTTTCAGGTCTTGGATTTGTTGCTGTAAATTTTTAATATCCTCAACATTACGATGAGTGATAGGTGCCGTGAATTTGAGGAGAGGCTCCTGGCTTTCCAAATGCAACAAATCTGTGAGATTTTGTGTAGGATTGAACGAAGACTTCATTGATTTTGGATAAACGTTGTGGGACTGCAATGTCAGATGATCTTGCCTAAGTTCACAATTCATTCCCATGTTCAAGATTCCTGTTCCTTGAAGAGCTTGTTAAGCAGTGGTATCGCCACAAATGATTGTGACAACCGTGGTTTTACGCACAGAGTAAATCCATTTGTTGGGATTGTATAGCTGAATCCAATGAATGAGTGACCACTCGTTCCTGATTAAATTTGCTGTGCCGAGGTTTTCGAACTACATTCCTGATTGTGAGGTAAATGGCGTAACTTCAACTGCAGATTGTCCCAGGATTGGTAGGATGAGGCAAGTTAGGAGAAATGTGCTGATAGCTGAACTGGTTGATGGCCGCATTCGTTTAGCCCTGTGTTGTGTCTCGTTATCCATGGCTGGTCTTGCGTTAATGTTGACTCTTCTGTTGTGCACCTTTCCTCCGTTTCAATTGGCAATGGAGCTAGTTTGTGGATTGGTCGTCTCAGAGTTCCTGAAGTGGTCTTGACGTCAGCAACTCGCACCAATCCGTCATCTCCTTGGATGGTCCGCTCGATTCGTCCAAGTTGTCATTTCAATGGTGGTAGATTGTCTTCCTTTATTAACACCATCATGCCTGGCTTGACATTTTGACCTTGTTGTCTCCACTTTTGTCTTTGTTGAAGTTCACACAAGTATTCATGAGACCATCGCCGCCAGAACTCGTGTTTGATATGTGATACCAGCTTCCATCTTCTGATAAGATTGACATTTTGTGGAACAGCATTTGGGTCCACAATTGTGGTGAGTGCTTCCCCAATTAAGAAATGACCAGGGGTTAGAGCTGCCAAGTCGTTGGGATTAGCAGTTAATGGCGTTAAAGGCCTTGAATTTAAGATAGCTTCAATTTCTGCGGTTACGGTTGATAGTTCTTCAAAAGTAAGTGGAAACCTACTCCTTTTGTTTGGCAAAATGAGACAATTTTTTGCTGTGAGACAGAACAGTAATGGAGTCGTGGAGCTCCATATGCTGGTTTTTGGCACCAACAAAATTTGTTGCGTTGTCACAGTGGAGGTTTCGGACATTCCCTCTTCTGGCTATGAATCGTTTGAGTGTTCCTATGAAGGCCTCTGTAGTTAGGTCACTTGCGACCTCTCCCAAGTAGCACAAAGTTTTAGGAAAGTTTAAACGACGTTGTGGGAACGTTATTTACTTGACTTTCTAGTTGCAAACTTCTTATAGTTTTTAAAACTACATTAAATGGGAATTGCAACTAGTTGTAATGTGGTTTTCTAATTAGTTACGAAGTCCATGTAATAACCTATCTTAATACGCTTTTACCACTGTCGCAAATAAAAGTTATAACGACTTCACCACGTCGTTTCTACAACTCGTAATAAAGAAGTTGTACAACAAGTTTTTAAAACTACTACGCAACCGCTTCAAATACTTAGGACTGCACGTTATTAAACCAAGTTGTAAAAACTATTTACAGACTTACGAGATAACTTTAGAGTAGTAAAGACTGCTTAATTTAATTATATGTCAAAGCACGCGCACTAAAGAGAAGATGTCTAAAGTTGAAAAGAAACAATTTAAATATACAGGCGCTTTTCACAGAAAAGTCAAGAATTATTTATTGCAAATTCAAAGAGCGCATAAGGAAAACCCAAAATTACATGAAAAATGTGAAAGGGAGGTTCCTTCACATGAGATTAATTCAAAAAGTACAACTATACATTCGGAATCCAAAAATAAAAGTTATGGAGAGAGCAATTTGGATCAATATAGTAATAGTGAAATTTCAAATAATTGTGAAGAAAGTTCAAGTGAAAATGAAAGTGAATTGTTTTTTGATTCGAATTTTTCGATTAAAGATAGCATCAAAAATTGGTCATTGAAACATCACATAACCCATATAGCCTTGGATGACTTATTACACATTTTAAACAAAAATAAATGTTGTTTGCCAAAAGACAGTCGAAGTCTACTCAGAACACCAAAGCAGGTAACGATTGTACCTATGGGAACTGGCGAATATTGGAACAATGGACTAATTAACTGCCTTAGTTATTGTCTTAAAAATCTGAAAATTTCAATACCGGAAGTGTTGCATCTTAATTTTAATATAGACGGACTACCAATAAGTCGTAGTTCTAAATCAGAATTCTGGCCTATATTGGTATCCATTGCTAATATTCCAAAAACCGACCCAATGATTGTCGGTATTTACTTCGGAAGTGGGAAACCGCCAAATCCACAGGAGTATTTAGAAAATTTTATAGAAGAGCTTAAAAGTGTTATTGATTATGGTATCGAGCTCAACAATCATCGTAAAAAAGTAAAAGTAAATGCTTTCATTTGCGATACACCAGCTAGGTGTTTTGTCAAAGGTTATATCTTCCTTTTTTTAATTTTTTGTAATCACTACATAACATTTATTATGTTTGCAGGTACGGTAAACTTTAACCATTACCACGGCTGTATGAAATGTACTGTAATAGGCGAATATTTCAACGATGGGCGACATATGAGCTTTTTTCGCTTTGATCATCCTTTAAGAACTGATGATACCTTCCGAAATAGAGTGGATCCTGACCACCATAAATGTTACACACCACTGGAAAAATTACCAATTGATCTTGTGAAAGATTTTCCTGTTGCAGATTCTCTTCATCTTATTGACCTAGGAGTTGTTAAAAAGTGCCTGTTAGGATGGGTTCATGGCGGATTTAATTTTAAAAGTAAGCTTTGTGCCAGAGAAATCAACGAAATTTCTTCCCTATTGCAACAAGCTAATGAAACCATGCCAATGGAAGTACACCGCGCAGTACGTGGATTGGACACTTTGAAATTTTGGAAAGGTGTTGAATTTAGGTCCTTTTTATTGTATTTAGGGCCTATAATTTTGAAAGATTATTTGCCCTCAGATATATATCAACATTTCTTATTACTCTTTTGTGCTATTACGATATGCTCAAATAACTATTATATGACATTTCTTGATTTGGCTGAAGAGATGCTGCAAGATTACATTGAAAAGTTTATTGAAATATATGGAATAGACAGCATTGGCAGTAATGTACACAATTTATGTCATTTGGTGGATGATGTTAGACGATTTGGACCATTACCTAATATTAGTTCTTACCCATTTGAAAACGCATTATACCATATAAAGCGCTTGCTGCGACATGGAAATCGACCCCTTGCTCAAGTAGCTAAAAGGCTTTGCGAAATGTCCTTAATGAGTTCCGAACGAAGATTAAATGAAATATATCCTAAGGCTGCAAATGAAAGAGTAAATCAACTACATACATTGAAGGATTGCAAAGGAGTTTTCTATACTTTGCATGTCAATGATGAGCTTACTTTAAAAGCAAATATTCGAAATAAGTGGTTCCTTACAAAAGAAAATGAAATCGTGGAAATGGAAAATGTTACATATTTTGAGGATAGCTTATGTATTTTCGGCAGATCTTTAAAAAAAATGTACACTTTTTTTGAGAAACCGTTTAATTCATCTCATTTGAATATTTATTCCTCAACGGGTCATTTAGCTGATCCTAAATTATATAAAATAAGTAATATCAAATGTAAAATGATTTCATTAAAATATCATAATAATTTTGTATACATTCCTTTATTGCATACATTAAAATAACATAACATTCATAACATTTATCAAAAAATATAACTAATAACAAAAAACAAAAATTTCATTTTTCTCATATAAAGTTTTAATAACATTTATTTATTCAATTGATTTTTGGCAAATTTCTGAATATCTGCAAATTTATCTGCAACTATTAGCACATCCGTTTGACTTTTATTTTGTGCAAACGCTTTTATTAAGTAATACTCTATTTGACAGAAAAAATATTTCGATCGCTCTATCCCACACTAAAACTATTTTGAAAAATTTTCATAATCAAATATGTTTTATAAGTAAAATCGTAGAGATACTCCCAATTAGTAACAGTTTCTTGTAACCAACTTATTCTAATTTCCGCATCTTTAACCAGATTTATTGATTTTAGAATGTGCGCATGTATTACAGATAAGTTTGTAGATTTTTTTTTAAGAAGAATTTTCAATATCAGTTATTTTTCAATATTATTTAACGTTTCATTAACTGGCAACTTTGAACATATGATGTTATCTGTTGAGGATTCGTGTTCACTAATTGTCACACATTTGTTTCTTTTTGTTGATGATCGCGGCGTGGATTGTCTCATGGAATTTCGTGGTTGAGCGCGAGCAATACTGTGCTTTAAAATAGCATTTTTGAAAAAGTTCTCACTCTCAACTGCACTGAAGCGGTTGTCAGCATAACGGACTAATTCGGTAAAAAATACATTTATTTCTTTTAACGCCGAAAAGCTCAACTTTACACTACTTTTTGAAACACCTGTCCAAGTGAAATTTTTCAAGACTTCTCTTTTCATTAACGCATCTATTAATTTATAGGCCACAAGTCTGCCGTTTTCATGTCCTGATGTTCCACCTATCGATTTGAATTTAGCCAACTAAAAGATGGTGTAAAAGAAATTTAATATACTAAACAAAATTAAATTTAGAATAATTTACCATTTTCTTCTTGTAACCATTGTCCAATAATGCTTTATCGAAATTATTTAAATCCTCTACAGTACTGAGTGGAAAATTTAATTTATCATTTTCTTCTATTTGTTGGGAAATATCTTCCGGGCATACTAATAGTTTTTCTGCAATATTTTGTAAAATATTTAAGCATTTATCAATTTTTGTATTTTGTTTCGCCAGTTCGACCTCTATAACTTCCAAACGGCGCTCAACTATATTATGTTTAAATTAATAAAATAAACACAAATTCTTATTGAAATAATCTTACTTTCCGGGATTTTTTCCAAATGAGCAAAGGTAATTATTGCCTCATTGTCAGCTAATGTGAAGGGACTCGGATTGCTTTCTTTTTTACAAGTGTTTACTGCTATTTCGTTAACAATATTTTGTACTGTTGGATACTCCTCACAAATAGTTTCAGTGACAAAAATGTCTTCGTTCCTTTCAGCAATGTAATTTAAATTATCAATACTGTTATTGTAATCCCGAAAAGTTGGATCTGCTATTGGCATCCGACGAATTTTTCTTTTGTTGCACAAAGAATTGAACCTGAAAGCACGCAACTTTAATTAAAGTTATTATCTTTATAATTATGTTGTTACATTTCTTCTGCATCGGTGTCTGTTAACTCACAATATTCCTTTTCAATTTGCAGAGCATCACTAAATGTTTCAATATTTAGCCTTTTAATTGTACAAGCAATTTGCATCCAATCAGGCTGAGGAATACTATTAACATTTCTTCTAAGTTTTTCAATCACATTTTTATTTCCATCAGGCCAAAGTAAAATATTATTTTTTTCCCATAAATGAGGCACGGCAGTTAAAAACACTTTTTTGTTTTCAATTGTTTTCACAATTTTGTATGACATTTTGTTTATGAATACTTAAAAAATGGTAGCGAGTTGTATATCGGTCAACTTAATAACTAATATACGACCTTAAAGTCTTATTTGCAACTTTACAGTTGTAAATAAAACTTTGGAATGCCAGAAGTGTCGTGACAAGTTTGTTATTAGTTGTTCTGACGAACTGTTTATGACTGCCAAAGTTACTCAAGCATTTTAGGCTTTAGAGAGTCGGATTATAGTATTTGTGACTACCAAGTCACTTTTATAGAACCTTCGATATTCATGATGGTGGTCAAAGTTTTAAATATTGAAATTTGAAAAATTATAGCCAACAAATCATTATACTGTCATGGTTAATCCATTCAAACATAAAAAATCAATTTATAATTCCTCTTAAAAATTTTGGGGGAAAATATTTAGGCGTAAAAGCAATTTAAAAAAAAAAATTTTAATTGAAAAAAATATTTAAAAATTAAAATATATAGAATTAAGGAGGCGCATTTATTTTTTGGAAACAAAAGTTATATTTTTACAGTAAATCCGAATTGGCATGGCAAATAGCAATTTGCGAAGTCAGTTTCGGAGATTTATTTGCTGCTAAAATCATAATTATCAATACTTAATATTTTCTAAAATTAAGAATTACCTATACAAATATAACACTTATCAAAAAATAAACATTGTAATAAATACAAAGATGTTTGTGTAATTACATAATACATATTTACACTAATAAGTATAAAAAATGCATCAAACTGTGTGAAGCGACATAAAAACTTAAACACGTGGTCGGAGCGTAGTCATTCTGACTTCTTGCAACTATTTTAAGACTTAAACTTAAAACTTTACTGGTTATAAATTAGTTGTAACCAGGTCACAATTTCAGACTTATGACGTCATCATGACGTTTTAGGACTTTAAGGTCCCTAAATAAACTCAAGTCCGTTTAACCATATAAAACAACTTTTATTTCATAACTATAAATTCACTTATGGTTAATCACTTATTTACTAGGCGGCAAGCACTCAATTACTAGGCGGCAGGGGACTGGCGGCGACGAGAGTCGAGATCGGACTGATTTTCTGATTTTAGAATTGACTGTGATCTGCCAGATCACCGCGCCGTTATTACGGCATCGCTTTGTTACACTACGAACTGAGCATCAACTCTCGTCGCCACATCACTCCCCCTCCACGAACAAAATTTTACTAACTATAAAATTTTAATACTACCTTTGTTACCTGTACTAGTGCTCTCTTATTTCTGCCCTTATTCTATTAAGTATCCTATTTTTAATACTACTTGCTATTACGTCCTTATCCTTAATTTCGGCCACGTTGGGACGAAGCTAACTGATGCATCTTGATTTCTGGGACCTGTCAAGGGAGTCTGAAACGTGCACTTCGAAATTATCGTTATTACTATTTAGTAAACTTATTACTTGCGTTACTTGACCTAAATTCACATGAAACAATTGAAATGTTATAGCAATGGTAATAGGGTAATAGTTCCCCTTTAACTCGATTTCTAAATTGTGGATTTGGGATAGCGCCCTAGCCTATGCCCGACGGGGTTGGTCAGTGGTTAATCCTGGGGTAGTCTAAACCGGACTTTTCGCCCGTAACGCGTTGTAGTTCCCTGTTCTTCGGCATTTGTTGGCCCTTTGTTCCGCTCCGGTAGTATGGTGTTTGTCGCGGCTGGTGGGTTTTCAGTTGTTGAGTACGCGGGTTTTAGTCGATCCAGCGAAATCCTGACACGGCGACCTTTCACCTCCACTTGGAAATATTTGTCCTTCCGCTGCGTGACTCGGTAGGGGCCGTCGAATGGCGGCTGCAATGGTGGTCGTACAGTGTCATTTCGGACGAAGACGTGTGTACAACTCCCTAAGTCTTCGTGGATGAATACGCTTTGGCTGCCGTGATGGGCGGTAGTTGTTGGCCTCATGCTCTGCATGGCGCGACGCAGCTCCTTTACAAACTCTGATTCCGGCTGTTTTTTTGCCGGCTCCGAAAGAAATTCACCTGGAAGGCGGAGTGTGGTCCCGTACACCATTTCTGCCGGTGTCGCGTTAAGGTCCGGCTTGAAGGTAGATCTCAATCCAAGGAGGACCGTTGGCAAGACCTCTGTCCAGTTGCTTGACTTCCTACACATTATTGCCCCCTTCAAGGTGCGATGCCACCGTTCCACCAGGCCGTTCGCCTGCGGGTGATAGGGTGTAGTACGTAGATGTGTGATTCCTAATATGCTCGTCAACTCGCGAAATAAGGACGACTCAAATTGCCGCCCTAAGTCAGTTGTGACTCTCAGTGGTATGCCGTATTTTGAGATCCAACCTTCAACGAAGTGCCGGGCTACGGTCTCGGCTGTGATATCGGTCATAGGGATTGCCTCAGGCCACCGGGTAAAACGGTCGATGCAAGTAAAACAATATCGATAACCTTTGGACGGTGGTAGTGGGCCGATTATATCTATATTCACGTGCGCGAACCGCTCTGTAGGGGGGACGTACTTGATTATGGGTGTTTTCGTATGCCGTTGGACCTTTGACCGTTGGCAGGGAACACAGGCTTTCACGAAGGCCGCGCAATCTCTTCTAAGGTTGGGCCAGACGAATCTCTCGCCTACTAACTTGATCGTGCCCCTAACGCCGGGATGGGAGAGGTTGTGCATGGTCTGCAGGACTTGTTGTCGCATTGTCTCCGGAACCAACGGGCGTACTTGTCCCTGCGATACGTCGCAGTATACCGCTACATCGGTGTTCGGTAATATCAGCTGCTTGATGACCATCGATGATTTGTCCGTATTTCTTAGCTCTTCCAGCTCTCGGTCTCGTTGCTGATGTTCCGCCAACTGTTGATAATCGATCGCTTCAAGGTTAGTGGTGGTCGCCTCGATCCGTGACAGTGTATCTGCGACAATATTCTCCTTCCCTGCTATATGGCGAATGTCCGTTGTAAACTGACCAATGTAGTCTAGTTGCCTCACCCGACGAGGTGAGTTACTGTCCGAACTTTGCTTGAAGGCGAACGTTAGTGGTTTATGATCGGTCATGATATGAAATGTCCGTCCTTCCAAAAGGTTCGTGAAACGTCTTATAGCTTTGTATACCGCCAGTAGTTCTCTATCATACGTACTGTATTTCTGCTCTGCTGTCGTCAGCTTCTTGGAGAAGAAAGCAAGTGGCTTCAGCGTAGTTCCGTCTACCTGGTGCAGGGCTGCCCCCACGGCGATCTCTGACGCGTCCACGTGCAGAACCAACTTCGCATCTGGGGATGGATGCGTCAACAACGCTGCTTCAGCCAGATCTTTTTTGCACCCGTCAAACGCCTCGATGGTCTCCGAAGTCCACTCTATTTTGCTGTTGTCATTCTTTCTATTTCCTTTAATCAGCCCCCTGAGCTTTATTTGATTATTCACGGCGTTGGGTATGAATCTTTGATAGAATGTGATTAGGGCCAGAAATCTTTTTAAGTCTTTTGCCAGCTTCGGGCGACTAAAATTTTTTACTGCCTCTACTTTTTCCTCCAGTGGTCTTATGCCGTCCTTACTCACCGTGTGACCCAGAAATTTCACCTCCTCCTGACCTAGTTGGCACTTCGCTACGTTCACCGTTAAACCGTGTTTGCGCAATATTGAAAATACCTCGCGCAAGTGGGCCCGATGCTCGTCGATGCTGCTCGACGCTATGCATATGTCGTCGACGTACGAAAAGACATAATCGTGACCCCTGAGTATCTCATGCATGTAGCGTTGCAGGGTCTGTCCGGCGTTACATAGGCCGAAGGTCATGTAATTGAATTCGTAGAGACCGAAGGGTGTAGTTATCGCAGTCTTCGCGGTATGTTCAGGCTCAATCGGTATCTGATGGTACGCTTTGTGGAGGTCAATCGTAGAGAAAATTGTCTTGCCGAAACAAATATTCGAGAAATCTTGTATAAATGGGATCGGATATCGGTCTGGAGTCGTGACGGCGTTTAAGCGGCGATAGTCTCCGCATGGTCTCCATCCTCCGTCAGCTTTCTTCACCAAATGTAAGGGGCTGGACCAATTGCTCTTGGATGGTTTACAAATTCCCATTTGCAGCAAATACTCAAATTCGGCTTTAGCAATCTTCAATTTATCCGGTGCCAGTCTCCGCGGCTTTGAGAAAATTGGTGGTCCTTTCGTCTCGATGTAATGAGTGACGGTAGTCGGAGACAAGGTTTTTTGTGTTACGGCCGCCGGCGTCGTGATATCGACGAATTCTTGTAATAATTCCGCGAAGGGGTTATTCGTGTTTATCATTGTAATTCGTCCGCTTGTTACCGCCCTGACCGCACCTACCACAGAGATATTCGTTCTCCTGTCGATTAAACGCGCGCCCTTGAGATCGATTAGTAATCCATAATAATCCAAGAAATCGGCTCCAATTATGGCACTGGTCGTCTGTGCGATGATGAAAGTCCATGTAAAGCGCCGGCGAAATCCTAAACTCAGGGTGACGCGCTTAATCCCATACGTAGGGATTGGTGTTCCGTTCGCTGCGTATAGCTGATACCCTGATGCCGTGTTCTTCATATCCTTGGTGTTAGGTGTAATTATCGAGACGTCCGCTCCCGAGTCTATTAGAAACTTAGTCCCGGTGAGCTCATCTCGGATAAAGAGGCGTTTACACTTCGCCCCACCTAATGTCGCCTCCCTTATTAGGTGTTTCGCGAGTTTCCCGCCGGTGCTGGCTTCTCATACCCGCAAGGTTTCCTGCACTTGGTGGCTTTTGCACCAAACTTCCGGTGGTAATAGCATACCCAGCCTTGTGGGCGACCTCTACTGCGCGACCTTGATCGTGGTCCTCGGTGGGCGAATCTGGGTTGCCTAACCTGCAACGATGCAATTGCTCTCGTTAGCTCGTCAACCTTTGCCTCCAACGTTGTGGTCGGTGAAGTTTGCCTGGGTGATCTGTTGCTTACCCCTGCTATACTATTGAAATCACTGACCTCTAAGATCTTATCGGCCATAGAGGACAATGATTCGAGGTCGTCTTTACTAGCCGATAATATTGCGCGAACTTGCACAGGCAGTCTATTTAGCCACAACGAGCGTAATAAGGCATCCGTAGTGCTCTGGCCTCCGAGGTGTCGCATCTCGTTCAGCAATTGTGAAGGGCGCTTATCGCCCAAGGCCACGTCGTTCAGTAACTTCGATATTTTCGCCTCGTCGGAATCCGAGTACCTTTTTAACAGACATTTTTTTAAGTTGTTGTACTTGTCGTTCTCTGGTGGGTGCAACACCGCAAATTTTTTATATATAATAAGGGATTTTACCCTCTGTTCTTCGATATATGTTTTCCTTTTCTAGCTTAGAAACCGCCTTTATATTTCTCTATCCACTCCTAGTTTAAATCATGCCTTAATTCTATTCTTAACCTAATGCTTTTTTAACGCGAAATTCAAATTCTCTATGCCTATTTCCTACTACTGTAAAATTATTTCATACTTCCTTATTTTTCACTTTCTTGTAAATTAAAAAAAATATTTCCTTTCCAGTTCTCTACTAACACTATGGAATGTATCCTACTTATCCTACTTTTGTTTGCCTGTTTCAAGACGATGACTACTCAAGAAGTATCCCAACTTGTCAGACCGTACTATATATTTGCCTATATTTGGCCATTTTCATATGTTTTCCGCATCCAAAGTTCCTTTTATTATAGCTTCACAATAATTTATCACCATTTCCTTTATGCATCAGTTATGTATTTAGATTCACTCTTATTAATATTGCTATAATTTGTAATCGGCGGTTAAAGACATATAAGAATTTTAATAACGGACTTCCGATAAACGAGAAATAGGAAGGTCTAATGAGGTATAACGAAATATAGTTTTGAAAAAACACTGCAATTACCCAGAGAACTAACTTTGCTAAAACATTCCAAATATATTTCAACATACGCGAATTCTTTCACTTTCACTTTCAATTCAATTTCTTTCTTTCAATTTCACTTATATTTTACCGCTCTTAATATCCGCTATTTCAAGTACACGTTTCAAAAACCTTATATTCTATAGTACTTACGGTTACTAGTACCGTTCTTGTATTTACTGCTGCGTTGTCCCAGCGTGCTCGTTACATTTGTTCTTTACAGCTACTTATTTCTTTTAACAATCTTTGCCTATATTAATCACCTCACCTAAAAGAAACAAAATTTACCAAGTAATTTACGTATTTCTACTAACTAATTTAACTTAACTTAACTTAATTTGGTTCCTAGTTGTTCCGTACGTCACGTGCAGTCTTCGTTACAATTTTTCCTTCCTTTAATTTATTGCTTAATGGCTGGTGTGCTGGTGGTGGATTCTCCTTTGTTATGCTGTTCTCCAGGTGGTTTTGCTATATTCAAATTAGCACCGTATTTCCTGTACCGCTTTTGCAGAATGCCGGCTAACGGTCGATGAAATCACGTTGTATGGTTGCTTCTATTTTCTCCGAAAAAAATCTCGTGCTGCTGCGATCACTTTAAAACTTTAAAATTATTTTTCCCTTGGCTGTAATCGCCAAAAACTGCACTTGTATGAAGATGATGAAAAGATGAATTCCGATTTCGCTTATTTTCCACAGTTTGAGTTTAACTTTTTTGTTCAACCTGTGGTTTACAAGTCTATTGTTCCGACTGACCACGGTAATAACTGGGAAAAAAAAAAGTTCGCCGTCGATAGGTCACCACTTTAGGACTTTAAGGTCCCTAAATAAACTCAAGTCCGTTTAACCATATAAAACAACTTTTATTTCATAACTATAAATTCACTTATGGTTAATCACTTATTTACTAGGCGGCAAGCACTCAATTACTAGGCGGCAGGGGACTGGCGGCGACGAGAGTCGAGATCGGACTGATTTTCTGATTTTAGAATTGACTGTGATCTGCCAGATCACCGCGCCGTTATTACGGCATCGCTTTGTTACACTACGAACTGAGCATCAACTCTCGTCGCCACAACGTCCTATAAGTTCCCCACTCCGTCTTATATAGGTTGCCCCGAATACTTCATGACCACATAGGAGGTTATTACAACAGTCACGAGTTATGACGTTATGTCATTACGACTAATTTGTGACTACTCTACAACTAGAAAATGCTGCTTGGGCTAGGTGAACGGCCTTTGTTGCAAAACAACAGTAGACGGAGATGTATGCTTTCTGAGGTCGCTTTCCTCTTAGCTTGAAGTGTGTCTCTATCAGAAATCAATCCCAGCATTTACGAAAGGTCTGGCAGGTTGAACTCTCATTGTGGGGAGATTTCCCATCATTTGTGTCATAAGTTTAGGCTTCACCTTGTTACATCGGACACAGAGTTGCACGATCGCTCGGGCCATGTTTTTGCCTTTGATAGGCCAATAGCGTTGCCTTGTCATTGCCAGAAGACCTTGTGGCCCAACATGTAGAATACGAATATGGATGTCTGTCAATGGGTGAGCGTAAGGAAGCAACATTTGATGCTTAGCATCATATGGTAGCTCTGCGTTTGCTAGTCTGCCTCCGACACGGATAATATTTTCCTCATCGAGGAAAGGACACAAGCTGTTCAATGGACTGTTGTTGTTGACGCATTTGTGTTGACGAAGTTGATGGAGCTCGTCTTTAAATCCTTCCTGTTGAATCTGGGAAATGATCACTCGGTACGCCGTGTTTAATTCACTGACTGTTAGCTGCCGAGTCTTTTGCTTCTCTGACTGTTGTGTTGGTCTTCGAACAAAACGTAAAACATAGGCCACAATTTTCAGGAGTCTTTGAAATGAGTTGCCATGATTGATGTCACTGATCTATGAGATTTGATTGGTTGATGTTAATGCCACTCTCCCTTGAGTTTTTCTTTCTATATCGGTGTTCGTTGTTTGTGGTTGTACTGGCCAAATCGTCTCTGGACCGTGTAGATATTGTGGTCCATAAAACCATAGATTACATTTAATCAGTTTAGCAGGTGTCATTCCTCGTGAAACAATGTAAGCAGGATTGTCTTTAGATCCAACGTACCTCCATTGATCTGGATTGGTCAACCGCTGAATTGCTGCAACGCGATTGGCTACAAACGTGTGGTAGGATGACGAATCTGATCGGATCCAGGCCAGAACTATTTCCGAATCTGTCCAAAAATGCACCTTCAAGCTGGGCAGATTCACTTCCTTTCTTACTCTTTGCATCAGCTGGGCTGCCAGTTTTGCAGCACATAGTTCGAGTCTTGGTAGGGTCGTGGATTTTACTGGGGCTACCTTTGATTTAGCACACAGCAAACGAACAGTGATGATGCTGTTCCGGCTATACTGAAAAAAGAAAATCAATAAAAAACCTAGGAAAAAGGAATTAAAAAATAAAAAACATCAATTTCACGATTTTTTCTACTTTATTGAAAATAAACAAATAAGCTACATAAGTACACAAATTACAAACAAGAAAACAAAAACACACGCAAAAAGGACGTCACTATAAAAAAAACAACAACAAATTCATACCTAAAAATAGAAAAAAAGGATTAGTTAAATGCAAATATTTAAATTATAAGTTCTTACCTTTTACAGGGGATAAACAATCCAAAATAATGATGAGAAACAATCCAGAAGATCCATCATAGAATATCTCCAAAAGCCGTCGGCAAATCACAAAATCTGTAAACAAAAAAAGATTACTAAAATTGCAAACAGGTTCCACAAAAAAAATACTTACCTGTCAACCCCAACGAAATAAGCTCAGGCTCCTCCTTGGTCATCCCCCACTAGAATCCTGAAAATATAAACTAAAATTAATATATAAATTAAATACAAGATAAAAATATACTTACCAAAATAAAAGCCCATTTGACGTCTATGGGCAGAAAAGGAACAGCTGATTAGACATCTAGTACATAACCCGAAATTATGTACTTCTAGAACGAAGCCCCCTACTACAGGATAGCCGCAGCTATTATTTGAATAGAAATAAATACCGACGCACAGACGGCGTTAAATCAGATTGCTTTTAATCTTTCTAGAGTCTTGAACTAGAAGATAAAATCTGTATTGAGGTTTTAGCAATAAAGCAATTTCAAAGCCTAAGTATCGAACTTAGCATTTTGGAAAGACAGAATTGAGGTCTTTTCCCAGTAAAGCCCGAATTAAAGACAGTTTTGAAGTCTTTAATACAGCAGTAACTTAATCACCAAAATTGATTTCAGAAGTTACTCTAACCAACCACAGAGGGACGAATTTGCGAAGAAACAAGGCAAAGCAGTCCAGCAAGCCACAACCAGGGCAGCAAGCAGCAACCAGGCAGCAAACAGCAAGGAAATCCCAAGCGATTCCCAAGAAACGAAACCAGAGTGCAGCATCACAAAGGTTATTCCTGGCTGTTCTAATTGCAGAACACATCAGGCGAAACATCGATCGTCATCTGACAGATAGGAGGCGTTATCAATTAAACTATCAGAGCAAGCAATATTTTGGTAATTCTTATTTACAAACAAATAAAGAATAATTTACGAATTTTCAAGTACTAAATCACGAATTAATAACGAATTTAAGATTGAATTGAAATATTTTGGCAATTTGTTGAATTTTTATTGAATTTATATTTAAGAAAATCTAATAATTAATTGCGAATAAATAGTAATTTGGTTATTGGAGAAAGTTATCTTTTTTATTGAATCACACCCTTCCGCCACCTTTTTATTGAGTCAGAAATTAAATTGCTAATTCTGAACATTGGTCCTTCGAGCCGGATAGTGATTCAATAAGATAACTTAAGCCGCAATACAAGTATGGATGCTTTAATAATTCAACAGAGCGAAGTACGAGAGAGACTCGAACGGTCTTTCAGAAACTATCTCAAGGATGGCCCATCTAGGAAGACAGCGCAGTATTTTCAAAAAAGGCTCAAGATGCTCGACGATGACTGGACGGAATTCAAGAACAATCATCGACAGATTACATCAGTCAAGACGAAGAAGGACGAGAAAGAGCAGCTATACTTCAAAGAAGATTGGTATGCCGACACAGAAAACGCCTATGTCGAGATGTACTGCAAAATCGATGAAGACTATCACAAAACGCTGTCAGTCACAGAACCAGTCGCACGAGCGGAGCAGACATCAGCCGATTTAAACAGCAGCTGCATTTCGAACACAACAACAATGTGAAACTACCAAGGATCTCGATACCCACATTTGCAGGGGATTACGAGTCGTGGCCATCATTCCTGGATTTATTTTCCAGCCTTGTGCATAACAAAATATCGTTAACAGGAGCACAAAAACTCCAATATCTAAAGGCTCATCTTTCTGGAGAAGCTGCACGACAACTCAGCAACACGCTCATTAGTGACGCCAATTATGAACCAGCATGGCAACTTCTCGTCGATAACTACGACAACAAGAGAGCATTGTTGAAAACCCAGCTCGACATTCTGCTCAATCAACCTAAACTAACCCGAGAAACAGCTCAAGGCATCAAGGAGCTAAAAACGAGGACACACGAATGCCTCACTGCCATTGAGAATCTGGAGGTCTCAACAAAAAATTGGGATCCCATTCTCATCCACTTGTTGGTCCAAAAACTACCAAGCGAAACTCACGAACATTGGGAACAGTCGCAGAGCACCAAATCAAGGCAATCGATTCCAACATGGGTGGAACTACGCGAATTCTTGGAAACCAGGTTCAGAACCTTGGAAGCTGTCAGCAAACCAACAATCCACAAGAATGAACCTCACGAAAGCAAGTCCAGAGAGCACCCAAGAAGAAGAAGCCAAGCCTTCCACGTCGCAAATCAAAGCGTATGCATCCTGTGCAAAGGCGCACATGCCATAGGGAAATGCCCCAAATATGTGCAGTTCAGCATTGATGAGAAATATAAAACAATTAAATCAAAGGATCTATGCATCAATTGCCTGAGAGCAGGCCATCGCTCATCACAGTGTCCCAGTAAAGGTAGATGTTTCCAATGCGGAAAGACTCACCATACAACCTTACACAGAATCCAGTCAGCGAGTCAAACCAACAGCTGCGTGTCACCGCCCTCAAGTTAGACGATGAATTACCATCCAACCAAACACAAACATACTTCGCTCAGGCAGCACCCTACGACTGCCGACAAGTACTATTAGCCACAGCCCTGGTCACCGTAGTATCTCCAACTGGACGAGAGCAGGTCTGCAGAGCACTCATTGATCCCGGATCTCAATCCTCATTCGTACGTGAGGCAGTGGTTCAAAGTCTACAACTCAAAAAGGAGCCAATACAAACAGCATTAAGCGTAATCGGTAACATGCCAGCCGGGATAATCACAAAATGGGCCTCGCTGCAACTAAAGACACGAAACCAACAGGCGAAGAACATCCAGGTCCAGGCAATGGTAATTAACAAAATAACTAATCCATTACCAAATAGTAAATGTTCTAGCAAGGATTGGACGCACTTAGAGGGTCTCGAATTAGCGGATCCAACGTTCCACAAGCCGGGTCACATCGACATCCTTTTGGGAGCAGATGTATTCCCCATGATCATCTTGGCCGGCCTAAGGAAAGGCAACGAGGAAGCCCCAGTGGGACAAAACACGGTGTTTGGGTGGATCATCTCCTGGAAGACCACTTCAGCTGCAAGAGCAAACACACATATGAAAACATTCTTCACTCAAGTGACTCCTGACGACGAGTTGAAGAGATTCTGGTAACTAGAAGAACTTCCCGCAAGATCTAAGTGGACAAATGAAGAGACTCGCTGTGAGAACCATTTCAACAACTACGTCACCAGATGCAGCAACGGACGTTACCAAGTCCGGCTTCCATTTGCAGCCAATAAAATACAGCTTGGCGCTTCAAGACACATCGCCATTCGAACGTTGATGCAGATGGAGAAACGATTCCAACAAGATCCTGACTTGAAAGCAGACTACGTCAAATCCATACAGGAATATTTGACGTTAGGACACATGGTGCCTACCAACACTCCAGAATCAGCACTTCAAAACCAATTGCCCAACGACACAGCAACATATCGATGCTGTTACTTACCTCACCATGCTGTCATCAAACCGAGTAGCACGACCACCAAACTGAGAGTAGTGTTCGGCGCATCTCGTCCAACTGCCAATGGAAATTCGTTAAACAGCGTATTACTAAATGGACCAGTAATACAAGACTCATTGATGTCCACACTCATGCGATGGAGAAAACATCGAATTGCTTACATGGCCGACATAGAGAAGATGTACCGGCAGATACGAGTTCATCCAGACGATGCCGATCACCAACGGATAGTTTGGAGGGAATCACCAGAGCAACCCATACAAGACTACAAACTGTTAACCGTAACATTCGGAACAAAGAGTGCTCCTTTCCTTGCCATCCGAACTATGCACCAATTAGCGAAAGATGAATCAAAAACTTTCCAAATTGGCTCCAACGCAGTACTCAACGATTTTTACGTTGACGATTTGATGACTGGCGCCGACAACATAGAAGAAGCGAAGGAGAAACAAAAACAACTAATTCAGCTTCTTCGAGCTGGAGGACTAGAACTTCGAAAATGGGCCGCAAATCATAACGCCATCTTGGAAGAAGTTCCGGCAGCCGATCGGGAGGTCTCTTTTCCTCTCGAAGTAAACTCAGAGGAAGTCAAGGCTCTTGGCTTATTATGGAATCCTGCCAGCGATATACTATCTTACAACGTCAGCATGGAGTCAGCACCAGAAACATATACAAAACGGAAAATATTGTCCGAAATTGCGAAGCTCTTCGACCCCATCGGCTGGCTAACCCCAGTAACAATTAATGCCAAAATACTCATACAAAGTCTTTGGCTGACAAAACTCGACTGGGATGAAACGGTCCCGATCAACATCGATCAACAATGGCGAAGGTTCCGAGAAGCCCTCCAAGTCATCCAAACTATTCAAATCCCGCGGTGGATTGAAGCTCACAACACAACCCAGAACGTCGAAATCCATGGATTTTGCGACGCATCCATCAAAGCATATGCAGCAGCCGTATACATCCGGACACAGGACGAAGACGGCAACTACCATTGTCACTTAATCGCTGCCAAAAGCAAAGTGGCACCCATCAAGACCATCTCACTGCCAAAGCTAGAGTTATGCGGAGCGCACTTATTGGCCAAACTACTGGCGCAAGTAAAGGACGACATGAAGTTCGAGCAGGTAACTACACATGCTTGGACTGATTCTACAATTGTCATCGCATGGCTAAGAAAGCACCCATCATCATGGGAAACATTTGTGGCGAACAGGGTCTCACAAATACATCAGCTGCTAGACCAAAGTAGCTGGAATCATGTTAGAACAGAAGACAACCCTGCCGACTGCGCCACAAGAGGACTATCACCGAGTGAATTGAAACCACATAAGTTATGGTGGACAGGCCCTCATTGGCTCCAACAGACAAAGGAGCATTGGCCCAAAAGGAAGGAAATCCAAGATACCACGGTGGGAGTACGAAAGACCACCACCAATCTGCATATAGAAGTAGATCCCTCCAATCACGATCTGATCAACAAATATTCGTCATTAACGAAACTGCTAAGAGTCACAGCATATTGTCGACGGTGGTTAAAAGCATCAAAATCATCATCCAGCCTTCCTCAGCCTAGCTACCTAACTTCAAGAGAAATCCAAGCAGCCCTACAGTGCTGGATAAAAAACGTCCAATCACAGGAATTTGAAGAAGAAATACGAGCAATACAGTCAAAACAACCAGTGTCCAGCAAAAGTAAACTCATAAGATTGACACCGTTCCTCGATCAAGAAGGTATTTTAAGAATAGGAGGGCGCATCCAGAATGCCGATACAACATTCTCCGAGAGCCATCCCATTATTTTGCCAGAAACTAGCCCCCTATCCAAGCTCATCATCGACAATATACATCGCACGACATTACACGGAGGTACGCAGCTAATGTTACACACGCTAAGACAAAGGTATTGGATACTGAACGCACGAAACGCAGTAAGACGGCATAATCATCGATGCATGCAGTGTTTTAGGCAAAGAGCAGCAGGACAAACACAACTAATGGCCAATCTTCCGACATATCGGGTCCGTCCTGCAAGGCCCTTCGCTCACACTGGAGTGGACTATTGTGGTCCTTTCGACTTAAAATTATCCAAATTACGAAAAGCTCGAAGCCAAAAGGGCTACATAGCACTATTCATCTGCATGGTGACAAAGGCCATCCACTTAGAAGTTGTCACCGACGCCTCCACAGAAGGATTTCTCACGGCATTCCGGAGATTCATCGCAAGACGTGGGTTATGTTCCGACATGTATAGCGATTGTGGATCCAACTTTCTCGGAGCAAACAATATGCTCACACGCTTTAAGATTGAAGCCAACAAGGCATTAGAACGAGAATTGGCCGAAGCCATGGAAAATCAAGGAATCCATTGGCATTTCAACCCTCCAGCATCACCCCACTTTGGAGGACTTTGGGAAAGCGGGGTAAAATCAGTGAAATACCACTTGAAGCGAACAATTGGAGACGCAAAATTGACTTACGAAGAGCTTAGTACCCTCACAGCGCAGATTGAAGCTACGCTCAACTCGAGACCACTCACTGAATTAACCCAAGACCCAGACGACATATCGGCGCTAACCCCAGGACACTTCTTGATAGGTGGTTCACTACTGACACCACCAGAACCTAGCCTACTCGACGCAAACATCAATCGGCTAGACAGATATCAATTCATCCAACGGTTACACCAAGGATTCTGGACTCGCTGGAGCAAGGAGTACCTAAATAGACTCCAACAACGGCCAAAGTGGCAAAAACCCACGCCCGAACTCATAAAGGATGAGAGACTGCCGCCATCGCGATGGCTACTAGGAAGGGTCAAAGATACTCACCCCGGACAGGACAATCTCATCCGGGTGGTGACTGTAAAAACAACGAATAATATCATGAAGAGACCTATCACAAAAATATGTTTATTACCAGTAACAAACCCTAAATAAAAACAGTAATAGGGTACTTCTGCCGGAAAACAAAAATACCTCGATCAACTTCCTCGAAACACTTTTCTTTGAAGCTTAACGCTTCAAGGCGGGGAGAATGTTCCGGCTATACTGAAAAAAGAAAATCAATAAAAAACCTAGGAAAAAGGAATTAAAAAATAAAAAACATCAATTTCACGATTTTTTCTACTTTATTGAAAATAAACAAATAAGCTACATAAGTACACAAATTACAAACAAGAAAACAAAAACACACGCAAAAAGAACGTCACTATAAAAAAACAACAACAAATTCATACCTAAAAATAGAAAAAAAGGATTAGTTAAATGCAAATATTTAAATTACAAGTTCTTACCTTTTACAGGGGATAAACAATCCAAAATAATGATGAGAAACAATCCAGAAGATCCATCATAGAATATCTCCAAAAGCCGTCGGAAAATCACAAAATCTGTAAACAAAAAAAGATTACTAAAATTGCAAACAGGTTCCACAAAAAAATACTTACCTGTCAACCCCAACGAAATAAGCTCAGGCTCCTCCTTGGTCATCCCCCACTAGAATCCTGAAAATATAAACTAAAATTAATATATAAATTAAATACAAGATAAAAATATACTTACCAAAATAAAAGCCCATTTGATGTCTATGGGCAGAAAAGGAACAGCTGATTAGACATCTAGTACATAACCCGAAATTATGTACTTCGAGAACGAAGCCCCCTACTACAGGATAGCCGCAGCTATTATTTGAATAGAAATAAATACCGACGCACAGACGGCGTTAAATCAGATTGCTTTTAATCTTTCTAGAGTCTTGAACTAGAAGATAAAATCTGTATTGAGGTTTTAGCAATAAAGCAATTTCAAAGCCTAAGTATCGAACTTAGCATTTTGGAAAGACAGAATTGAGGTCTTTTCCCAGTAAAGCCCGAATTAAAGACAGTTTTGAAGTCTTTAATACAGCAGTAACTTAATCACCAAAATTGAACCACAGAGGGACGAATTTGCGAAGAAACAAGGCAAAGCAGTCCAGCAAGCCACAACCAGGGCAGCAAGCAGCAACCAGGCAGCAAACAGCAAGGAAATCCCAAGCGATTCCCAAGAAACGAAACCAGAGTGCAGCATCACAAAGGTTATTCCTGGCTGTTCTAATTGCAGAACACATCAGGCGAAACATCGATCGTCATCTGACAGATAGGAGGCGTTATCAATTAAACTATCAGAGCAAGCAATATTTTGGTAATTCTTATTTACAAACAAATAAAGAATAATTTACGAATTTTCAAGTACTAAATCACGAATTAATAACGAATTTAAGATTGAATTGAAATATTTTGGCAATTTGTTGAATTTTTATTGAATTTATATTTAAGAAAATCTAATAATTAATTGCGAATAAATAGTAATTTGGTTATTGGAGAAAGTTATCTTTTTTATTGAATCACACCCTTCCGCCACCTTTTTATTGAGTCAGAAATTAAATTGCTAATTCTGAACAGATGCCATCCTGGTGTGTAGTCCTCATATATATAGCAGCTCCATAAGCCGCCTCAGATGCATCTGCATTGTATTGTTTTATACCTTTTCCCAGATGCTATATGTCTTGGAATTCGTATGTCGTTGAGTACTCTTACCCAGTAGGAATTCTAGGAAGGCCTTACGGATGGAGCACTGAAATAAGTACTCATCTGGTAAGGGGTGCCCCTTATTTTCTTGGTGCTAGATGAGCCCTTACAAACCCCATTACAAGAGAAGGCAGATGGTAAGGTGTAGTCCAGAATTATACCCAAACAAGTGAGAGTCTGCCCGATGACTCAAGGGAGCTTTCCTGGAGCTTTCATAAATTTTATAGAAAGAAAGAAAACGGGCAATTATATTCGTCGACAGAAAATGCGACGTTAGCATACTCAATAGCGCGGCTCTCATTCGATACGGAGGACAAGCAGCTTTCGAGAAGTGGAGAATTTAGTTGGGGGACTGCTTAGGTAAAGCCACTCTCGGGCTTGGAAAAAAAAGGCATTTGTAAAAGATGAAAAAAAAATAAAAGCATTTCGACACCGGATCACATATCCACAGGCGCCCATGAATATCTCTTTTCGCAATGTTCCATTTGCTGCCTTACTATACCCCTTACAGATGAGCAGTTCTATAAGTACTCTAAGGTAAGTACCATAGTAAGGCCTTACCCCCTATGACATCGTGTGTAAAAGTAAGCACTTCTGTAAAAGGGAGTGGTAAGGCCTACCCCTTACCAGTAAGTGCTGATTTCAGTACTTCTGTAAGCTTACCGGTCCTACTGGGTAACTCCTCTCGGAATCTACTCCAGCTAGTGTGCATGTCCATTGGTAAGGCTGCATCCAGTCCAGTTTCAATGTCCAGAACTTGCGGATGAACATTTTGGCGATTATTGTGACCGGGTTAATGAATCCAAGTGGGTCGAAGATGTGTGATATGTCGGAGAGAGCTTGGTAATTGAGTTTGGTAATCCTTGTGTCATTCCAGTTGGTTTTTAGCTTTTTCAAAAAAAAAAGCTTATACAGAGGCTCTGTCCGTCTGTCCGTCTGAAGCCTACTTTCATCTCTGAAAGTACTGCCGCTACAAACTTGGGCCATATCTCAAAATGTAGCTCTTGGTCAAAAAACCAAAAACTGAGAAAATGGTCTGGAAATTTCAACCAGAAGTATATTTAAACAACAAAAAAGAGCCTTTAAAGAAAATATTGTGACTAATTTTTGTGTTCTAAGGCTTATAACTTCTTAATTATTCATTTTACCACAAAATTTAATTCTAAACAAAAAGTGTCCTTGCAAATTTCCGGTAAGATGTGCCGTTTCGGAGATATAGTGGAAAACCCATTTGCATACGTTTTCCAAGATGGCGGCCAAATGAGGGGGGGGGGTTAGAATCCCGAAAACTCAAACTTAAGCTCACACTGACCCCCCCCCCTACACATCCCATATATAAAACCTTGTCCTGCATTTTTGCAATGTTAAAGTACCATTTCCATGGACTATAAAGGGCTAGGGAAAGTCCCTCGTCGGTGGGGCTGCGAGTTCGATCCTTCGGCTCGCGGTGCTCTTTTTTCGTCATAATAATTTTTTTTAATTTCCTTCGGGGATTTTGTTTCATATGAAACAAGTTTTTGACATGAATACGTCTCTAAATTTGCTTCCAGAACAAAAACCGATGATAACGAAATTATGGCATATAGTTTTTATTTGTTGCTCAAAAACTATTGTTTATATTGAATAAAGAAATATACCATGACGTGGGTGAAGAATCAAAGAATTTTATTGTTTACATTTGATTTCCTTTTTTTAAGCTAAGATGATTATATTGTAGTGTTTGTTAAATACTTTGTTAAGTTTTTGATTACGCAGTCTCACAACTTATAACCTACATTAGCCTTTAAAAAAGCCTTTCCAGATTAATTATATATAGCGTTGGTCAGTGTGATACTTATGAATCTCCATGGCCAAACTAGGATACAGCATTATGACAATAATTAAACCAATGCAACGTGAAATAAAAGTTTTAGTTAAGAACGGATTTGGCTTATTTAGCTTATTATAGATTGAGTTATAGCTCCCAATTGAATATGTACCAAAGGTTTTAATTAGTCGCCGCTTTGAGATTTTACCATCAACGCAGGCTTAGTTTATTATACTACAATAAATCATCACAGCTAAAAAAAAAGGACTCAAATTCATCAAGAATCGAACCCTGGTCCTTTCGCACCCCGATCTAGCGCCTTCCCATTACTCCAAACACTAACTTGTAGGAATGTGGCAATAAACATATTTATACATGCTTACGTAAAAAGGTAGATATGGCAAGATATGTATAAAGTTTCGAAGGAAGTAAACAACTAAATTATGACAACAGATTTTCTATTATTTATGAAATGTATTTTGTATATTTTATGGAAATTGATAATCATAGGTAAAACGAAGAGTAATGTAAAATTGCCATAGATGGTGTTCACTATTCTTTGTCATAGATGGGGTGCAATTAAAATATATCAATTCTTTCAAATTTTTGGCGGGTAATTATTGGTGTTGGTCTCATTGCAAGGTGGGGGTACTTGTGTGCGTGCACGTGCATATATGCTATGGATAAACAGGTGCCTACATATGTTTTTCAGTAGATGTTCTACATTTAAAGAAAAGTGAAGTGCGTGCGTGATTTTTTCTTTAAAAATAAAAAAAAAAGTTACATTGAAATGTAAATTAATACAAAAGGTACGGTAAGCCGAATTTTTAACAATAAGACATGTATGTTTAAGTAAAATAATACACCTAATTCTGTTGTGCAAAGTGCATCACATTAGATTTGCCTCCAATCCAAAGAAAAATGTTTAGATTCGTTTTATATAGTGTTTACATGTGAGATGTGCTTTTTTTTGTTTTTTCAATTTGACACATTCGAATTATTGGCCTCGTTTAACAGATCCGGCGGGTTGGAAGTGAGTGCGGATCAAGCTCCACTTAATATATTGTCATCCAGTCTGAAGTGTTATTCAACAGAAAGAATACCATGAAAAAGCGTAATTAGTGGCTAGTCTCTACGCACAACATCCCACTAGTTATTTGAAAGGTGTCAGCGCTTGGCTGCCAAGTCAGCCCAAGAGTTTTGGTGGATTCGTCCGTAGGCTTGTCAAAGTTTACTTCAAGCTCAATGTCTTCTCTTGGGATGCTCTTCAGTAGCTGTGGATGATTTCCGCACCATTTGCGAAGATTGAATCCGACAGAAGACAGTAGATTTTTAAGTTGCCTTTGAATTTCTACTATTTCGGGTAAGCTGTCTGATCCTGACATGACATCGTCCACATAAAAATCGCGTTTGAGAACCTGAGCTGCCAATGGATGTGTCAGGGTACCTTGGGTAGCAAGCATATCCAAACATTTAGTAGCTAGAAATGGAGCTGGTGTTAATCCATATGTGACAGTGCAGAGTTTGAAATATTTCAATGGTTCTTGTGGATGCTCTCGCCAGGCTATTAATTGATACTGTTGGTCCTCTTCGGCAATCTTTACTTGTCGGTACATCTTCTCAATGTCCGCGGTAAATACAAATTTAGGAAACCTGAAGCGTATCAAGATTGAGAGTAGTTCATTCTGAATGGTTGGGCCCTTGCAGAGTACGTCGTTTAGTGATAGATTTGAAGCGGTCTTTGCTGACGCATCAAAGACCACTCGTAGTCTTGTCGTGCTACTATCTAACTTAGTAACGCAGTGGTGTGGCAGGAAGTAATGAAGACCCTTGATTGAGGATATATCTGTTTCCTTCATATGTCCTAATGCTTCATACTCCCGCATGAAATTGATATATTGTTGCTGTAGCTCCGGTAGTCGAAGGAGCCTTTTTTCCAATGAGTGGAATCGCTGCATCGCGATGTCTCTTGATTTTCTCAGAGAGTTGGGATCTTGTGCGAAGGGAAGTTTGACAATGAATCTGCCCTCCTTGTCTCTTTTTACATGTTGATGGCCCACGCACCTTTGTTCTACTCTGGTCAATGTACTGATTTCGTCTGATGACTCGACTTCTTCCAATCTCCAGAATTTGCTGAGTTGGTTCTCGAGTTTCTCATCTTCACTGCAGATGCCGCAAATGCGAACTTCCTGGCCGTTACGTGCGAGTTATTGCTCCACACCCCTGCTATTTTCGCACTGAGTGAAACCCAAGTGTTACAAGATCTTGATTTAGATCGATTTCAGGTGACAGGGTATAACTTAGTGCACAACTTTTCCGCCCATAGGGGACTAGCCATATATATTAGGAATGACGTGGCCTTTCAGAAGGTGTACAGTAGTACATCCTCTGATTTTAATTATCTTTGGATTAAAATAATTATCCATAGCCACGTCATATTTTTCTGTTTTCTATATAGGAGTCCTAATATTAGTAATGAGGCCACCACCGCAGCCTTCGATGCTATTTCCGAACAGATTTCCGGATTTTTATTTTCCCACCCGGAAAGCGAAATCATTGTTGCGGGTGATTTCAACGTTCACAATGTACATTGGCTAAATTACTCAAATGGTACCAGTGTTCCTGGCAAGGACGCCGAGCTCTTTGCGAGCCTCAACAACTTGCACCAAATTGTCAAATGTCCGACGAGAGTCCCTGATATTCCAGGTCAAGGAGCCCATCTCCTTGACCTGTTTCTTACTTCTCATCCGACGCGGTACTCCATCAAGGTTAGCTCACCCCTTGGCAACTCGGACCATAAACTAATTAGCGCTTATTTCCCATATCCATCCTCGACCACAACCACCACAGCTCCTAAAAGAACTGTGTGGCACTATGGGAAAGCCAACTGGTTGGGTCTTATTCGCTGGGCTTGTGTTTCCGATTTGTGTTTCCGTAATGCCAATGCGAACTACGCGGCCCTCTGTGTCACCAAAATTATTCGAGCGGGTATGCGCTTGTTCATCCCTCACTCTACCAAATCTGTGAAGCCTAGGCCAAACAAATGGTTCAATGGGGAATGTATGAACGCAATCAAAGCTAAAGAGGCCGCCTATAGAGCATACAGACGTTCGCCTAATGAGCCACTTCGTCGTGAGTACGTCAAACTTAGAAACTCCTGTAACTCCATCATCAGGAAAGTCAAATCATCATTTGATGATAGATTGAGAAGTAAGATTCTTAACTCCACTACAGGCAGCAAAAACTTCTGGTCCTTGGTAACTGCCATCAAGAAGAATTTTACTACCTCCTCAACACCTCCTTTTATTCACAACAAGGAAGTGATAACAGAAAGCAAACCCAAGGCCGACCTATTAGCTTCTCTGTTCGCCGCAAATTCTTCTTTACCCGATGCTGCTATGTCACCCCCACTATCGAGAATACCACCCACTCAATGGACGGAGTTCACTTCAGGACTCGCGAGGTGTTTAGGTGTCTCAAAGAACTCGACGCCAATAAATCCACTGGTCCCGACAAAATCCCCCCTATGGTACTTAAAAAATGTGCCTCACCTTTGGCTAAACCTCTGCGCAAACTTTTTGCCCTGTCTTACTTCTCCGGAGTGTATCCCGACTCTTGGAAACTAGCTCATGTTCAGCCAATCCCAAAAAAAGGTGAAGCCAGCGACCCATTAAACTACCGCCCAATAGCAATTACTTCTGTTCTCTCCAAAATCATGGAGACAATAATCAATAAAAGGCTGATGAAACATCTAGAATCCAACCAAATTATACACGACAGGCAATACAGCTTCAGATCTAAACGGTCTACTGGCGATCTGCTTGTGTGTTTAACCGAGCGTATCAACCAAAGCATTCACAGCTTTGGTGAGTCTAGCCTAGTTGCTCTAGATATATCAAAGGCTTTTGACAGAGTATGGCACCCAGCTCTGTTGAATAAACTCCAAGCTATTGGTATACACTTAGTTCTAAGGAACTGGATTAAGAGCTTTCTTTCATGCCGTTCAATCAAGGTAGTATTGGATGGCGTCGAATCCAACCCCCACGCCATTTCGGCCGGAGTTCTCCAGGGGTCAATTCTTTCACCCGCACTTTTTCTAATCTTCATTAATGATCTGCTCTCGATCCCCTCCAGCCCACTTCACTGCTTCGCTGATGACGGTACTCTGAATTTCTCTTACTCCTTCGACAATATAAGACAAGCACGTGCCAGACCTTGTCTTTACCACCGTCAACTGATGTCGGCTTCGATCAACCGGGATATCGAATCGATTCTTCATTGGGGCGAAATGAACCGAGTCGAATTCAATGCCACAAAAACGAAGCACTGTCTGATCTCCAACAAAAATTGTACCGACCTTCCTCCTGTCTCGGTGGATGGAGTGAATCTAACGGCTGACTCAACTCTCAACATCCTAGGGGTAACTTTAACGGAGCATCTGCGATGGAACGATCACATATTCCAAATCGCCAAACAAGCCTCCCAATGCCTTGGATTTCTCAAGAGATGCAAGTTCCTCCTCCAGCCAGCCGCATTGACTACAATATACAAATCCTACATTCGGCCGCGCCTCGAATACAACTCGCATATCTGGGCAGGCGCCCCAAAAACCACCTTGGCTTGTCTCGACAAGGTGCAAAATCGTGCCCTCAAACTCATTGGTGATGGCCCCTTTCGCGCCTCCATAGACACCTTGAGCCACCGTAGGAATGTAGCAGCCCTCTCCATACTTTATCGCTATTACCATAGCGACTGTTCCACCGAAATTCAGGACCTCCTGCCTGCACGGCAATACTTTTCCCGCAACACAAGACTAGCCCGCTCGGCTCACCCTCATACCCTACAGCCCCCTTGTTCACGCACAATACGGTTTAGAAGTTCGTTTATGAATAGAACAACTCGACTGTAGAATAATCTCCCGCAGTCAGTATTTCCGAACTCGTACAACATCTTAGAGTTCAAACGTGAGGTTCATCGTCATTTTCTTCTACACCCTCCAGACCCCCTCTAACCTTTCCTATTCTCCTCTATTCTTCAAACCAAGCTTACTACTAGACATTGCACCATGAACTGAACGACATGACGGACTTTTAGTACAAAGGGTTACACCTAGGCTTGGTTTTTTCATATAAAAAAAAAAAAAACAGTGTATGATATGCTCTCATGGTGAACTGGTCCAGCTATTATCCAACCAAATACTGTATTCTGTCCGACTAATAGTAAGTCGAGGAATATTTCTGCTCCGATTAACAAGTCGATGTTGCCAGGTATATGAAAGCCTGGATCCGCCAAGTGTACGTTTTCTGGAATGGGCCATGTTTCCCTTTCGATCTTGTGGCCTGGTTGCCTTTGAGTGATATCGCGAATCACGAAAACTTCTAGTTGTGTAACGTAATTATTAATTGTGGAATGCACCTGTACATTGGCCCTATGGTTTAATTTTTGTCGGTCCTTTCCTATGCCGTTGATATACATTGTTTCAGGCATACGGAGAGCTCGTAGTCGCCTTGCCAAATCCTCAGTGATAAAGCCGATTTGGGATCCACAATCAAGGACTGCTCGACATCGCACTCGTTGTCCCTGTCCACAGCTGATTTCCACGACAACTGTGCTTAGCATCACATATCTACGCATATTATTTCTAGCATTGGTTGTTAATGCTGTTGGATTCGGCGCAGTTGTATCAATAGGTAAAGCTGGTGGTTGAGGTTGCCTTGAACTTCCTGGATTGAAGTATGAGTTAGGACCTGGTGTTGAAGTTGAAGGCTGAGGTTTGGTGTTCCCTTGCTTAACGTGGACTGATTTGGGGCAGCGTCGGAGTGTAGTAAGGAGTTGTGCCTTTCAGAACACTTGGGACAGCTTCTGGATTTACATTCTACTGCCTTATGTCCATCGTTCAAACAATTCATGCATAAATTGTGCTGCCCGATGGTTTGTCGGCGGCTTGCAATTGGTAGTGCTAGGAATTCTCGGCATGCGTACAATGGATGATTCTTCTGTTTGCATAAGATGCACTGGCTTGATTTGTTTGTAGACATCAGTGAGGAACGTGACTCTTTCCTTGTCTCGACGATCCTTGGTCTCGCCCTGGAGAATGGCCTACTGATTCTTTACCAAGAGCTTCTAAGGTCTGGAATCTTTCCTCTAGGAAATTTAGAAGGTCTCTTATGGTGGGAGTGGTTCTTGGGGAGTCCAATGAAGCTTCAAAAAGAGCGTGAGTGTTCTTATCCAACTTTTTGAGAAGAAGATGTATTAACATTGGATCACAGTTTGTGGTGGAAACTTTTATGTTCTCTAAAGCGAGTAAGTACTCACTGGTTACATCATGGAGATGTTTGATTGAATTTGCTGACTGACCCTGCGTGCATGGTTGGTCCCAGAGTTTGTTGAGCAATGCCGTACAAAGCAACCTTTGGTTGTTATATCTTTTGTTTAACGTCTCCCATGCTGTGGTGTACTTTGCATCTGATATAGGGAGATGGTTCAGTAGTGCCTTTGCTTCACCGCTCAAATTGGTTGTAAGGTAGAACATCTTTTCCGTCTTGCTGATTGGTTTTGACTCTATCATTTGTACAAACATGTCATGAAATTGAGTCCATTTTGTATAGTCTCCATCAAAGACTGGCAAAGTGACACGTGGTAGTTTGATTTGAAGCGGCTGCCCATTTGGCGTGGTGCCTTCCTTGAATTCTAGTTTCTCGTGCAGGTGTACTAGGGTTTCTTGTACCCAATCGTAGAGACTGTCATATATTTCTCTAGTGTAATCTAGTGGCGCATCCACCACTTCCTCCCAAATTTGCTGATCCAGATTAGTTATTGCGTCGAATGTTTTATGGATGGTTTGGAGGTTGATTTCGTAGAACACCCTTGACTGTGTACTACTTGACTTGGCTGTTATATCATTTAGAGTGCGCGTTAATATTGCCATGGCACGTTGTTGTCGCCTAATCCTTTTCTGCATCTCATCTTGCAATAGTTCTGATGATGCGGGGCTGAGTGGTTCTTCAAACCTTACTCTCGGCTGGGCATCTATGGTTTGTTCAGACTGGTTGTCTGCTGAAGTTTTCGCTGAAACCTTTTGGCTGGTTTCACGTGTTTTTTGGCTGGAACCCTGGTTTTCGAAATTAAGCAACTGGTGCTTATATTGATTGTATAATCCTTCGATCGTGCTGAAATAATTTCTGCTGAAGTACTCATTGTCTGCACTGCTGGCTTCGAAATGGGTGAGTTGAAGATGGTTCGCCTGAAATTCCTCCCATTTCTCTTCAAGAGAGTTTAGTCGGGTTGTTAAGTACTCTCTTGTTTTCCTGTTGGCGGAGTCTTTTCTGAAGTTCCGGTAACTGGTCTGGATTTCTTCGCCTATACGTGATTGTAAATCCAAAAGTCCATCCATCCTCGCGGAGTTGTGTTTTGTCTGGAAATTGTATTGAAACAATGGCGCTGGTACTGGTTGTATAGATGCTGCCTCCTAATTGATGGCTGATGGAATCGTTGATGTCTCTACTGATGGTTGTGGTATGATGGGACCTGCTGGATGCACCTGGTATTACTCCAATTTGGACCTCTGGATGAGTTCTAGAGTCTCAAATTACGAGATGATGAGTGGAGTGATGCACCTGGTTTTGCTCCAATTTGGACCTCTGGATGAGGTTTTGTAGGTAGTAGTATTAGTAGTAGTTTTATCGTGAACAATTAAAAAGTTACTCGTCTTTCAACTGCGGCATAGTAGCATTGGTTTGAGCCTACATATTTTTTGAACGGAGTCACTCCGGTTGCTTTGCTTTATACCAAATAAAATAAATGGTTAAAAAAAATTCTAAAAAAAAAATTCTTTTCATTAACTAAAAAATGTACTGAAAAGTAAAAAATAAAAAATATTTTAAAGAAAGCGTGAAATTTCAATTTTAATGAAAAAGTTAATTAAAAGAATGGCGCATTTTTCATCAAAAATTGAAAATATAACTGTAAATCGCGTGAGATTTACAATAACCCTCAATTTTTTGCTTTGTTTAATTCTAACAATTTTTTGATGAAAAATGCGCCATTCTTTTAATTAACTTTATCATTAAAATTGAAATTTCACGCTTTCTTTAAAATATTTTTTATTTTTTACTTTTCAGTACATTTTTTAGTTAACGAAAAGATTTTTTTTTAAAAAAAATTTTTAACCATTTATTTTATTTTCTACTTTTTAGTTTATTATATGTATTCCGCCATTTTATGATGGCAATTCTATTAGATTTAAAATTACGTCACACAGTTTACTCTATTCATTTGATACCCATGTCGTGGGCTTGGTGGAACATAATTGCAAAAACCGGCCGCCATCTCGGAACCGTCTTCTTGATTTTTTTACAAAAAGGTCAAATTGCATTTAGTACTTGAGGAGTGGGCGAACAAAACGGCACATGTCCAGTTTTGCAAATTGTTCAGAAATCGCAAAAAACTGTTTCTGCCTCTGAACTGATCAATTAACTATTTATGAGTATGGTAGGTTGTGCTACTATTTGAAATCATTCAGACGGAAAAATTTTTTTTTAAATATGTTTAATACTTTAAGAGAAAAAATTAAAACAAAAATGGACATGTGCCCTTTTGCAGGGACAAAACTGGGACATGTCCCGTTTTGTTAAACCCTTGAATGGACATGTGTCCTTTTGCAGGAACCCAACTGGACATGTTTTTTTTTGTTTTTAGCCTTTTGGGGAGCTCCCTGGCCCCCTTAGAGGCAAGGGGGATTTTTCTGGTATTTTTTCCTAATAGTAGGGACTGTTACGCAAATTTTAAGGGGTCATAGTGCCCCTACGGCTTGTTTTGGGGCCGTGGGAGGCAAAAGTGAGGTAAATTTTAGTGCATTTTTCGTGCATTTTATGATGCACATACAAATCGATGTAATTAGAGCCCCAGGTGAAGTGCAATGAACTTCCATTGTTGATTAAAAACTTTTTTGTATGAAATACGTGCCCTTTTGAAAATCCACATTAACGAATGGTTAAAAAATATGAATATTCGTAGGACATATGCCTTTCTGCAGGGAAACCGTTACTTTGCTAACAAAAAAATATTACATGAAAGTGATTTTTGAAGTGTCTGAGATTGAAATTAGTTGCAGTTTAGTGTAATGAACACGATTCCGTCAAAACACTGAAAACGGCCAACCATGGACATGTGATGTTTTGTTCGCCCACTTTTTTTTTTAGTTTTTAAAAAGCATTTTTATTTATTACCTTACTATCTATCTTAATATAAATTTAACTAATGCTCAAAGTTAATTATTCTAGCCTATTTTAATCTATCTAATTTACTGGCCCTCAACAGGCACTCTAAATTAATCTATATCTTAAAATTTAACTTATGCCTTTCAGCTAAGACTTATCTAATATTTATTTTTATTTTATGGAAAAAAGAAAAGGTCGTTGTAATATCTAAGAAAAATTTGAGAAAAAAAAAACTTAGATACTATATTTATTTTATATAAAAAGAATCTTAAAACTATCTTAATCTACTCTATTCTAACACTATCTGGGCGGGGGGCAGCAGAGATAAAATCTTCTCGGGTGACTCCCGCCCAGGCTACGGGTTTCCATCTACATCTATACCCGCACCCTTACCCTAAACTTACTTAAATCTAAATGTATTACTAGGTAAAGACTAGAACTAGATCCTATTTAAGCCCTAAGCTAATCACTAAGTCTAAATTTAAAACTAAACTGCCTTATGTGTGGCGATTTTAAGGCGAATACGCAACAGTTACTCTTCCTCCAACCACCAGAACCAAGTGCTGGCATTGGAGGCATCTTTTTTATCTCTTTTTGAAATTTTTGTATTGAACCTCAAGAGATCCTGAACATTTCTATCCTCTTCGCTAACAGTGTATCGTTTGTCACATGCCCTGCGGAACATGTGGTAGAAGAGAGGCACTCCCGATCTATCTTGGACCAATCTTTTAGAGTCCAGGTAGACAAATGCCTCTGGAGGAATAAAGCCGCGTTCACAGGCTGTTTTGTGGTATCTTGCGTTCGGGTAGAACGCTCCCCGAATAAGAGGATTGTCGCTCTCCATCGCTCTAGAAATATGTCTTCGAATAAACTTGATTATGAAGTTGTCGATCCTATTAACAAATGCCTTATCATAGAGAACATTGTTGGCGTGAAACTTAGTGAAGCCAGATTCGGGTGTTCGATACAGACTTAAGCACGCCCTTAAGCATTGTCTTTCGAAAACCCGAAGCTTTTCCATATAAAAAGGAGATATGTTGAACCATACTGGGCAACCATATGTTAAAATTGGTCTGACCAAGGCTTGGTAGCAGATCACTTTGACCCGTGGGCTTAGGTGTCTGCTATAAAAAAGCCTTTTCGTCATATAAAACGCCTTGTTTGCCTTGGCCAGAGCAGCACTTATGTTTCTATTGAAATATAAGTATTGATCCAGCCAAAGCCCAAGATATTTTACTTCCAATTTCTTTTCTAATGATTGTCCAGCATTATTCGAAATTTTGAGGGTTTTCCAGTTCCTTCGCACATCGCTAGAAGCTTTGTTTAAAGGCGTCCGGAAAAGGATCGTTTCGCATTTGCTAAAATTGATTTTCAACTTCCAATCATCACTATAACGTTCGGTTGTCTCGAAGTCACGTTGCAGGAGCGTCTGAATCCCTTCAATCTTCGGCCCCGTCCTGTACACAATAAGGTCATCCGCGTATGCTAATGCCGAGCGGAGTGAACTTGTTAGGTCACTCGTAAAGATATTAAATAAGAGCGGCGAGTTCACCGCCCCTTGTTGCAGGCCATTTTTAATGTCGAAGATCCTGCTTGATGTGAAGTTGCCACTTTTAACGACGAACTTCTTGTTGGAAATCATATTATAAATCGTGTATAGCTGAGGTCCGGTCATGCCAAGTCTGACCAGTTTGTAGAGGAGGCCTTCGATCCATACTGTATCGAATGCCTTCTCAAAATCGATCAGGCATGCTCCGGTACACTGGCCTTTCATGAAATTCCAGTGTATGTCTGATACCAATTTCGACACAGCATGAATAGTGTCATGCCCTGCCCGGAATCCAAATTGGTTATCGGAAATTACCTTTTTTTCTTCAGCCCATTTGGATAATGAACTATTAATCACTATTTCGAACACCTTACTGATATTCGGAAGAAGACTAATAGACCGGAGATTTGCGGGGTTACTTTTATCTTTACCTTTCTTGGGTATTGGGAACACTATTGCCATCTTCCAGTGTTCCGGCGACACTGAAAATAAAAACCAAGGAACAAGGAATATTAAATGAAACCACAAAATTCACCATTTTCTTCATTTTATTTTTAAAAGAAAAAAAACCCTGAAAACGAAATAAAAAAGGATAAATAAATAAAAACGCCAGATTAACTATATCTTTTAATTTTATTCAGTAAACAAACAAACTACATAAATACACAAAAGTACAAAAAAACACACGTTAATTGACAGCACTACACAACAAAAAACAACAAGAAATTCGTACCTGCAAATAGAAAGAAATTATTAAAATATAAATACTAAATATACAAGTACTTACCTGTTTTTAAAAGTTGAAAAACAATCCAGAGATCCTTCCAAAGAAGATGCCAAAAAGCCGTCGGCAAATCGCAAAATCTATATGTTCCACAAAAAATACTTACCTGTCAACCCCAACGAAATGAGCTCAGGCTCCTCCTTGGTCATCCCCCACTAGAATCCTGAAAATATTAACTAAAATTAGTAAATAAACTAAAATTAGAAGAAAACACTTACCATGTAAAAAAGCCTCCATTTGACAGCCGTAAGATAAACAAGAACAGCTGATCGGACATCGCACGCCGATCTAGTACATAAACCCGAAATTATGTACTTCGAGAACGAAGCCCCCTGCCAAAGGATAGCCGCAGCTATTGTTCAAGTAGAAATAAATACCGACGCACAGACGGCGTTAAATCAGATTGCTTTTAATCTTTCTAGAGACTTGAACTAGAAGATAAAATCTGTATTGAGGTTTTAGCAATAAAGCAATTTCAAAGCCTAAGTATCGAACTTAGCATTCTGAAAAGACAGAATTGAGGTCTTTTCCCAGTAAACCCCGAATTAAAGACAGTTTTGAAGTCTTTAATACAGCAGTAACTTAATCACCAGAATTGATTTCAGCAGTTACTCTAACCAACCACTGAGGGACGAATTTGCGAAGAAACAAGGCAAAGCAGTCCAGCAAACACAACCAAGGCAGCAAGCAGCAACCAGGCAGCGAGCAGCAAGCAAATCCCAAGCGATTCACAAGAAACGAAACCAGAGTGCAGCAACACAAAGGTTATTCCTGGCTGTTCTAATTGCAGAACACATCAGTCGAAACATCAATCATCACGCTGACAGATAGGTGGCGTTATTCATTTAAGTTACCAGAGCAAGCAATATTTTGGTAATTTTTATTTACAAAATAAATACGAAATTTCAAGTAATAAATAACAAATTAATGATTGAATTGAATTATTTTGGCAATTTGTTGAATTTTTATTGAAGTTATATCTGAGAAAATCTAAGAATTAATTGCGAATAAATAGTAATTTTGATTTGTGGAAAAAGTTATCTTTTTATTGAATCACACCCTTCCGGCACCTTTTTATTGAGTCAGAAATTAAATTGCTAATTCTGAACATCCAGTGTTCTGGGAAATGGGCATTGTTTAACGCATTGTTAAACAATATGGTGTATATGTCTATAGCCACCAGGGGCAAATGCTTTAAGACGATGTTCGGAACACCATCCACCCCGGACGACTTCTTATTGTTTAGATGGCGAAATATTAACAGGAGATCGATTTTCCTAATGAAAGTAGAGTTTAGTTGGGCCGCGGGAATGTCATTCGCTGGGCAGTCTTCACTGAATTCGATGATTGATCTATTCTCGGATTTCCAAGTTTCAATCTCATTAGCTAATCTTTCGTGGTTCAGTAAGGCCCTATTCTCAAGGTCAAAATTCGCCCGAACACTGGTGTTCTCCGAATAAATTCCCTGATAGTAGGTCCCCACAAAATCCACCTTCTCCTGCTCGTCCTCTATACAGTAATTGTCGTCGATACGACTGATTTGTTCCGGATCCATGCCAGCAGATCTCAGTAGTTCCTCATTTGACCGCGTCCGAGGAATGCGTAACTTGTCTAATCGGTTATGTGTTTTACTCCTAAAGATTTTATTTATCTGTGGGAACATGCTCGCGCTATTTGTTTGTATAGCACGAATCTTGTTGTTCCAGTACAGATTCACAGAGTGTGAATATTGTTGTTTTAAGAGATGTTGGAGATTTTTTATAACCGACTTAAGAGTTACGATCTCCGGACTCGTTCGGTCTCGAAGCTGGCGGTGAAGGGCTTTCAGTCTCGTCAACATTCGACTTTTGTATTTTTGTAATGCATCGATTGTTGCATTCCTGTAGCAGTCCGTGCTGTTCTTTTTCTTTGTTCTTGGTATAGTCTTGTCCATTGTCTGTGTGATGAGATTGTCCATATCCTTGAGATATGAATCAATCTCATAGTTGGTTAAATTCCTTGTCGTTGGAGGTACGAGTCTGTTATTCCGTATTGCCCTTTCCATAGCCTTCCCGAATCTTAGCCAGTGCATCTTTTGGTATGCAAAAGAGTGCACTTCGCAATATTCCAGAAGTTCTATGGAATCGTCAGGGGCTTGTACTGTTATTTCGAGTCCGTAGTGGTCACTATCGTATGGCACTGTCGTTAAACAGTTTGTCTGGTTTGTGTTTATCCCTGGTAGCCCCATTCGAGAGTCTAGCATGCATATATCCAGATAAGATCCGCCGCCTGGGTAGGATGGTATGTCTGTGGCGAGAAGGTTAACTTTCCGCTGGATTCTATTTCGGGCCAACCAGTCATTCAGTTGGTTACCCCTGGTGTTAGCTGTTTGATCTCCCCATGTCGCATGGCGTGCGTTTAAATCACCGGCCAATAAGTAAAAGTTTTGCTCCGACTCCAGTTGAAGCGTTTGAAAGAGTAAGTTCAATTCCTCTATAAATAGCCTGGATTGGGAAGTTTGGGGTGAGTATGCCGCTATTATATACAACCTTCTGCCACTAGACAGAGGGATGTATATAACGCACGCTTCTAGCACCTGAAACCTCTCTATGTCCTTGCTATACACGATTTTATATTTCAGGGAGGTCTTTATTATTATTAATAGGCCTCCGCCTTGTATGGAATTAGGTCTATCCCGCCTAATTACCACATAATCTTTGTAATCCATTTTGTGCTAAACTAGAGGTTTGACTGGAAGATAATTCGGAAGTTGCTGAAAATTGGAATAGCCCTTAAAAACATTATTATACATAAGCTGTAGAGACTGCCACGCGATTGGACGACTGCATACTTTTTTATTCAAGGTCAAAGGGTCAAGAGGGTCACAGAGATGCTGCTGTCAACTAAATTCCACTACTCAAATACTGAACTCATGTCCGTATGTATAATTTCAACTAAACCCAGGTAGCAGAGCTGAGTCGAGTTCAGTCAACCTTAACCCAACTCGACTCCCGTTTACATGTAGTTAGACTTGGGTTCAACTTGAGTTCAACTCATCATGTATAAGTACTAAATGCAATCTGACCTTTTTGTAAAAAAATCAAGAAGACGGTTCGGAGATGGCGGCCGTTTTTGCAATTATGTTCCACCGAGCCCACGACATGGGTATCAAATGAATACAGTAAACTGTGTGACGTAATTTTAAATCTAATAGAATTGCCATCATAAAATGGCGGAATACATAATAATAAACTAAAAAGTAGAAAATAAAATAAATGGTTAAAAAATTTTTTTAAAAAAAATTCTTTTCATTATCTAAAAAATGTACTGAAAAGTAAAAAATAAAAAATATTTTAAAGAAAGCGTGAAATTGCAATTTTAATGAAAAAGTTAATTAAAAGAATGACGCATTTTTCATCAAAAAATTTTGTTAGAATTTGAAATTAACAAAGCAAAAAATTGAGGGTTATTGTAAATCTCACGCAATTTACAGTTATTTTTTCAATTTTTGATGAAAAATGCGCCCTTAACTTTTTCATTAAAATTGAAATTTCACGCTTTCTTTAAAATATTTTTTATTTTTTACTTTTCAGTACATTTTTTAGTTAATGAAAAGAATTTTTTTTTTAATTTTTTTAACCATTTATTTTATTTATTATCTTGTTCATAAACCTCACAAAATTCTTATCTTTAACATATTTGTCACAACATAAAATTCTATTCCGAACTAGCCCGTTCTACTATTTATTTATTTTTTTATTAATAACTAGCTGGGACCCGGTGCGCCTACGCTGCACCCATAAGTCAATAGTAAACCATAAAAACCATCCATTGACTTAATATTTTTCGAGATATGAATTTTACACAGATGAAATGCCTCAAAGAATATGGGTCTTGCGTCGGCCGCCATGAATCGGTATATTGAGTCTACTACATTGCTTATTGTATTCTACTTATCATACCCTTTCATTTGATACCCATGTCGAGGTGGTTGTGAAGAAAGTGGTAATTCGGCCTCTTGAGACGGCCGCCATGGATCTAAAGATATATTTTGTATACTACATTGCTTATTGTATCCTACTTATCATACCCTTCCATTTGATACCCATGTCGAGGTGGTTGTGAAGAAAGTGGTACCCCGCCCTCTTGAGACGGCCGCCATGGATCTAAAGATATATTTTGTATACTACATTGCTTATTGTATTCTCCTTAACATACCCTTTCATTTGATACCCATGTCGAGGTGGTTGTGAAGAAAGTGGTAATTCGGCCTCTTGAGACGGCCGCCATGGATCTAAAGATATATTTTGTATACTACATTGCTTATTGTATTCTACTTATCATACCCTTCCATTTGATACCCATGTCGAGGTGGTTGTGAAGAAAGTGGTACCCCGCCCTCTTGAGACGGCCGCCATGGATCTAAAGATATATTTTGTATACTACATTGCTTATTGTATTCTCCTTAACATACCCTTTCATTTGATACCCATGTTGAGGTGGTTGTGAAGAAAGAGGTAATCCGGCCTCTTGAGACGGCCGCCATGGATCTAAAGATATACTTTGTATATTACATTGCTTATTGTATTCTACTTATCATACCCTTTCATTTGATACCCATGTCGAGGTGGTTGTGAAGAAAGTGGTACCCCGCCCTCTTGAGACGGCCGCCATGGATCGAAAGATATATTTTGTATACTACATTGCTTATTATATTCTACTTAACATACCCTTTTATTTGATACCCATGTTGAGGTGGTTGTAAAGAAAGTGGTAATCCGGCCTCTTGAGACGGCCGCCATGGATCTAAAGATATATTTTGTATACTACATTGCTTATTGTATTCTACTTAACATACCCTTTCATTTGATACCCATGTCGAGGTGGTTGTGAAGAAAGTGGTAATTCGGCCTCTTGAGACGGCCGCCATGGATCTAAAGATATATTTTGTATACTACATTGCTTATTGTATTCTACTTATCATACCCTTTCATTTGATACCCATGTCGAGGTGGTTGTGAAGAAAGTGGTACCCCGCCCTCTTGAGACGGCCGCCATGGATCGAAAGATATATTTTGTATACTACATTGCTTATTATATTCTACTTAACATACCCTTTCATTTGATACCCATGTTGAGGTGGTTGTGAAGAAAGTGGTAATCTGGCCTCTTGAGACGGCCGCCATGGATCTAAAGATATATTTTGTATACTACATTGCTTATTGTATTCTACTTATCATACCCTTTCATTTGATACCCATGTCGAGGTGGTTGTGAAGAAAGTGGTAATTCGGCCTCTTGAGACGGCCGCCATGGATCTAAAGATATATTTTGTATACTACATTGCTTATTGTATTCTACTTATCATACCCTTTCATTTGATACCCATGTCGAGGTGGTTGTGAAGAAAGTGGTACCCCGCCCTCTTGAGACGGCCGCCATGGATCGAAAGATATATTTTGTATACTACATTGCTTATTGTATTCTCCTTTACATACCCTTTCATTTGATACCCATGTTGAGGTGGTTGTGAAGAAAGTGGTAATCCGGCCTCTTGAGACGGCTGCCATGGATCTAAAGATATATTTTGTATACTACATTTTTTATTGTATTCTACTTATCATACCCTTTCATTTGATACCCATGTCGAGGTGGTTGTGAAGAAAGTGGTACACCGCCCTCTTGAGACGGCCGCTGTGGATCATTTTAGTTTCAATAGCGTCATGGCCTACCTATTGTTAGACAGCTGCGTAAATTTGAAATTTTCATTAAATGTATAATTCAATTTAATGACAATTTTACATTTGTCAAACAATAGGTAGGCCATGAAGCTATTGAAACTAAAATGAAGTGAAAATTCCTAAAATTACCATTTTTTTGTTTTTTCAGGCAATTTTTTAAATTTTTCTCTCCGTAAGAACCATCCTAGTACTTCAACGAATATTCGAAAAAAAAAATTAGTCCAATAGGTCCAGCCGTTCTCGAGTTTTGCGCTTAGCAACACATTTAGCGATTCATTTTTATATTATAGATTTCTTCACAATCGTCACAAAATTCTTATCTTTAACATATTTGTCACAACATAAAATTCTATTCTGAACTAGCCCTCATTAGGCCCAACAAAAACAATTAAAAAGAAAGTATCGAAGACGCGATAAGCACGGACTTGATTTTCGGTGTACACAAGACAGAAAGTGCGCCCGCCGCGATCAATGGTTAAAACAACACACAATTAATTAAAATTTTCACCCGCCGGTGGTGGCCAGGAAATTTGTCCACCTCTGGGGAACGCGCCCTTGAACTTTTAGTTCCCACCTGCGCAATTTGCTTATCGCGCGCTTCTCACGCGGGTCAAATTACGTTCCCCGGGTATTTGTTTATTTATAGTATTTACTATTCAATATTACAAAACTAGTTGGGATGTGGGTTCGACCCTTTCGGTCCACACGATCAACTTCCCAGTATAATGGATGTTGAATATTATGATTGGATATTTTAATAATAAATGAACAATAGACAATATAGAATATATGCATAATACCGAGAATTTGTCACAGTTGTTTATCAATATTTTCGCTAAAATGTCAAACTAAATGTGCGCACTTACAAGATTAGGATGACGAAAATGTATATAAAATTGATGTATTAATGTTTTTCGGCACCTCAATGAAGTCGATATAGTTTTTAGTTCGCGCGGTATCGTGCAGGTACAAAAATCACTTAAGTCATTTAAACCAAAAACCCGCTGGACCGAATATTATAAAAATATTTTCAGATTATATTGTCGCTAATACGCTTCGAACGGCACCTCAAGTAAGTCAATATCTTTTGTGGTTCGGGCCATATCGTGAAGGAACTAAAATCACTTACGCCTCTTAAACAAAAAACGGCTCGACCGAATTTTATGAAAATCTTTTCAGATCATATTTTTGTTAATACTCTTCGAATGGCACGTCAACTTAGTCGATATCTTTTATAGTTCGCGCGATATCGTGCAGGTACGAAAATCACTTACGTCGCTCAAACAAAAAAACGGCTGGACCGAATTTCATGAAATTCTTTTCAGATCATATTTCGGTTAATACGCTTCGAACAACACCTCAACGAAGTCGATATCAGTTTTGGTTCGCGCGATATCGTACAGGAAAAAATGACCACATCCGTACGCACATACACACACACACACACATACTTCCTCCCAATTGTTTGCTTAAAATGCTCCTGGGACCTTGAATGATGAAAATGCGTTGAAATTTTCGATTTCGATTTTCGGACCGATTACAATAACTTCCTATACTGGGAAGTTAATAAGCCAACTATATTTTTGGTTTACTTTGTAAGCTGCAAATATAAATTATATTAAGTTTTTTGTCCGCCCTGTAAAATTTCATTAAAGTTAGTTAGCAGGTTTACACTCTAAGGCGACGATATAATAAAGTAAAAAGTAGAAAATAAAATAAAATGGTTAAAAAAATTTTTTAAAAAAAATTCTTTTCATTAACTAAAAAATGTACTGAAAAGTAAAAAATAAAAAATATTTTAAAGAAAGCGTGAAATTTCAATTTTAATGAAAAACTTAATTAAAAGAATGGCGCATTTTTCATCAAAAAATTTTGTTAGAATTTGAAATTAACAAAGCAAAAAATTGAGGGTTATTGTAAAAATCTACCGCGATTTACGGTTATATTTTCAATTTTTGATGAAAAATGCGCCATTCTTTTAATTAACTTTTTCATTAAAATTGAAATTTCACGCTTTCTTTAAAATATTTTTTATTTTTTACTTTTCAGTACATTTTTTACTCAAAAAATTGAGGGTTATTGTAAATCTACCGCGATTTACGGTTATATTTTCAATTTTTGATGAAAAATGCGCCATTCTTTTAATTAACTTTTTCATTAAAATTGAAATTTCACGCTTTCTTTAAAATATTTTTTATTTTTTACTTTTCAGTACATTTTTTAGTTAATGAAAAGAATTTTTTTTAAAAAAAATTTTTAACCATTTATTTTTTTATTATGTTGTTCATAAACCTCACAAAATTCTTATCTTTAACATATTTGTCACAACATAAAATTCTATTCCGAACTAGCCCGTTCTACTATTTATTTTTTTATTAATAATTTCTTCACAATCGTCACAAAATTCTTATCTTTAACATATTTGTCACAACATAAAATTCTATTCCGAACTAGCCCTCATTAGGCCCAACAAAAACAATTAAAAAGAAAGTCTCGAAGACGCGATAAGCACGGACTTGATTTTCGGTGTACACAAGACAGAAAGTGCGCCCGCCGCGATCAATGGTTAAAACAACACACAATTAATTAAAATTTTCACCTGCCGGTGGTGGCCAGGAAATTTGTCCACCTCTGGGGAACGCGCCCTTGAACTTTTAGTTCCCACCTGCGCAATTTGCTTATCGCGCGCTTCTCACGCGGGTCAAATTACGTTCCCCGGGTATGTCAAAGTCGAGATAACTGTTTTTCTTGTTTTCTAATCGCCAGAAAAGCTTGGGAATTGTGCAAAGGTAATTGCGCACCTTGCAAATCTCACAAAATGCGCGCGGATCAGGTTACGTCTGGAAATGTTACATTTTCCGTTGAAGTGGCTTTTTGTACCTTGAAGATTTCTCCGTTAAGGAATTTCGTACATTTGAAAATGGAAATAAGATAATAATTTTCCGTTTAGGATTTGTTGTTCGCAGGAAGCTCATATTGCATCAAACTCATTAACTGCGAATTTGATGTAAAAGGCTCTCTGTATGAAAGTATATGGGAATTTATCTAAGGGCTCCGGTTTTCACCGAGACCCTTACAAATTCTGGTACAACAACGAGTTGAGACGTACCAAAAACCTGAAAAATAAACTCTGGAAAACTTTTCTGAAGAAGAAAGACACTGCGAGTTTCGATGCATTTCTCAATTGCTATGACCAATTTCATGCTCTCTTCAAAATCCTCTATAATACCTCAGAAACATGGAAGGTAAAATGTATGGTGATCCCAGAGCATTCTTTCAATTTATCAACATAAAGAAAAAAGTTGATAATTACCCTTACACCATGCAATACGAGAACTCCCGTAGTTCTAATTTAGCCGAAATTTGTGACAATTTTGCATCGTTCTTCCTCAAATCTTTCTCGTCCCCTGTATTCCAACCAGATGAAGACAATTTTCGACATATCAATGCAATCGAAATGGCTCAAAACTTTTCCCTGTATATAACCAGGGATGATATCTCGAAACATAGCAAGGTAGTCATCTTGGCCCTCTCCTTTTTATCTTATCAATTGACGATATTGTTACCCAGCTAAGGCACTGTAAAATCCTTATTTATGCTGTTGACATCAAACTGTATCGCCACATAAGGAGTATAGAGGATTGCAAAACTTCTGCAAGCAGATCTAAACACCTTCTATTCTTGGTGTTCCAACAACAACTTTGTGCTTAATATTAGTAAATGCGAGATCATGACTTTTTGTAGGAAACGTGGTGTTATAACTTGACAACAAGGTCTCCCGTACTGAATCTGTAATCGATCTAGGGGTTAGGTTAGAAAGTAAGTTGGATTTCTCCACCCATATCAATTATATCTCCTCCAAGGGCAATTCAGTCCTGGGATTTATAAAAAGATGGTCCAATGAGTTCAACAACCCCCTCATCACTAAACACCTGAACGTATCTTTGGTTAGGCCTTTGCTTAACTACGCTTCCCAGGTATGGTCTCCTCCCATGTTAGAAAAATCGAATCGGTTCAAAGGAAGTTCGTCCGATCGACCCACTTGCTCTTCCGCCTGGGGGTTGCTGACGTTATATTCGTTCATCGACTGATGAATGACAAGGTGGACTCTGGTTTCTTAAGAAGCCGCGCGTCATTTAAAGTGAATAACAACAACCTGAGAGGTGAACCTCTCTTGCACATTAATTCCTCTAACACCAATTATGGCATATTCGAACCCGTTAATCGCATGCTTATAAATACTAACAACAATAGGAATGTGTTTAGCTTGCTAACTAGTGAAGTTGTCCTTAAAAGGACCCTTCTCAATGTGGCGTGACTCTTTGCGTGCCCCACTCCCTTTTTAGTTTTGCACGCTTCTCTGTTTAATGTTTTTGATCTTTTATGTTTTTTAATATTTTATGTTTAAATGTCTCAGCTGAGCCACGACGGCAGTGGTAAATGTTTCTCAGCCCTGCTGAGAAGTGCACCTTCTGAGCTAGAAGGTTTAATTCGTAATTCGTATTCGTTAATGGATTAGGTCAACAAAAATATTTAAGGAATTATTTATTTAGAAGCACCTGGTGGAACAGGAAAGACATTCTTAATATTTTATTCTGTAGGAATCTGAAACTCGGTCTGAGTGTGGGAACCTCAGAAGTGTCAATATAGAGTCTCACCATCCCCCGTAAAAAAAAAAAAAAAATATATATATATATATATATATATATATATATATATATATATATATATCTTACGAGGGATCGTGAGACTCTTCATCGACACTTCTGAGGTTCCCGCACTCAGACCGAGTTTCAGATTCCTACTGAATAAACTCACCAACCCTTTGTGTGACGCTTACCCCGCCCGGGACCGCCGCGATTCATTACTTCGGGCGGGCGCCACCACCATGGCCCTTTAGGTGTCCCTCTGGTCCTTACCCATGGGGGTTGCTACTGCTCTCGGCATTTCTTCGCCTTTCTCTGTTTCTTGTGGCCTCTTCTTGCCTTAACTTTCTGTGAATGGCCTTCAGGGTTTCTTCCACTTTCTTCCACATTTCCTCGGATCTCATCATATGCTCTACGATGTTTTCCGGCGTTAGTGGCGCCTGGGCCGTTTCTTCTAATTCCGCCCTTTCCTCGACGTATCTCGAGCAGGCAAAGAAGACGTGCTCTGCGTCTTCTTCCGTCGCTGGGCATACCGGACACAACGGTGAATCATCGTGGCCGAATCGGTGGAGGTATTTCCTATACCCCCCAAGTCCGCTCAGGAACTGCGTGAGGTCGTAACTTACTTCCCCACGCTCCCTCAAAACCCATACTTCCACGTTAGGGATAAGTCTGTGGGTCCAATGACCCTTAACAGACTCGTCCCATTTCCCCTGCCATTCCCTTAAGGACTCACAGCGCGCAATCTGCCGCCGTACCCTTCTTGGCTGTCCCCTACCATATTCTGGGTCATAGAGACGCATGCCCTCCCTCGCCAGAATATCTACAGGAATCATCCCCGCTATCACGCATGCCGCATCGTCGGACGTGGTCCTGTACGCGCAGCAAGCGCGGAGTGCACTTAACCTATATGCGGCCCTACATTTCCTGCAATTTTCAGTCCTGTTTAACGCTGCTGCCCACACTGGCGCTGCGCCTAACAGGACTGAGCTGACCACCCTCCCCAAGAGGAGGCGGTGACTCGGTCTAGGGCCCCCAATATTGGGCAGCATTCTTGCGAGTGCTGCACAAATCGCAGAAGCTTTGTCTGCCGTGCCCTTCAAGTGCGCTTTGAAATTTAGCCTCCGATCGATCATCACTCCCAGGTACCTTAGAGCGGGCTGTGAGTGGATGATCTGTTCCCCTACCTTGATCCTCACGGATACTGGCTTTCGCCGTTTGCTGATCAGCACTGCTTCAGTTTTGTGCTCAGCAAGCTTCAACCCAACGCGTTCTAGCCACGCTTTTATTTCCCAGATCGCTTCGTTCGCAAACAGTTCGATGTCATCTGGGTGTTTTCCTTCGACAACTACCCCTGTTTTTTGTTATAAAAAAACCTCAGAAAATATAGGGAATCCATCGGACGAGTCTTTGCTGCAAATTAAACTAATCCGGCTCGAAGGACCATATGTTTTTTATACAAAAAAAACTTTAAACGAATAGCGGAATTTCTCTGACGCTTCTAACTGCAGTACACCTGTGTAAAAAAGGTAAAGAAACAAAAAACCAAATAAAAAGAAGAAGAAGTAGGATTCAGTTATAACAGTTCAAATTTATTCATGATAATTCAAATATCAGTAATTCAATAAAATTCAAGTTCATATAAATTAGTTCAAATTTAGTTATTTAGTTTTAGTTAATTAGTTTAGTTAGTAAGTTTATTAATTCAAATTTCAATAAAGGACAAAACTTCTGATAAATTAGAGATTTGTCAAATTATTTAGTCAAATGACGATTTGATCAAAGTTTACTTAATTCACCCTCAACAATGTTGGAAAATATAATTCAATTTCTTAATAACTTCAAGACACAAAAGGGATAAAATTTTTGACAATTCATAAGTTTAACAAAGTATTAATTCAAGTGAAGACTCACTCAAAATTTATTTGGATCACCCTCGACAATGCTGAAAACTATAAATTCAATCTCATCACCTCGTCAACGATGTAAGCTATGAATTAATTATCGAATTGCAAAAATCACCTCTACAACGTTGTTCACTAAATCGCGAAGTTTAAAATTTCGAAGAAATAATAAATTCAATCACCGAATCACAAAAGAAATAAAAGAGAAAAGAAAAAAATATATATATATAGAATTTTATCAGCATATAAAATGAGGTACTCACCTGTTTTTTAGAGTTGACCTTGAACTTGTATGACAAAAAAGGAAATTACTGTTGTATGAAAACAACAAGGAAAGGAAGTACTGTGTTGATGGTCGAATCCCAACAACACAGTAAAGATTAATATCTTTGTTGATGGTCGAATCCCAACAACAAAGAAAGGTTAGTAGTTTGTTATGGTCGAAACCCAAAACAAACGAAATTAATAAGCCTTGTTGATGGTCGAATCCCAACAACAAGGAAAATTAGTAAATCTGTTAATGGTCGAAGCCCAAAAACAGAAAAAGGTTAGTAAACCTTGTTGATGGTCGAATCCCAACAACAAGGAAAATTAGTAAACCTGTTAATGGTCGAAGCCCAAAAACAGGAAAAGGTTAGTAAACCTTGTTGATGGTCGAATCCCAACAACAAAGAAAGGTTAGTAGTTTGTTATGGTCGAAACCCAAAACAAACGAAATTAATAAGCCTTGTTGATGGTCGAATCCCAACAACAAGGAAAATTAGTAAATCTGTTAATGGTCGAAGCCCAAAAACAGAAAAAGGTTAGTAAACCTTGTTGATGGTCGAATCCCAACAACAAGGAAAATTAGTAAACCTGTTAATGGTCGAAGCCCAAAAACAGGAAAAGGTTAGTAAACCTTGTTGATGGTCGAATCCCAACAACAAGGAAAATTAATAAATCTGTTGTTGGTCGAAACCCAACAACAGAGGAAAGTTAGAAATGGGAAAAAAAAAGAATAAGGAGGAAAAAAGGAACAAGTCCAGGATCAACTTACCTCGGTGAAGCTCCGGTGCAGAGAGAGCGAGCGTTTCGTTCGCAACAATATTTAATCGTTTGCTTGAATTTCAAGTTCAAGTGGGGATACAAAGGAAAACCGTAACGTTTGAAGTGATTTTTGCTTCGACGATAAAAGTGGGAATGCTAATTTATGTGTAAGCGTGTATTGAGGTGATGGGGTTACCAGAGTAAATTTTGAATGAATATCGTAAATTAAAAATTAATTCTAATAAAATTAAATTATATTAATGTTAATGACGATGTAAATTGATGATGACTAATGTGGCGATCTTGGCCAAATATGATGATGTTTATGTTTTGACGGATGTCCATTAGTAGCCAAATGACCAATCTTCCTTATTCAGAGGTTCCGAAAATGTGTAATTAAACCTGTTCTTCATACGTTAATGTTATTCATCTGTAATAATAAAAGAAATTAAATGCCCTAAAGGTGATTCGGTGGTTGGACTTTGAGCCGCCAAAATAAAAGGATAACCAAGGGTAATTCTTCGCTGTGAAAGTATTTGAACATACTCCCCCCCGTTGAAACATTTTGGTATGTTTCAAAACAGTAAATTAACAAATCACCTTGAGGTGTTGAAACTAAATGGGAGAAGAGGAAGGGGAGAAACAATAGATGAACTGAAACAATGGCGCTAGACTCAGTAACCTTTATTAGCCCAAGTCGACCTTGATGAATTGAAAAAAAAAATAAATAAATACAATAAGAGAAGAGGGAATAGAGAAGCAATAAATAAATAAATAAACAATAACTTTAGAATCGAGTAACTTTTACTAATCTATTTTGCAACACCTTGAATTTAGTAGTGTCCCCATTACTAAAATGAAAACGCATTTTACGTCGGGACGTTTGCAATAAATATTTAAATGAAAAAATTTTGACGTGACAACGTCTATTAAAACGATGAACGCCGGCTGCATGCACGAAAAATGATGACTCATTGTCCCGTTATGTCCCGTTATGTCCCGTTATCTCCCGAAGTAATTTTAAAAATTTGATCGTAGTAATCTTAAAAATTTGATTAAAATTGTCAATATTAATTAGATTAAATTTGTCAAATTATCAACAATAAGCAAAGCAAGCCAAACACTCTGTCTCCTAACTGGGTGCCGGTGTATAAGAAAATAGTGAACATTACACTGACGAAAACTGTGAAATGTAAACGAAAACAGTTTCCTTGCGTTCCTGCTTGTGCTATTACCATTCACAAGTCGCAAGGTGGGACGTTTACTGTTATTATCTATAATATAAAAATAAGTCGGGTTTTCCTTCCAGACGCTATAATTAGAGAACGCACGATCCGATTTCCACGGTTTTGCATTCGTTGGAAAGGTCTCGGGCTCCGTGAGGTTTATAGCAAAAAAATTTCAACAGAAAAGCAGGCGTTTGGTCCATAGCAGCCATCTCAAGAGGGCGGATTACCATTTTCTTTACAACCCCTCGACATGGATATCAAATGAAAGGTTATGGTAAGTAGAACACCAAAAGCAATATAGTATACTCAATATATCGTTTGGTACATGACAGCCATCACAAGAGAGCAGATGACCATTTTCTTCACAACCCATTCGAAATGGGTATCCAATGAAAGAGTATGATAAGTAGAACAATATAAGCAATATAGTATACTCAATATGTCGCTTGGTCCATAGCGGCCACCCCAAGAATGCGGATTACCATTTTCTTCACAACACCTTCGACATGGATATCGAATGAAAGAGTATGATAAGTAGAACACCATAGGCAATAAAGTATACTCAATATATCGTTTGGTCCATGGCGATCATCTCAAGCGGGCGGATTACCATTTTCTTCACAACCCCTTCGAGATGGGTATCAAATGAGAGAGTATGATAAGTAGAACACATAAGCAATATAGTATACTCAATATATATCGTTTGGTCCATAGCGGCCATCTTCAGAGGTTGGATTACCATTATCTTCACACCGCTCGATATGGATTTCAAATGAAAGGGTATGATAAGTAGAACACCATAAGCAATATAGTATACTCAATATATCGTTTGGTCCATGGCGGTCATCTCAAGAGGGAGGAAGATCATTTTCTTCACTACCCCCTCGACATTGGTATCAAATGAAAGGGCATTATAAGAAGAATGCCATAGACTATGTCTTTAGATTCATGGCGGCCGTCTCAAGAGGGCGGATTGCCATTTTCTTCACAACACCCGAGACATGGGTATCAAATGAAAGGCTATGAAAAGTAGAACACCATAAGCAATATAGTATACTCAATTTATAATTTGGTCCATGGCCGCCATCTCAAAAGGGCGGTTTACCATTTTCTTCAAAACTCCTTCTAGATGGGTATCAAATGAAAGAGTATGATAAGTAGAACAATATAAGCAATATAGTATACTCAATATATCGTTTGGTCCATAGCGGCCATCTCAAGAGGGCGGATTACCATTTTCTTCACAACCCCTTCGAGATGGGTATCAAATGAGAGAGTATGATAAGTAGAACACCATAAGCAATATAGTATACTCAATATATATCGTTTGGTCCATAGCGGCCATCTTCAGAGGTTGGATTACCATTATCTTCACACCGCTCGATATGGATTTCAAATGAAAGGGTATGATAAGTAGAACACCATAAGCAATATAGTATACTCAATATATCGTTTGGTCCATGGCGGTCATCTCAAGAGGGAGGAAGATCATTTTCTTCACTACCCCCTCGACATTGGTATCAAATGAAAGGGCATTATAAGAAGAATGCCATAGACTATGTCTTTAGATTCATGGCGGCCGTCTCAAGAGGGCGGATTGCCATTTTCTTCAAACACCCGAGACATGGGTATCAAATGAAAGGCTATGAAAAGTAGAACACCATAAGCAATATAGTATACTCAATTTATAATTTGGTCCATGGCCGCCATCTCAAAAGGGCGGTTTACCATTTTCTTCAAAACTCCTTCTAGATGGGTATCAAATGAAAGAGTATGATAAGTAGAACAATATAAGCAATATAGTATACTCAATATATCGTTTGGTCCATAGCGGCCATCTCAAGAGGGCGGATTACCATTTTCTTCACAACCCCTTCGAGATGGGTATCAAATGAGAGAGTATGATAAGTAGAACACCATAAGCAATATAGTATACTCAATATATCGTTTGGTCCATAGCGGCCATCTCAAGAGGGCGGATTAACATTTTCTTCACAACCCCTTCGAGATGGGTATCAAATGAGAGAGTATGATAAGTAGAACACCATATGCAATATAGTATACTGAATATATCGTTTGGTCCATAGCGGCCATCTCAAGAGTGCGGATTAATATTTTCTTCACAACCCCTTCGACATGGGTATCAAATGAAAGAGTATGATAAGTAGAACACCATAGGCAATATAGTATACTCAATATATCATTTGGTCCTTGGAGGTCATCTCCCGAAATCAATTTTCCCAGATTTGTTCTTTTTTCACTATAGCTTTTTCCTATCGCAGACTGTGTCCTCATAATCTTATTTTATTGAAAGGCGTTGCAACGCACGCGGGTTTTTGCTAGTTTAATATAAATGATTCAATTTTATTCATAAAAGTATGCAATCATTTCATCAATGTTTTCTCATGACGTTGTCACGTTAAACTATCGTCCGTAAACCCTCTTTACAGACAACAAATTTTTTTGTTTCTTCATAGTTATTATCTTCATCGTTTCAAACTTAGTAGCATATCAACAATAACCATGATTCTAGAATTGAATAGGTAAATGATCAAAGGGATTGGCTAAAGGGAAGCAAAATAATACAAATTAATTATGAATAATTTTGTTAATCCATCCCGCTAGAAATGTATCTTCCTTAAGAAACGCATCAAATTGGAATTTTATCATCTCCAAGTAAATTGGTGGTTTCGATATAATATGCAGTACATCTAATTTTCACTAAGACCTTGAGAAACCAAGCGAGCCTCACCTCGTACCTACACCTTGCCGCGGTGGTGGGGCTTGCGAGTCTCGTAGTAGCGTTAGGCTATGTCGGCGGTGGCTAGCTGGTAACCAGCAAGCCACCGGTAGGGACACCCATGCCGAACAGGCTAATTGCGAAGAGGCCAGACTAAGCTAGGTACATCCACTTACCCTCACCTTTTCTCTCTCTCCTTCTCCTTCCCTCTTCCTATTTCCCCACTTCTAAGCTAAGGTGTTTACCGTGCCGATGGCTGCATGGCCAGCCAGTGGTTAAAGAGTGCTGGTCGCGAACGGTTCCCTCCGATGCCCGGGCAAGGTCGGAGAGTACAAGTGCCTTATCCTGGTAAGCGGCTCTGGCAGGATGGACCCCTCTTTCCGCACTACTCGTGGGACTTTTATGGAAAATAAAAACCCTAAAAAACCAATCGCCTCCAGTTCGGGGGCTCCCAACAAAACCAAACCTACTGCCTGCAAGGGCAGTAAGGTGAGTAAAAGGGAAAAAGGAGCTTTAGACTCTAATCCGGAGCTCCCCATTCCCTCCAAGCCAACTGCTTCAACAGAAGCAGGCCCTTCAACTGCACTCGTGCAGTCTCCTGGTGCCTCTAAGGAGGCTAAAAAAACTAAAATGCCTGGCTCTAAAGGTGCTCCATCAAGGGTGTACTACCAAGAGCTACGCAGCGCCCAGAGAATCCTTGCCCGATACAAGGGAGTTGCGGAGGGTGGACTCACCGAGAAGCAGCAAGCTTCGATAAGGTGGGCGACGCGGGTCGCCGGCGAGCAAACTTCGCAAACTGGCAACCCAGCCCCAAAGCGTCAGAGGTCCCTAGAGGAACCTAATCACCCTGAGGCTAAACGTAGCAGGAACACTTCCATACTTCCTGCTACTACTAAAACCTACAGCCAAGTGCTGGAAGGTCAGATCGTTATCGCCGTCATCGACGAAAACGATCCAGATGGCACCATTCTGCCTGATAAATGGAGGAAACTTGAGGTCAGGCTCGCGACGATTTTCCTCCCAATACTTCAGGAGCATCCTGGCACTGCTCCTCACTGTCGCGATAGCGGATGGTTTCAGGGCCGCGTGAAGCTCATCGCTTGTGCCGATCAGAGATCTGTCGATCTCTACAAAATAGCAATATCCAGAATTGGGGAAGCATGGCCAGGCGCCAAACTCAAGGTTGTTAGGAGGGAGGAAATCCCGAATCGGCCAAGAGCGCGTTCCTGGATCCCAGCAGAACCAGCCGAGCCTCAGGCTATTCTGGATATCATTCGGTTGAGTAACCCACAGCTACAGACGTCTTCGTGGAGGATTACGAAACTGGAGGACCCTAAAGGCGACGGCCGAGCGGTTACATTAGTAATTAGCGAGGAGTCGCTGGGACCTTTGGCGAAATCTGAATGCGTCATAAGCTATGGGTTTTCTTCAATCACCCTGAGGCTTTACAAAAAAGATTCTTTGCCCCAGAGTGGAACTGCTCCACCTGGGGCTCCAGATGGTGAGCCCTCAGGCACTGCGGGTGACACAGGTACGGATGTTTCTGATTCCAACGTGCCTGGCACTGCGGGTGACACAGGTACGCAAGTAGCTGAACCCAATGTACCTAGTATTGCGGATGACACAGGAACAGGAGTAGCTGATCCTAAGGTGCCTGAGGATACTCACCTACCAACCCTGGGTTCAAACGACCCTCTCTTATCCTCTGAGGATTCCAACTTCTCAGTTCCTTCGCCGTCAAGGACGGAGGATGAACTGGGTGACTTTGCCCAACTTCTTTCGGTGGGAGATGATGATATTACTCTCACACCGGAAGAGGACGAGGCTGATATTACGGTGATCGAGACTGATCCCACTACTCCCAACCACGATGTTGAGAGTAGCGCAGATTAATCTCCATCACAGCAAGGCTGCATCCGCCAGCCTATGCTTACGCCTTTCTAAGGCCGATATAGATGTCGTCCTGGTACAAGAGCCTTGGATCGTCCGGGGCCTTGTATGCGGAATCAGGACTCCTAAATACAGGTTGCTGTATCCCAGAAATGGGGGAGGTAAGCCAAGAACCTGTTTAATTGTTAAAAATGACCTTAACGCTTTTATGTTGTCTAAATTTAGCAATGCTGATAATGTACTGGCCTGCTTGGACAACAGGAAAGGCGGTAGGCCTACGTGGATTGGATCTGTCTACCTACCATATGAGGAAAATTTGGACAACTCCAGTCTCTTTGTTGCCGCAAAAGAAGCGGCTAGTCGTGGAGCCAGCCTCATCGTTGGATGTGATGCGAATGCTCACAACACCGTTTGGGGCAGCTCTGATACAAATATAAGAGGTGAGTTGCTTTTTGATTTATTACTACAACACAATCTCTTGCTATGCAATAGGGGAAATGAACCCACGTTCATCACAAGGGTAAGACGAGAAGTCTTGGATATTACCCTTGTTTCCCCAGATCTGCTCAACCGTGTGGAAAACTGGAGAGTATCCAGTGAACACTCTTTTTCTGACCACAGAGTCATCCTTTTTAATATCAATATGTACCCAACTGTGAAGAAGGCCCCTGGTTACAGGAATGTCCGGAACACAGACTGGGTCATATACAGACAAGTAGTGGAAAGATCCCTCCCTGAGGATGTTCCCACCCACCCTTGGAATGCTGAAGATCTCGAACATCAAGTGACAAATCTCAGTAACCTCCTGAATAACGCATTAGAAGCAGCCTGTCCCATTAGGAAATATGGGGGTAAAACCAAACCCCCTTGGTGGAACAGCAGACTTCTCAAACTAAGGTCTGAAAGCAGAAAGGCCTTCAATAAGGCCAAATGGTCTAATTTGGCTTCGGACTGGGACAACTACAAAAGTCGTCTCAGGGAGTTCAAATACGAACTGCGAAACTCAAAAAGGGAATCCTGGAAAACCTTTTGTGCGACAATAGAAGGTTTTTCAGATGCCGCAAGAATGAGAAAAGTTCTCTCGAAAAGCCCAATGTGCCAAGAAATGCTGCAACAAGCAGACGGTACATGGACCACAAGTAGTCAGGAGTCACTGAAACTCCTACTCGATACTCACTTTCCTGGCTCAACATCTCTTGCTGCATCTGCAGAAACAGGTTTTGAGGGCCCAGCTAGCACACATAATTTAGGCACCATTGACAGATTGATAAACAGAGATTTACTCCTGTGGTCCATAGAAGGCTTCATGCCTTATAAAACACCGGGACCAGATGGAATTTATCCCATTGAAATTCAGAAAGTCAGTGACCTAATTCTGAATTGGCTCGCAGCCATCTATAGGAGCTCCCTTAGCCTAAGCTACATTCCAACATCCTGGAGAGTAGCGAAGGTAGCTTTCATTCCGAAAGCGGGTAAAATCTCCTACCACAATCCAAAAGACTTGAGACCTATATGTCTCACATCCTTTCTCCTCAAGATACTAGAAAGACTTGTGGAGATCCATGTTAAGCAAAGCATTGATAAAAAACTGCTTTCTCCCTCGCAGCATGCCTACACGAAAGGTAAATCAGTAGACACTGCTCTCCACTCTTTGGTAGCGGTCATTGAAAGATCCCTTGAATTCAAGGAATTCACGTTGGCTGCTTTCCTAGATATTGAAGGTGCTTTCAACAATGTTGAACCCTCTGCGGTCACGAGGGCACTCCAGCGTCTGAATGTTGATGGGTGCTCCAGGTCCTTTATTGATCAGTTGCTAGGGTGCAGGGTCATAAAGTCTAGCCTGGGGCTTTCGGAAGAAGTCAGACGGGTTAAAAGAGGCACACCACAAGGTGGGGTCTTATCGCCGCTCCTTTGGAACATGACAGTCAATGAAGTATTGATAACTCTAAAGGAGTCTGGGTGCACCACGGTGGCCTATGCTGATGATATTGTGCTGGTGGTGACCGGCAAGTACATCTCAACAATAAGAGATATAATGCAACAAGCATTGAATACTCTTTCTCATTGGGCCACTACAAAGGGTCTAGGCGTCAACCCAACCAAGACTGAAGTAGTGCTCTTTACAAAGAAGCATAGACTTCCCAATTTTCCTCCTTTAAGACTCTGTAATGAAACACTGCATATAAAGGAGGATGCGAAATTTCTAGGTCTCATACTCGATAGGAAACTAACGTGGAGACCGAATCTTATAGAAAGAGCAAATAAGGCCAAAACAGCTCTCTTCCTATGCCAGAAAACGATCGGAGTCAACTGGGGCCTTAAACCCCGCATCGTCCACTGGCTCTATACAGCCGTAATCAGACCTATACTTATGCATGGCATATCGGTATGGTGGACTGCATTACAGAAGATTACGTATCGCAAGATACTGGAAAGGGTCCAAAGAACAGCTGAACTGTGTATCAGTGGTGCAATGAGAAGCACCCCTACAGCTGCGCTGGATGTCTTATTGCATCTTACCCCTTTGGATATACACGCCGAGCAAATGGCAGCCTGGACGGCTGCCAGGACAAAGGCTTCTCTTGGATGGACTCCATACTCATATGGCCATTCATCCATCCTTAGGAAATTCGCCATCACTGCGAACAACCTAGATTATACTACACCTACGTGGACCTTGGAGAAAGGTTTCAATACCATCATTCCGGCCAGAGATGACTGGACAGATGGTGTTATCCCAACTGGGTCATTATGTATTTTCACAGATGGCTCAAAAATTGGGAATAATGTAGGCTCTGGTATCTTTTCCGAGGCATTAAATATAAATACCTCTCTTCGTCTACCCGATCACTGCAGCGTCTTCCAAGCGGAAGTCACTGCGATCTGGGAGGCTCTCGAATGGCTGAAGATAAATAATATATCTCATAAGAATATATGTATTCTATCGGATAGCCAGGCGGCCCTCAAGGCTCTTAATTCTGTCGTCACAACATCCACGACTCTTCTGAACTGCCGCAGGTCTCTGTGTGAGACTGCCACTCAGTTTGATATAACACTGTGTTGGGTTCCTGGACACAGTGGGATTAGGGGAAACTGTAGGGCAGATGAGCTTGCTAGACAGGGAACCGAAGTGGAAAGGACACCCCACTTAACCCAAATGGGAATGCCCTTAGCCACCTATAAACTAGCTGTGAGAAAAATCAGCTTAGCTCGAGCCGGGCTGAGATGGACCACAGCAACGGTTTGTCGCACTCTTCATGCAATGTGGCCAACTTTAGACGCAAAGCGTTCAAAATCTCTGGTTCAGTTGAACAAAAAGGAGATAAGCCATGTGGTAAGGGTGCTGACTGGTCACTGTCCCTTCGGCCCACACGCCGAAAGATTAGGACTCCCCCACAACGACTTATGTAGAAGTTGTGGTAATGAAGAAGAGGAAGAAACTGTCTCCCATCTTCTCTGTACATGTCCCGCCCTAGCAAGGAAAAGAGGGACTCTACTTGGCTCACCTTTTCTTGACGGATTGAGCGAGCTGCAAAATATTGGTGTCTCTAGACTCTGTCGCTTTATTAAAAGCTCGAAATGGCTTGAAATGGCCTGAACTATGTCCCAATACCAGAATGGCATCACAATGGGCCCAATGGCGTGCCTAAGTGGGCTCCCTGGTGGGGGCAGCCATTTCAACCTAACCTAACCTAACCAAGCGAGTGGCCCAAAATATAAATTTTAACTCTCTCAATGAAGGTAATTCCCCGAATTTATTTTTATGTCATTATCGATCTCGGTTACGTCTTTGTAAGAGACGATGATCCTATGACTCGACTGTTGAACTTTGTACCATATTATTTGTCTACGTTTTCGTATATATGTAATGATCGGTATGAGTTGTTCAAAGATAGCTGTGACAAATAATTAATTGATAACAAAGGGATTTGAGAGAGCGAACCTATTATGATAACAAAAGTGTTAATATTCAACTGTTAGAAATTTTATTACAAGGAATTTAGTTACAGCTGACATAATTTCAAGTTCAAGGTTAAGGCTGTTAATGAAGAGATTTGTTGTACAACTAAATTTGAAAATGAAGCAGAGTGGATGGACTGAAAATTAAATGCGATTTGTTTAACTGATATTAGGTTATGTATGTATGAGGAAGTGGTTTCGAATTCAATTTTCAGACTGGGAATGCGTAATCCTTAGTACAGGGCGTGTAATTAGTTTGATACCTGTTGAAATTATCAATTATGTTAAAAGAAAATATTTTTTCAGATTTTATATGTGTGGGATTTATATGATTGTGTTTCGGCGATAAAGAAAGTTGAATTCTTTTATGTGGGCACTGTATTTCAAGGCATAAATTATAGCCAGTTGTTATGTAGGTTAATTATGGTTTTTCTGATTTTAAAGGAGGATATGAAATCATGCGCAATGCGCAGTTGTGGGTGGTTGTATTAATGTATCGAGGATTATTGAGTTTGAGAGGGATAATAGTTATTTGATGAAGTATTTAAGTTGAATAAAGTTATACATGAGGGTTATTTTGAAGAATAAATAAAATACGAAGAAACATTTGATTTTGGGTTTCCTATGCTACGTTTATTTTTATTAGGAGCTACTGGTGTCGCGGTGGACGTTGGACATCGTTCCTTGCATTGAGACGCTTGTGATGTTTTAACTGCTGACTGTTTCTCCACAGCAGCTGAGTACATTAAAATATCCTTGTGTTTTGTAGGTAACATGTTTGTAGAATTTAATGAGTTACTTACTTGGCTTAGAGGAGCTAATAAAACATTAGAATTATTAGGAGATGAAGTTAATTTTAATTTAGGTAAGGTTTCTGTAGATCAATAGCAAGGGATCTATTTTCAAATTTGCATTTATTTTATTTGATAAGTTAGTTTTGCCATTAATCCTATTGCTGATTTTTTTTTTTACATGTAACAGTTTTCGAGAACGTCATGGTCTTGGAAAGATTTTCAAAATCTGTAATAGGTAGTGGCTTGGGAATGTATGCCAAGGGACGAGGTGTGCACACAGGAGCTATTGATCGTGGTGAGTGCGATCCATTTAAGTATGGTTGATACCTTTTGGGAGTTGAACTTTGTAAAGAATTTTTGTGTAGTAAAGTATGATGAGTTTTACCGCATTTTCTGCATCTAAACTTACTGGAGCAATTTAAAGTGGAGTGGGACTTTGAAAGGCAGTTAAAACACAATTGGTTTGACTTTACAATGCCATACTTTTGTTGATGGGAGAGATTTGAAAATTTAGAACATGTTGACAATGTATGAGATTTTTACAACACGGACAAGTAGTCGCTGCGGTGTAAGAGAATGGGTGAGAAATTTGGAATTTGATCCAATAGATGGGCATATATGTAAGAACTAAACTCTTATAAACACTTGATGTGGAAGAAGTTGATATTGATGAGAACTCGCCTCGAGAGTGTAATAAATTAGGTTGGTATGAAAACCTTCCAATTGATTTGATTACAAATGAGGGACTTGCCTCGGAGAATGGTATAATTGAGAACTAGGCTCATGTAAATCTAGCTTGGTGCTTAAGACCTTGCAACAGGTGAGGGACTTGCCTCGAGAGTGTAATAAATTAGGTTGGTATGAAAACCTTCCAATTTATTTGATCTCAAATGAGGGACTTTCCTCGGAAAATACTATAGTTGAGGACTAGGCTCATGTAAATGTAGCTTGGTGCTTAAGACCTTGCAACAGGTGAGGGACTTGCCTCGAGAGTGTACTAAATTGGGTTGGTATGAAAACCTTCCAATTTATTTGATCTCAAATGAGGGACTTTCCTCGGAAAATACTATAGTTGAGGACTAGGCTCATGTAAATGTAGCTTGGTGCTTAAGACCTTGCAACAGGTGAGGGACTTGCCTCGAGAGTGTACTAAATTGGGTTGGTATGAAAACCTTCCAATTTATTTGATCTCAAATGAGGGACTTTCCTCGGAAAATACTATAGTTGAGGACTAGGCTCATGTAAATGAAGCTTGGTGCTTAAGACCTTGCAACAGGTGAGGGACTTGCCTCGAGAGTGTACTAAATTGGGTTGGTATGAAAACCTTCCAATTTATTTGATCTAAAATGAGGGACTTTCCTCGGAAAATACTATAGTTGAGGACTAGGCTCATGTAAATGTAGCTTGGTGCTTAAGACCTTGCACAGGTGAGGGACTTGCCTCGAGAGTATAATAAATTGGATTGGTATGAAAACCTTCCAATTGATTTGAATTGAAGTGAGAGGATTGCCTCGGAAAACAACATAGTTGATTTTAAGACTAGGCTCATGTAAATTTAGCTTGGTGTGTAAGACCTTGCTATGAGTGAGGGACTTGGAACTTTGCAATTGATTGAAAAGAGGGGCTTTGCTTCGGGAGAATAATATAGATGAGGACTAGGCTCGAATAATTGTTCGGTGTTAGAATCGTACAATTGATTGAAGTGAGGGCTGTGCCTCGGGAAATTAATATATTTGAGAACTAAGCTTGAATAATTGTTCGGTATGAAAACCTTACAATTGATTGAAGTGAGGGCTGTGCCTCGGGAAAATAATATATTTGAGGACTAGGCTCGAATGTTCGGTAATAAAATGCAAGAACTAGGTTCAAATAAAAACAGCTTGGTTTGTAAGACCCTGCTATGGGTGAGGGGCTTGCCTCGAGAAAATTAAATTAATTTTTGAAACTAAACTCAAGAAACATTTCAATAATAAAATGTAAAAAAAACTAGGCTCATGTAAAAATAGCCTCTTGCTATGGGTGAGGGGCTTGCCTCAAGAAAATTATAAATTTTAAGACCAGGCTCGAAATAAAAATAGCTTGGTGGGTAAGACCTTGCTATAAGTGAGGGACTTGCCTCGAAAAAATAATAATAATAAACGCAACTTAAAAACACTCGAGTAAACAGTTTGAAAATATTCTCTTGAGTTTGATTGCTTGACATGAAACACCTTGTCTTGATAATAGAAAGTCTTGAGCACTAGGTTCACATTAATGTTTTATACTAAGATCTTATAAAATGATAAACTTTAATTTCACTTGACTCCTTTTAAACACTATGCACTGCACTTAGAAACACATCCGGCTCGAAGGACCATATGTTTTTTGTTATAAAAAAACCTCAGAAAATATAGGGAATCCATCGGACGAGTCTTTGCTGCAAATTAAACTAATCCGGCTCGAAGGACCATATGTTTTTTATACAAAAAAAACTTTAAACGAATAGCGGAATTTCTCTGACGCTTCTAACTGCAGTACACCTGTGTAAAAAAGGTAAAGAAACAAAAAACCAAATAAAAAGAAGAAGAAGTAGGATTCAGTTATAACAGTTCAAATTTATTCATGATAATTCAAATATCAGTAATTCAATAAAATTCAAGTTCATATAAATTAGTTCAAATTTAGTTATTTAGTTTTAGTTAATTAGTTTAGTTAGTAAGTTTATTAATTCAAATTTCAATAAAGGACAAAACTTCTGATAAATTAGAGATTTGTCAAATTATTTAGTCAAATGACGATTTGATCAAAGTTTACTTAATTCACCCTCAACAATGTTGGAAAATATAATTCAATTTCTTAATAACTTCAAGACACAAAAGGGATAAAATTTTTGACAATTCATAAGTTTAACAAAGTATTAATTCAAGTGAAGACTCACTCAAAATTTATTTGGATCACCCTCGACAATGCTGAAAACTATAAATTCAATCTCATCACCTCGTCAACGATGTAAGCTATGAATTAATTATCGAATTGCAAAAATCACCTCTACAACGTTGTTCACTAAATCGCGAAGTTTAAAATTTCGAAGAAATAATAAATTCAATCACCGAATCACAAAAGAAATAAAAGAGAAAAGAAAAAAATATATATATATAGAATTTTATCAGCATATAAAATGAGGTACTCACCTGTTTTTTAGAGTTGACCTTGAACTTGTATGACAAAAAAGGAAATTACTGTTGTATGAAAACAACAAGGAAAGGAAGTACTGTGTTGATGGTCGAATCCCAACAACACAGTAAAGATTAATATCTTTGTTGATGGTCGAATCCCAACAACAAAGAAAGGTTAGTAGTTTGTTATGGTCGAAACCCAAAACAAACGAAATTAATAAGCCTTGTTGATGGTCGAATCCCAACAACAAGGAAAATTAGTAAATCTGTTAATGGTCGAAGCCCAAAAACAGAAAAAGGTTAGTAAACCTTGTTGATGGTCGAATCCCAACAACAAGGAAAATTAGTAAACCTGTTAATGGTCGAAGCCCAAAAACAGGAAAAGGTTAGTAAACCTTGTTGATGGTCGAATCCCAACAACAAAGAAAGGTTAGTAGTTTGTTATGGTCGAAACCCAAAACAAACGAAATTAATAAGCCTTGTTGATGGTCGAATCCCAACAACAAGGAAAATTAGTAAATCTGTTAATGGTCGAAGCCCAAAAACAGAAAAAGGTTAGTAAACCTTGTTGATGGTCGAATCCCAACAACAAGGAAAATTAGTAAACCTGTTAATGGTCGAAGCCCAAAAACAGGAAAAGGTTAGTAAACCTTGTTGATGGTCGAATCCCAACAACAAGGAAAATTAATAAATCTGTTGTTGGTCGAAACCCAACAACAGAGGAAAGTTAGAAATGGGAAAAAAAAAGAATAAGGAGGAAAAAAGGAACAAGTCCAGGATCAACTTACCTCGGTGAAGCTCCGGTGCAGAGAGAGCGAGCGTTTCGTTCGCAACAATATTTAATCGTTTGCTTGAATTTCAAGTTCAAGTGGGGATACAAAGGAAAACCGTAACGTTTGAAGTGATTTTTGCTTCGACGATAAAAGTGGGAATGCTAATTTATGTGTAAGCGTGTATTGAGGTGATGGGGTTACCAGAGTAAATTTTGAATGAATATCGTAAATTAAAAATTAATTCTAATAAAATTAAATTATATTAATGTTAATGACGATGTAAATTGATGATGACTAATGTGGCGATCTTGGCCAAATATGATGATGTTTATGTTTTGACGGATGTCCATTAGTAGCCAAATGACCAATCTTCCTTATTCAGAGGTTCCGAAAATGTGTAATTAAACCTGTTCTTCATACGTTAATGTTATTCATCTGTAATAATAAAAGAAATTAAATGCCCTAAAGGTGATTCGGTGGTTGGACTTTGAGCCGCCAAAATAAAAGGATAACCAAGGGTAATTCTTCGCTGTGAAAGTATTTGAACAACCCCGATATCATCTGCGAACCCGATCGCCACTGCTTCTGTTGGAAGACGAAGCCCCAACACATCATTGCACATTGCGATCCATAGGAGAGGGCCCAGGACGGAACCTTGCGGGACACCGCATGTTGTCCCGAACACTTTATGACCATCATCCGAATCACAATGAAGCGACTTACCCTGCAGGTAGTCGGCCACTACACGCACTAGGTACTTAGGTTGCCTAGCTTGATCAACGCCTCAACTATTTTGCTCCACCTCGCTGAGTTGAAAGCATTTTTTACGTCGAGGGTTATCAATGCGCAGCAGTGATTTTTCTCTATGGCGGCTTTTGCTATGCCCACCACCATATTGATTACATCAGTAGTCGTCCTTGCCTTTCTGAAGCCGAATTGCTTGTCCGACAGGCCGCCTGCCCTTTCGATGCTAGGGAGAATCCTCGTCCTACAGATCACCCGCTCGAAAAGTTTGCCTATGCAGCTAAGGAGGCATATCGGTCTGTAGGACGATGGGTCCCCTAAAGGCTTGTTCGGCTTCGGTAGGAGCACGAGTTTCTGCTGTTTCCATCGCTCCGGGAAGATCCCCTCTCTCAGGCACGCTGTGAAGACTTCAGCGAACCTGTCTGGCGCTATTGAAGCTGCTAGCTTCGCCGCTTTATTTGGTATGCCTTCCAGTGGCTTTATTGATGGCTACCTTTTTTGCAGCCTCCAGAATCTCATCTGCGGTCACCGCAGGTACCTCTTCTGGGTCCACCTGAAGGGTGGGTAGTTCGGCGGCGCGTACGTTCTGTGGAAACAGGACGTACACAATGCTCTGGAGCAGCGCGGGGCAGGTGATCGGCGGAGAGCGTTTGCCCTTGACCGCTGACATAACCATTTTATAGGCTCCACCCCAGGGGTCCGAGTCTGCTTCTCTGCACAATCTTTTGAAGTGCTCGGATTTACTTCTAGCGATGGCCTTGTTCAGCCTTCTCCTCGCTTCCTTATATCTCTGAAGGAGTTCATCGAAATCAGGACGGTTCCGATTTCTTTGAGTTCTCCTTCTCGCTTTCAGGCAGGTCCTTCGGCATTCGTGGATCTCGGCGTTCCACCAGAAGTTTGGTGGGTGTTGCCGATTGCCGGCGCGCCGAGGCATGGATGCATCACATGCCTGTTTTACTGAATCTTCGATTCGCTCTGCCCCTTCCCTGGTACCTCCTGCCGACCTCGCATCATGCAGGAATACTTCCTCGAACACCTTTGTGTCGAGTTTATTTGCGGCCCATCCTCTAGCCGTTCCGTACGTAGGATTCCTCTTTTCTGTACTATGGCCTACCTCGAAGATGATGGCTTGGTGGTCGCTGTGCGTGTACAAATCGCTCACCCGCCATTGTAGGTCCTTGGCCACTGAATCACTCACGTAAGTGATGTCGATTACAGACGCTCTCCCACCCCTTTGGAAGGTGTTTTCGCCTCCGGTGTTGACCAACACCACATTTAGTCGCGAGAATACTTCTAGGAGTATGCGCCCTCTTGCATTCGTTTGTCGACTGCCCCATTCGACAGCCCAAGCATTGAAATCACCCGCTAGTATTACCGGTTGATGGCGGCTCGCGTCGGCGGCTAACCTTTCCAGCATCGACTCGTAATCCTCTAGTGTCAGGCTTGGCGCCGCATAGCAGCTGTAGACGTGTATTCCGCCTACTTTTGCCCGCGTGAAGCCATTCTCTGGGCTTCTCATGGTATCTTCCATGGCTCGGCTCCCGCACGTCCATATCGCTGACGTGCCGCTGCTATCGTTTATCCAGACGCCGCTGTGCAGGTTTCTATACTGCTCGCAGACGATTGCGACGCCGATTTTTTCCTCGTAGACTGTCTGTGCCAGCGGATCTTGTGCCGCTTGACAGTGGTTCAGGTTTATCTGTATAAACCTTATCTTCGTCTGTTTTTCAGCGCCTCCTTGAACGCCGGACATCTATTACCTCCGGTCACGTGCCCACTATCTCTGCCTTCAACTTCCCTACAAATTAGGCATTTTGCAGCTTGGTCACACTCCTTTACCTTGTGACCCTCTTTCCCGCTGCCTCGGCACAGCCTTCCTCTATCCTGGCTGCTGCTGCAGTTTTTCGCTATGTGACCGAACTTCATGCATTTGAAGCACGGTTTTAGCGATACCTGCTCCCGCATTCGGCATACAACCCAGCCGACTCGAAACTTACCTGCTGCGATAGCCTTCTTCGCAGCTTCAACAGGCAGGCTTATAAACGCCGTCTGTGTGCCCCCCCCCCCACGACTCTCTTAGCCTGAGGACATCCTTTCCTTCAACCGTCAGACCTAGCTGGGTCCTCAGTGCTTCGTAGACCTCTTCCTTGGTTGTGATCTCATCCAAGTCTCTACACTCGATCACCACCGTATTTGTGCTGGCTCTCACCTCAGCCACCCCGTTTATCGATGCTTTTACCTTCTGCTCCAAGTCTCCGGTCTTAGCATCTCCCCTCTTGAGCTCAAGCAGGAGATCGCCCTTTTGCGTTCTCCTGACCCTTCTTACGCTATTTCCGACCTCTGCGAGGGAGGAATCTGTCCTCACCTTGCGAAGGATCTCCGCGTAGGTAGCTTCCCCTTTGGTCGTGATGATAATCGCATCCGACCTGGTCTTTTGCCTCAGCTGGTTTCCCTCTTTCAGCCTTCTTTTTTCATTTTCCGCTTTTTCCGCTCCACCGTCGTTCAGACAGAACCGTCCGGGTTTTTGCTCTCTTTTTCGACCGGGCGCGCCGCCCGTAGTGGGGCTGGCTCGGCCACTGCTTCGGGAGTCTTTCCCTTTTTCCTCTTTGGGGTGTGCTGCTGCAGCTGCAGCTGATTTTCTCTTGTGGCCGTTTCTCTCCAGCATCCCCGGTTGAACGGCTCTCTTGTTTTTTCGGCAAATCTTCTGTTTGAGCCAACGTATCCACCAGCTCTTTCGCCCTTTGCCTCTTTGCTGTTTCCTCTTTTGCTTTTAGGTAGGTAGACCTGACCAACCTAATTTTCTCTTTAATGGCGTGCTCGACGTTTTTCTTAGCGTCGACATTGTACGATGGTTAGTCTGTGTAGCGGCGTTATAAAATACGACAACTTGTATTTGCTTAGCACTCCTTTTAAATAAAAATATTTCGATAAAAAAAATTAACTATTCCGTTTTTTCCTTCTTGTTTTATTATAAAAATTTCTTCACACTTCTTGCTTTATTATAAAAATTTCTTCACACTTCTTGCTTTATTATAAAAATTTCTTCACAATTTTTTGCTTTATTATAAAAATTTCTTCACAATTTTTTGCTTTATTATAAAAATTTCTTCACAATTTCAATTTTTCTTTGAATAATACAAACTAAATTTTCTACAAGTAGCAAAGTTTAACAATTTAATTATAATTCTAGTAAATTCACTATCACTTGTTTTTCTCCTTCTCTGAAACCAATTGTTAACATGCTTGATGCGATGCAGGAAATTGCATGTTTGCACCTTGCAGGTTAACGATTAATATATTTTAATTGAAGGCTTGATGCCAATTACTGACATGTATGCCAACTATAAATTAGCAAATTTATTACCTTCCCTTTGTTCCCTTGCGCGTAGATTCTCCTTAGTTCCTTCGCATCTGGAGTTTGCTTGCCGTGGATGTCTTCCTTTGAAACCTGGATTTTGGTTGCACGTGATCGTCCCTTTCACCTCCTTCAACCTGGATCTCTCTGCAGCTCACTTTTATTTCACTCAACTATTAACCTTTTCAAAACCTTTGCAAAACAAGAGAAGTGTCACATCTGATGTCGCACTTTTATAGGCGAAAAGGTATCCATTAAGGAAATTCCAACGTTCCTGGAAATACTGGGATGAATTTCCAAAAATTGCTCTAAAATTGACAAAATTGTTGTCATCCCTTTTCCACATAATGTCCTTTTTTTCTTATTGTCATTAAGGTAAAAATATCTTTTTGGCAATATCTTTTAATTTCGACAAAATACTACCTTTCTGGCATCACCATTGTTTTCGCCGGGAAATTTGGTATTGTTTTGGCACCTCAAACGTCGCGAGATGTCAAAGTTAGCCCGATTTGAAGTTCCGTGTCGCGAGTGTTTTGTCTACCGGTTAATTAACGCAAATTTGTTGCGTTTCAGGTGAGTGTCGCATAAGCTATAGTCTTTAATTGTGTTTCTGCATGGTTGTTTTCAGTTTTAATGTAGCCTTTTATATTTTTTATTTTGGGGTTATGTTTTATCAAAACCCTTGTAATTCGTTCAAATTTCCCCTTTTTTACTAATCTAATAAGACTAATTCGCGATTAATTCATGTTATATGTTATATTTAATTCATTTATGTATGTTTTATGTGGAATTCATGTTTATTTGTTTTAATTATGTCATTGTTATTGTTGTGGTCTTTGTTGACATTTTGCCCCTTCGAGTGTATTAATTTCATTTTCATTTCAGATATTAATTGTTGGATTGTGCCTGTGTAACACCCAGGCACCAGGTATTACTTAAATATTCAAAAATTCGTGTTACTAATTTCTTTTTTCATTTTAGGATTCAGGTTGAACATCCTCCTCCCCGTTGATCGTTCTCGATCAACAAGTTTCGTAATTTTGAAATTTCCTTTTTCCGATAGTGGTGAAAGAGGATGTTTCCGTCGGCCTTTACCTTAACCTTCGCTTGATAACGGCCGGGGAGGTTAATCGTCTGCTCCCTTCCCCTTCGTCGTTGGATTTTTTCGAAATCAATTTTGCATAATACCTGTTTGGACAGAAAAATGTCGACACCTTCTCTCGTGGTAAAACGTTGAAAATCGTTGTTTTCTCTGTCCTTATATTCCTTTAGCGTACGTGTTGGTCGCAGTATTCGTAACGAAGAGACGGGTCTCCCATTAATGTTTGCCGGTTCTTCGACAGCTGAGACAGTATACCTGGTTTGCTCCGGTAGCGCGGGTGGATATGCCTGGGTAGTTGTAGAACCTTGTAATGCTTGATTAAGAGGGCTCGTCGAACCATCCGGTGTAGGAGGCGAAAACGAGACCTCTTCGTCGATGTAGAGGTAACTGTCCCAGTTGTCCCAGTAGCCTTGTTCTTCGCATTCATAACGATTACCCATCTGAAATATTTTGATTTTAATTGTTTGCTTTTAACTACATGACATTAAGAGACGACACTTTGGACGAACATGACAATTAAAGTTTCTTATGCCTGCATGGGCAAGAGACATAGTTTGGTGACTGGACGTTTAAAAAGCCCTAACTGAGTGCGAACTTGCACCACCCGTACTAAACCATCATTCCCTGGGTAGACTTCTTCAACTATTCCAAGTGGCCAAGCTGTAGGTGGAGTGGTGTCGCCTTTCAACAGAACAACTTGTCCGGGCTGGATGTTACCTTGTTGCTGTTGCCACTCGGACGTTGTTGGAGTTGGTTTAAATAATCCTTCGGCCACTTGTCCCAAAAATGTTTCGTCTGGTTTCGCGTATGTTGCCATCGTTGTTTCAATGAAGCGGTGCCTGCATCTGACTCTGGTAGAATTGTTAGTGACTGACCAACTAGGAAGTGACCAGGAGTTAAGATGAGTGGATCCTCAGTGGTATTTGGTACATAACACATTGGTCTGGAGTTGAGGCAGGCTTCAATTTGTGTAAGGATGGTCGTAAATTCTTCGAAGGTGTTGACTGCGTTTCCCATTGTTCTTTTGATGTGGTACTTAATTGACTTGACCCCTGCCTCCCAGAGACCTCCAAAGTGCGGGGCTGCTGGTGGATTAAAGTGCCAGTTTATTGCCAAATTTGATAAATATTGACCAACTGCTGGACTGGATTCCTTAATTGCTTGTTGTAGTTCTTTCTCCAATAGCTTTCGTCCTCCAACGAAGTTGGTGCCACAATCGGAGTAAACGTCGGTACATTTGCCTCGTCTGGCAATAAATCGCTTAAATGCCGCAACAAAGGCTTCTGATGTTAGGTCTGATGCCAGCTCAATGTGAATCGCCTTCGTTGTCATGCATACAAAAATGCAGATGTATCCCTTTGATACCTTGGCATTACGGAGTTTCGATGTCTTGATGTTAAACGGACCGGCGTAGTCAACTCCTGTATTCGTGAAAGGTTTGGACACATTGGTTCTGCATGATGGTAAGCTGCCCATCAGTTGGTGGGTTGTAGTCTGACGATGTCTGGCGCAGATGATGCATTTGTGCAGTCTCGTGGTGATACATCTCCTACCATCCAATATCCAATATTTATTCCTAGTTGTGGCTAAAACCAACGATACGCCACCATGCAGTGTCTCAAGGTGTGTTTTATCGATGATTAGCCTTGTAACATGATGATCTCGTGGTAACATAATTGGGTGTTTCTGCGCGTAGGGAATCATGGCATTCGTTAATCGTCCTCCGACTCTGATCAGGCCATCTGGATCAAGAAATGGATTCAGCTTCAGTAGGTTGCTCTTTGATGATAGTGGTGTAGTGACCGCGTAAACTTAATTACCAAGTTTACGCAAAGTCACACAACAGCCTCCCACACAATAAACACGATCAGTCGGAACACTCCATCGATCACCGAACTTAAAATTCAGTGATCTTACCGTTCTCTGTTCCGTTCCGCCCGCATCGTGTCTATCGGGGAATAGCCAATTTCCGGCATCTCCGTTTTTACACTCTGTCCGAAGGTCTCATGGTGAAACACCCAAAAATCCGCTCGTGCCTAAAAACAAATCGTGTGATGTATATCAAGTGTTTAACAATCAATATTTATATACTACTAGCTGGGACCCGGTGCGCCTACGCTGCACCCATAAGTCAATAGTAAATAATAAAAACCATCCATTGACTTAATATTTTTCGAGATATGAATTTTACACAGATGAAATGCCTCAAAGAACATGGGTCTTGCGTCGGCCGCCATGAATCGGTATATTCAGTCTACTACATTGCTTATTGTATTCTACTTATCATACCCTTTCATTTGATACCCATGTTGAGGGGATTGTGAAGAAAGTGGTAATCCGGCCTCTTTAGACGGCCGCCATGGATCTAAAGATATATTTTGTATACTACATTGCTTATTGTCTTCTACTTATCATACCCTTTCATTTGATACCCATGTCGAGGTGGTTGTGAAGAAAGTGGTACCCCGCCCTCTTGAGACGGCGGCCATGGATCTAAAGATATATTTTGTATACTACATTGCTAATTGTTTTCTACTTATCATACCCTTTCATTTGATACCCATGTCGAGGTGGTTTTGAAGAAAGTGGTACCCCGCCCTCTTGAGACGGCCGCCGTGGATCTAAAGATATATTTTGTATACTACATTGCTTATTGTATTCTCCTTAACATACCCTTTCATTTGATACCCATGTTGAGGTGGTTGTGAAGAAAGTGGTAATCCGGCCTCTTGAGACGGCCGCCATGGATCTAAAGATATATTTTGTATACTACATTGCTTATTGTATTCTACTTATCATACCCTTTCATTTGATACCCATGTCGAGGTGGTGGTGAAGAAAGTGGTACACCGCCCTCTTGAGACGGGCGCCATGGATCTAAAGATATATTTTGTATACTACATTGCTTATTGTATTCTACTTATCATACCCTTTCATTTGATACCCATGTCGAGGTGGTTGTGAAGAAAGTGGTAATCCGGCCTCTTGAGACGGCCGCCATGGATCTAAAGATATATTTTGTATACTACATTGCTTATTGTATTCTACTTATCATACCCTTTCATTTGATACCCATGTCGAGGTGGTTGTGAAGAAAGTGGTACCCCGCCCTCTTGAGACGGGCGCCATGGATCTAAAGATATATTTTGTATACTACATTGCTTATTGTATTCTACTTATCATACCCTTTCATTTGATACCCATGTCGAGGTGGTTGTGAAGAAAGTGGTACACCGCCCTCTTGAGACGGCCGCCATGGATCTAAAGATATATTTTGTATACTACATTGCTTATTGTATTCTACTTATCATACCCTTTCATTTGATACCCATGTCGAGGTGGTTGTGAAGAAAGTGGTACCCCGCCCTCTTGAGACGGGCGCCATGGATCTAAAGATATATTTTGTATACTACATTGCTTATTGTATTCTACTTATCATACCCTTTCATTTGATACCCATGTCGAGGTGGTTGTGAAGAAAGTGGTACACCGCCCTCTTGAGAGGGCCGCTGTGGATCTAAAGATATATTTTGTATACTACATTGCTTATTGTATTCTACTTATCATACCCTTTCATTTGATACCCATGTCGAGGTGGTTGTGAAGAAAGTGGTACCCTGCCCTCTTGAGACGGCCGCCATGGATCTAAAGATATATTTTGTATACTACATTGCTTATTGTATTCTACTTATCATACCCTTTCATTTGATACCCATGTCGAGGTGGTTTTGAAGAAAGTGGTACCCCGCCCTCTTGAGACGGCCGCCGTGGATCTAAAGATATATTTTGTATACTACATTGCTTATTGTATTCTCCTTAACATACCCTTTCATTTGATACCCATGTTGAGGTGGTTGTGAAGAAAGTGGTAATCCGCCCTCTTGAGACGGGCGCCATGGATCTAAAGATATATTTTGTATACTACATTGCTTATTGTATTCTACTTATCATACCCTTTCATTTGATACCCATGTCGAGGTGGTTGTGAAGAAAGTGGTACACCGCCCTCTTGAGACGGCCGCTGTGGATCATTTTAGTTTCAATAGCGTCATGGCCTACCTATTGTTTGACAGCTGCGTAAATTTGAAATTTTCATTAAATGTAATGATTCAATTTAATGACAATTTTACATTTGTCAAGCAATAGGTAGGCCATGAAGCTATTGAAACTAAAATGAAGTGAAAATTCCTAAAATTACCATTTTTTTGTTTTTTCAGGCAATTTTTTAAATTTTTCTCTCCGTAAGAACCATCCTCGTACTTCAACGAATATTCGAAAAAAAAATTAGTCCAATAGGTCCAGCCGTTCTCGAGTTTTGCGCTTAGCAACACATTTAGCGATTCATTTTTATATTATAGCTATAGCGAAGCTATCGATCAAAGTTAATCTAAAGTTTTTAAGAAATAATTATTATACATAACATACTGGTGATAATAAAGTGAATTAGTAATAAAATAAAAATAGTTATTTTATAAAAAAACCGCATGGAGCGGTAACAAGCAATAGTGGTTTGCCATGCTGTAGGCTGTAGTATTCACCGTCGAAAGCGAGTTGCTGAGTCTGTCGTAAAATTATTATTTCCGATGCCCTTAACTCATCTGTCGTTAATGGTTGTGTTTGTTTTGCAGTAGGGTTTCGTACGTTGTATATAAAGCGATATATTGTGGCTATTATACGAACTAAGTATGTATACGATGAGTAGCGATGTGTTAAGTCATCCTCCAGTTTATTTAGCAGGACTGTTGTAGTTTCCTTAGACTCCAACGTTGTTTCTTCCCTTATAGTAGCGCCGACAGGCCAGTCTTCTGGATCCTTGATTAACCATGGTGGACCATTTAGCCAAAGTTTGTTGTTTATTAAATTACTCGCAGTGGTTCCTCTACTTGCTAGGTCCGCGGGATTCCATTGTGTTGCGATGTGTCTCCATTGATCATATTTAATCAGTTCCTGAATCTCAACGACTCGGTTTGCTACATAGGTCTTCCATCGAGCCGCATGTTGTCGAATCCATTGGAGGACAATAGTAGAATCCGTCCAAGCGAAGACTGGAATATCTTGAAAATGCATAGTCGATACAGTTTCCTTCATTAAGCGAGCTAGAAGCAGTGCACCGTTTAGCTCAAGTCGAGGTATGGTAACTGGTTTTGTAGGCGCGACCCTCGTTCGTGATGTTATTAATGTTGATGTAACATTGCCCTTGTCATCCATAACTCGAAGATATATGACCGCTGCAAAGGCGCGTACAGACGCATCGCAAAACCCATGTAGCTGCATGTTGCATTGTGGTGAATAGTGAATCCATCGAGGAATGGAAAACTTGTTCAGGCTTTGTAAATCCGTTTTGTATTTTATCCAGTGTCCTTTGATGTGTTCTGAAACGGGTTGATCCCACGAGCATCCGGTTACCCACAAATCCTGTATAATCATTTTAGCTAAAATAATCACTGGCTGAATTAATCCTAGGGGGTCGTATAGGGAAGCTACATCTGATAGTATCGTTCGTTTGGTTATGGTGCTGTGCTCCTTGAAGGCCTTGTATTTGAATGAAAATTGATCAGAATATGCTTGCCAGCGTACACCTAGAGTCTTAATGGAATCTGCTTCGGAAAATGATACGATGTCCTTATGTTCCCTGTAATCGGTTGGCAGATGTTCCAAAATTTTCGGATTGTTGCTGCTCCATTTCCTGAGATTGAAACCACCCGATTTCAACATAGCAATTAATTGGGATTGCAAGTTTAGTGCTGTGTCCACGTTGTCTGCACCCGTCAACAAATCGTCAACATAAAAATCACACTCGGTTGCCTTCGCTGCGAGTGGAAAGGTTTGACTTTCATCCATTGCGAGTTGTTTGAGTGCACGTATTGCCAAGTATGGAGCTGCTGTAGTTCCGAAGGTGGCTGTAGTTAGCTGGTAATCTTGTACGTTGTGTGAGGATGAGTTCCGCCAAAGAATTCTCTGATATGTCTGATGTTCTGGTGCCACTTGAACCATCCTATACATTTTCTCTATGTCCGCGTGTACAGCAATTTGGTGTTTTCTCCACTTCAATAGAGTACAAAATAGTTTTGGTTGTATCGTTGGACCAGGTAACAACCAGTCGTTTAATGATTGACCATTTGTTGTCTTGGCCGACGCATCAAATACCACCCTCAATTTAGTTGTACTGCTCTTTTATTACCGCATGGTGAGGAATGTAGTAGTTTGGTTCATTGTTGGTTGGAGGTCCTGTTTCAATCATATGTCTTAATTGGATGTACTCGTTGAGACAAGCTGCGTATTCTTCCTTTAGGATTGGGTTGTTGTTAAATCGCCTTTCTAAACAGTAGAGCCTTTTTAGAGCTAATTCACGTGAATCGCCCAGAATGGGTTCCTTGCGTTGTTTGAAAGGTAGCTTGACTTCGTACTGCCCATTTTTTAACCGCTTGTGTGTTTCTGTAAAATAGTCAGAACATTCTTGCTCGTCTTGAGTTAAGTTTGGCCTTGTGGGAAGTTCCTCTTCCTCCCAAAATTTTTTAAGTTGATTCCCGAGGTCTTGATTTGTTACTTGTATACTGAAGTTGTGTGATCAAACTGTTTCGTGTGGGTTACATCTCCTCCAACGATCCATCCAAGGCTGGTGTTGATTGCCACTGGGCTGAGTTCTGATCCTCGACGTATACCTTCTTGAACAATTTTTGCGTAGGCGCTGATGCCAAGTAAAACATCCACGTTGCCAGGTTTCCAAAATTCTGGATCCGCTAGTTCGAGACCCCGAAGATGGCTGCACTCCTGTAGTGATATCGTAAACCTAGGTAAGGCGTCTGTGATTTTGTTGACTACCAAAAGTGTTTCTGTTATTTGGAAGTCCTTAACAACGCGTGATTGTAGGGTGAGCCTCGTTTGTTTTGTAGACCTTCCCGTTGCAATTGCTCCCATGACTATTATGTTGCAGTCAGCAGGACTATAATGTACTCCTAGTAGTTTGCAGGTGCTCTTGGTTATGAAAGATGACTCTGATCCTGGATCCACTAGACATCTGATTGTGTGTTGTTTTCCGTTTGTTCCCTTTATCAGTACTAAGGCTGTTGACAGCAATGCACGTGAATCCTCCCTAGTGCAGAAGGCTTGGACATCATTTGGTTCGGTACCACTACAGGCTGGCTGGTTAAATTGCTGATTTGTTGTTGAGTTCGCATCATTTGTTGCATGCCTCACAAGATGTGATTGTATGTTTGAGGTATGTGTGATTGCGTTCTGGGATTGTTGAAGGGTCGTTGCGTTGGAAGAACCAGGTTGAATCTCATTGTGGAGAGTGGTATGGTGTTTCTCCTTGCACTTTAGACACCTAAATTTGCTTTTGCAGTTTTGTGATCCATGTTCCTTGGACAGGCAATTGTAGCAGTGACCAGTGGTTGTGACCAATTTTCGTCTGGCGGTTGGGTCCATGCGTAAGTATTTGGAGCATCTCTGAAGCCAGTGTCGTTCGTTGAATGCTGAACATCTGTTGTCCTTAACTGTGTGATGAACCCTTGTGTTAAGTTTTGAGTGACTTGTGTGTGGCTGTTGATTCGTTGAGATGACATCTGAAATTGATTCCAACACCTTGTGTCGCTTACACAAAAATGTATGGAATTGTTTGTATGAAGGAAGATCTTGCGAAGCTCCTTGTTCTTCTTCCCACATCTTCAGTGTAACGAGTGGTAGCCTTTGAATGAGCATGTGTACAAGTAGGAGATCCCACGATTCTGTGTCTATTTTCAAGTTGTTTAGTTGTTGCAAGCAGTCATCGGTTGTGGAGATAAACGTTCTAAGGCCGCTAGCAGTTTCTGTAGTAAGTTTGAGTTGATTTAACAGCGTTTTTAAATGGTGGTTTGCTAAGATACGTTTGTTTTCGTAACGTTGTTTCACCTTGGTCCATGATGCATCGTAATTGTCGTTAGTAACAGGTATATGCCGTATTAATTTCTCAGCATCTCCAATTAAACATGATTTAAGATGATGGAATTTTTGCACCGGACTCAAATGCGTGTTGTTGTGCACCAATGATACAAACAGGTCATGGAATGAATACCATGAGTCGTAATTTCCATCAAATTTTGGTAGATCGATCCTAGGCAGAATTGTGTCTTGCCTAATTGGCGTTGTTTGGGTCGATTGCACTTCTGTTGAGGTAAACTTCCTAAGTCCTTCAAGCACTTCACTCAAGTAGTCAGAATATTTACACTCTAAATTAACGTAGGCATCATCAGGGATTGCGTTATGCGGTTCCTCTATTATGAGAGCCTCCAACAGCGTTTGATCTGCTTCCTTGTATTCTGCCCATAATTCCTTGAGTTCTTCTAACTTTACTTCATAAAACGATCTTGTCCGTTTAGCCGTAGCTGTTTTCCTTGCATTCTCAATAAGCCTTTCGATGCGACTTCTTAATGACTGCTCTCGTAGCATAGCCTTCTTTGCTGCACTCATTGTCGAAAATTTTTATTTAAATTCACTAAACAAATAGATTGCCGTTCCTGGATGGAACCACCAAAATGTACGATGGTTAGTCTGTGTAGCGGCGTTATAAAATACGACAACTTGTATTTACTTAGCACTCCTTTTAAATAAAAATATTTCGATAAAAAAAAAATTAACTATTCCGTTTTTTCCTTCTTGTTTTATTATAAAAATTTCTTCACACTTCTTGCTTTATTATAAAAATTTCTTCACACTTCTTGCTTTATTATAAAAATTTCTTCACAATTTTTTGCTTTATTATAAAAATTTCTTCACAATTTTTTGCTTTATTATAAAAATTTCTTCACAATTTCAATTTTTCTTTGAATAATACAAACTAAATTTTCTACAAGTAACAAAGTTTAACTATTTAATTAGAATTCTAGTAAATTCACTATCACTTGTTTTTCTCCTTCTCTGAAACCAATTGTTAACATGCTTGATGCGATGCAGGAAATTGCATGTTTGCACCTTGCAGGTTAACGATTAATATATTTTAATTGAAGGCTTGATGCCAATTACTGACATGTATGCCAACTATAAATTAGCAAATTTATTACCTTCCCTTTGTTCCCTTGCGCGTAGATTCTCCTTAGTTCCTTCGCATCTGGAGTTTGCTTGCCGTGGATGTCTTCCTTTGAAACCTGGATTTTGGTTGCACGTGATCGTCCCTTTCACCTCCTTCAACCTGGATCTCTCTGCAGCTCACTTTTATTTCACTCAACTATTAACCTTTTCAAAACCTTTGCAAAACAAGAGAAGTGTCACATCTGATGTCGCACTTTTATAGGCGAAAAGGTATCCATTAAGGAAATTCCAACTTCCCTGGAAATACTGGGATGAATTTCCAACAATTGCTCTAAAATTGACAAAATTGTTGTCATCCCTTTTCCACATAATGTCCTTTTTTTTTTCTTATTGTCATAAAGGTAAAAATATCTTTTTGGCAATATCTTTTAATTTCGACAAAATACTATCTTTCTGGCATCACCATTGTTTTCGCCGGGAAATTTGGTATTGTTTTGACACCTCAAACGTCGCGAGATGTCAAAGTTAGCCCGATTTGAAGTTCCGTGTCGCGAGTGTTTTGTCTACCTGCGCCGGTTAATTAACGCAAATTTGTTGCGTTTCAGGTGAGTGTCGCATAAGCTATAGTCTTTAATTGTGTTTCTGCATGGTTGTTTTCAGTTTTAATGTAGCCTTTTATATTTTTTATTTTGGGGTTATGTTTTATCAAAACCCTTGTAATTCGTTCAAATTTCCCCTTTTTTACTAATCTAATAAGACTAATTCGCGATTAATTCATGTTATATGTTATATTTAATTCATTTATGTATGTTTTATGTGGAATTCATGTTTATTTGTTTTAATTATGTCATTGTTATTGTTGTGGTCTTTGTTGACATTTTGCCCCTTCGAGTGTATTAATTTCATTTTCATTTTGATATTAATTGTTGGATTGTGCCTGTGTAACACCCAGGCACCAGGTATTACTTAAATATTCAAAAATTCGTGTTACTAATTTCTTTTTTCATTTTAGGATTCAGGTTGAACAGACATACTCCATGAGGTGTCTTATCATAACCCCCAATTTCTGTAAGGGGGATGATCCAGCATCCTCCGCAGTGATCGCCGGAGTGCTCACCCTCATTTCGCCATGTTTCTCTAAGCCAAGGCGTTCTAGGTCCTTGGTACTCTTTGTCGGCGGTGTCCTCGCCGTCTTGTTGCTCCTTGGGATGGAATTCTTTGGGTTCCTTCCTTCTTGGGGAGTCGCGCTTTGCTGCTCAGGACCTGGATGTTCCGGGTCCTTAGCACTCTTAGCTGGTGGTGTTCTCACAGTCTTTCTGCTCCTTTGTGGGTTTTCCCTCCATATGGCCCCAAAACAAGCCCGTTTCTGCTACAGGGGTTACAAGGCGACCGTCTACCATTTTGGAACTTTCTTGGGGAAATTTTCTCTGAATTTCTATCTTTATTGAAGATTTCAAGACAAAGCTGCCACGGAGGGGACCGCCACGGAGGGGACTATTTTACTTAAAATCGCTTTTCTGAGTTCAGGAAGAATCCTGAGTGAATTTCCGCTTACCGGTGACCACAGCTTCTTAGAACAACTTGAACTTTCCACTTCTGACGCGTTTTTTTCGGTTTGAAGTTGAAACCGCGACTGCCACGGTGGGGACTTGTTTCAATATGCGTTTGCACTTTGAATTTTAGAGCAAGCGAATTTTACAGTTAGGGATTCAAATCGAACGCGCCGAATGGGTTTTCGAATTGTTGCAGGTTCATGAAACATCCCCCGAGCAGAGGGAGCTACAGCAGAACATTCGAACGCATGCAGGCTATAGCGGCACTGCGGTTCGCAATTTTAACGGAAAATTTCGGACAAAATTCGAATACGCGTAAGTTCTGTATTGTGGCGTTCCGGTTTGCGATAAAAGAGAAAAAATCAAAGTTTTAGGCCCCAAAAACCATTCGTGAACGTCCTATCCCGAATGGCACAAGTTGGTCCATTTAATATGCCCAATTAATCTGGATTTTTGTAGTTGGGACATGCCACGGAAGGGCCATTTTGCACAGTTTCTGGGGCCTGTCGGGCTTTATGGCTGGCTGCATGGCCGTTTTTTTTGTGGAAAAGTGTTGCCTAGGTCGGTATCCACCGAAAGCATTTTTTTGTGGGTACTCATTTCCGACTCTAAAACGGTCATCGGCTCCGGACACGCATATGCCTTTTTCCGCGTTTTTGCCCATATATATATATATATATATATATATATATATATATATATATATATATATATATATATATATATATATATATATATATATATATATCGATACCTCCCACGTAAGTTGTTGTAACCCACAATATGCATGTAGGTAGAAACAATGTTATACGCCGCCGTGGTAATAATGATACAACTTTATACGTCTGGTAAATATTCTTTAAAAATGTATTTTTTTATTTTTTTTACTCTTAACACATAAAATAGGCAAAAATAGTCGGTTTAGTTTAAAAAATGTAAAACATGCATATTGTGGGTTACAACAACTTACGTGGGAGGTATCGATATATATATATATATATATATATATATATATATATATATATATATATATATATATATATATATATATATATATTTTTTTTTTATGTGGCAGTGCTAACCTCAGGAGTCACCCTTTGTACTACTAGTCCGTATATATATTTGTCACGTCATGGTGCAATGTCTAGCAGTAAGCTTAGTACGGGAGGGAGGGAGGGGGAATAGGGTAAGGATTATAAAGGTACGGGGGGGTATTGAAGAAGGTGGTGATGAACCCTGCGTTTGAACTCTTGGATGTTGTAGGAGCTCGGAAAAACTGACTGCGAGAGATTATTCCACAGTCGAGTTGTTCTATTTACAAACGAATTCATATCTTGTTGAGTGCGTGAAAGGGGGAGTTGCAGGTGGAGGGAGTGAGACGAGTGGGCTAATCTGGTGTTGCGGGTATACATAGGATTGCCGTGGAGGCAGGGGAGCGTTTAGCTCGGAGCAACAGTCACTATGATAGTAGCGATAAAATTTGGTCAGTGCTGCTACATTCCTACGGTGGCTCAAAGTGTCGATGGTGGAACAAGCGGTATCGTCATTAATTAACTTAAGGGCCCTTTTTTGGACCTTATCTAACCATGCTAAGGTGGTTATTGGAGCGCCGCCCCAAACGAGGGAGTTGTATTCGAGAAGAGGCCGAATGTAGGATTTATAAATAACAACACGGGCCGATGGCTGGAGGAGGAACTTGCACCTCTTAAGAAATCCCAAGCACTGGGATCCTTGTTTTGCGATTTGGAATATGTGGTCATTCCATCGCAAGTCTTTGGCTAATGTCACACCTAGGATGTGTAGGGATGGGTCGGCCTTTAGTACCACGTCATCCACTTTCAAGGATGGTGAGATGTTGATCTTTTTCTTTGAAATAAGACAGTGCTTGGTTTTGTCGGGGTTGAAATCAACACGATTGTTCTTTCCCCACTCTAGAATGAGTTCAATGTCGTTATTAACAGAGATGGACATAATTTCCCGATCATCAAGACAGGATCTGGCAGGAGTCTGTCTTGTATCGTAGCTGTACGAGTAACGTAAAGTACCGTCGTCAGCGAAGTTGAGAAGTGCGTTGGAGGGGATTGAAAGTAGGTCATTTATAAAGATTGCGCATTTATATACAAGGGCCTCACCTTGTATCTACACCTTGTCGTGGTGGTGAGGCTTGTGGTTAACTAAGATAGATACACGAAATCCCAAGGTGGAAACAATCGTGCTGAGGGGATGTATGGTACTGCGTCAGTGTACCGCTAACGATGAACTCCGAATACCAGGCGACCTTCGGTTTCAATGTAGCCTTCCCGTGGTAATGCGGAGCTCTGCCATGGGTGACTGTTCTTTCTCGCGCAACTCGTGGGATTCACAATAGAGAAACCAACAAAACCAAACGAGGTTGGAGCACCTCCCAAAGCTCCAAACGCAGCTAGGGCTTTTATAGTCCAACAAAGGGCGACTCCGGAAGATGGATCTTCCATCCAAAGGAGCAGAAAGACGGTGAGAACACCACCAGCTAAGAGTGTTAAGGACCCGGAACATCCAGGTCCTGAGCAACAAAGTGCGACTCCCCAAGAAGGAAACTCAAAGAATTCCATCCCAAGGAGCAGCAAGACGGCGAGGACACCGCCGACAAAGAGCACCAACGGCCTAGAGCACCCTGGGTCAGCGGAAAATGGCGAAGTGAGGGTGAGCACTCCGGCGACCACAGCGGAGGAGGCTCAATCATCCCCTTTTGATAAATTAGGGGTTATGATAAGAGACCTCATGGAGTATGTCGACGCAAAGAAAAACGTCGAGCTCGCCATAAAGGAGAAAATTAGGCGGGTTAGGTCTACCTACCTCAAGGCCAAGGAAGAAATAACTACCCAGCAGAGGGCGAAAGAGCTGAAGGATACGTCGGCTCAAACAGAAGTTTCACCGCACAAAAAAGAGAGCCGTTCAACCGGGGATGCTGTAGAGAAACGGCCCCAAGAAAAGAGCAAAGAGCCGCGGCCGCGCAAGCGCCGTAGAGAGCTCAACGAGGAGGTGCAGCTGCAGCAGCACACCCCCAAGAGAAAAAAGGGAAAGACTCCCGACGCAGTGGCCGAGCCAGCCCCGTTGCAGGCGTCACGCCCGGTTGAATGCGAGAGTGTGAACCGGGAAAGCTCTGCCTGGAAGAAGGTGGAAAGAAAAAAGAGGAAGAAAAAGAAAAGAAGACTGAAAGAGGCCAACAAGCTGAGGCAAAGGACCCGGTCGGATGCAATTATCATCACGACCAAAGGGGAAGCAACGTACGCGGAGATCCTTCGCAAGGTGAGGACAGATGCCTCCCTGGCGGAACTGGGAAACAGCGTAAATAGAGTTAGGAGAACGCAAAAGGGCGATCTCCTGCTAGAGCTAAAGAGGGGAGATGCTAAGACCGGGGACTTAGAACAGAAGGTTAAAGCATCGATTAACGGGGTGGCCGAAGTGAGAGCCAGTACAAATACGGTAGTGATCGAGTGTAGAGACTTGGACGAGATCACAACCAAGGAAGAGGTGTGCGAAGCACTGAGGACCCAGCTAGGTCTGACGGTCGAGGAAAAGGATGTCCTCAGGCTAAGAGAGTCGTGGGGGGGCACTCAGACGGCGTTTATAAGCCTGCCTGTTGAAGCTGCGAAGAAGGCTATCGCAGCAGGTAAAGTTCGAGTCGGCTGGGTGGTATGCCGAATGCGGGAGCGGGTATCGCTTAAACCGCGCTTCAAATGCATGAAGTTCGGTCACATAGCGAAAAACTGCAGCAGCAGCCAGGATAGAGGAAGGCTGTGCCGAGGCTGCGGAAAAGAGGGTCACAAAGTAAAGGAGTGTGACCAAGCTGCCAAATGCCTAATTTGTAGCGAGGTAGAGGGCAGGGATAGTGGGCACGTGACCGGAGGTAGTAGATGTCCGGCGTACAAGGAGGCACTAAAAAGCAAGCGAAGATAAGGTTCATACAGATTAACTTGAACCACTGTCAAGCGGCACAAGATCTGCTGGCACAGACAGTCTACGAGGAGAAAATCGACGTCGCAATCGTCTGCGAGCAGTATAGAAACCTGCACAGCGGCGTCTGGATAAACGATAGCAGCGGCACGTCAGCGATATGGACGTGTGGGAGCCGAGCCATGGAAGATACCATGAGAAGCCCAGAGAATGGCTTCACGCGGGCAAAAGTAGGCGGAATACACGTCTACAGCTGCTATGCGGCGCCAAGCCTGACACTAGACGATTACGAGTCGATGCTGGAAAGGTTAGCCGCCGACGCGAGTCGCCATCACCCGGTAATACTAGCGGGTGATTTCAATGCTTGGGCTGTCGAATGGGGCAGTCGACAAACGAATGCAAGAGGGCGCATACTTCTAGAAGTATTCTCGCGACTTAACGTAGTGTTAGTCAACACTGGAGGCGAAAACACCTTCCAAAGGGGTGGGAGATCGTCTGTGATCGACATCACTTACGTGAGCGATTCAGTGGCCAAGGACCTACAGTGGCGGGTGAGCGATTTGTACACGCACAGCGATCACCAAGCCATCATCTTCGAGGTAGGCCAGGGTATAGGAAAGAGGAATCCTAGGTACGGAACGGCTAGAGGATGGGCCGTTAAGAAACTCGACACAGAGGTGTTCGAGGAAGTATTCCTGCATGATGCGAGGTCGGCCGGAGGTGCCAGGGAAGGGGCAGAGGAAATAGAAGAATCAGTGAAACGGGCATGTGACGCATCCATGCCACGGCGCGCCGGCAATCGTAGGCTTTCACCAAACTTCTGGTGGAACGCCGAGATCGATGAATGCCGAAGGATCTGTCTGAAAGCGAGAAGGAGAACTCAGAGAAGCCGGAACCGTCCAGATTTCGATGAACTCCTTCAGAGGTATAAGGAAGCGAGAAAAATGCTGAACAAGTCCATCGCTAGAAGTAAATCCGAGCACTTTAAAAGGTTGTGCAGAGAAGCAGACTCGGACCCCTGGGGTGGAGCCTATAAAATGGTTATGTCAGCGGTCAAGGGCAAACGCTCTCCGCCGATCACCTGCCCCGCGCTGCTCCAGAGTATTGTGTATGTCCTGTTTCCACAGAACGTACGCACGGTCGATCTACCCACCCTCCAGGTGGACCCAGAAGAGATACCTGCGGTGACCGCAGATGAGATTCAGGAGGCTGCAAAAAAGGTAGCCATCAACAAGGCCCCTGGCATGGATGGCATACCAAATAAAGCGGCGAAGCTAGCAGCTTCAATAGCACCAGACAGGTTCGCTGAAGTCTTCACAGCGTGCCTGAGAGAGGGGATCTTCCCGGAGCGATGGAAACAGCAGAAACTCGTGCTCCTACCGAAGCCGAACAAGCCTTTAGGGGACCCATCGTCCTACAGACCGATATGCCTCCTTAGTTGTATAGGCAAACTTTTCGAGCGGGTGATCTGTAACAGGATTCTCCCTAGCGTCGAAAGGGTAGGTGGCCTGTCGGACAAGCAATTCGGCTTTAGAAAGGCAAGGTCGACGACTGATGCAGTCAATATGGTGGTGGGCATAGCAAGAGCCGCCATAGAGAAAAATCACTGCTGCGCATTGATAACCCTCGACGTAAAAAATGCTTTCAACTCTGCGAGGTGGAGCAAAATAGTTGAGGCGTTGATCAAGCTAGGCACACCAAAGTACCTAGTGCATGTAGTGGCCGACTACCTCCAGGGTAGGTCGCTTCATTGTGATTCGGATGATGGTCCTAAAGTGTTCGGGACAACATGCGGTGTCCCGCAAGGTTCCGTCCTGGGCCCTCTCCTATGGATCGCAATGTACAATGATGTGTTGGGGCTTCGTCTTCCAAAGGAAGCAGTGGCGATCGGGTTTGCAGATGATATCGGGGTAGTTGTCGAAGGAAAACACCCAGATGACATCGAACTGTACGCAAACGAAGCGATCTGGGAAATTAAAGCGTGGTTAGAACGCGCTGGGTTGAAGCTTGCTGAGCACAAAACGGAAGTAGTGCTGATCAGCAAGCGACGAAAGCCAGTATCCGTGAGGATCAAGGTAGGGGAACAGATCATCCTCTCACAGCCCGCACTAAGGTACCTGGGAGTGATGATCGACCGGAGGCTAAACTTCAAAGCGCACTTGGAGGGCACGGCAGACAAAGCGTCTGCGATTTGTGCAGCACTCGCAAGAATGCTGCCCAATGTTGGGGGCCCTAGACCGAGTCGCCGCCTCCTTTTGGGGAGGGTGGTCAGCTCAGTCCTGTTATACGCGGCGCCAGTGTGGGCAGCAGCGTTAAACAGGACGGCAAATTGTAGGAAATGGAGGGCCGCATATAGGCTAAGTGCACTACGCGCTTGCTGCGCGTACAGGACCACGTCCGACGATGCGGCGTGCGTGATAACGGGGATGATCCCCGTAGATATTCTGGCGAGGGAGGGTATGCGTCTCTATAATCCAGAATATGGTGGAGGGGAGCCAAGAAGGGTGCGGCGGCAGATTGCGCGCTGTGAGTCCTTAAGGGAATGGCAGGCGAAGTGGGACGAGTCTGTTAAGGGTCGTTGGACCCACAGACTTATCCCTAATGTGGAAATATGGGCTACGAGGGAGCGTGGGGAAGTAAGTTACGACCTCACGCAGTTCCTGAGCGGACATGGGGGGTATAGGAAATACCTCCACCGCTTTGGGCACGATGATTCACCGTTGTGTCCGGTGTGCCCAGCGACGGAGGAAGACGCAGAACACGTCTTCTTTACCTGCTCGAGATTCGCCGAGGAAAGGGCGAAACTAGAAGAAAGGGTCGAGGAGCCACTAACGCCCGAAAACATCCTAGACCATATGATGAGGTCTGAGGAAATGTGGAGGGACGTGGAAACAACCCTCAAGACCATTCACAGAAAGCTAAGGCAAGAAGAAGCCGTAAGAAATAGAGAAAGGCACAGAAATGCCACGAGCAGAAGCAGCTGAATGAAGCTGAACGACCCCCGCGATGTAATGCTTATTAGCCAGTCCCGCGGGGGTGGATCACGTCGGAGGGGCTTTTTTAGTTCTCATGTTCATAGACCCATATATGCGTATGTGCACTTATGTGTCCATATGTGTGTATGTGTGGATTTACGTGAAACATAACCGTCATGCGGGATCGGCCAGTAAGGGGCACTTGAGTCATGCCGGTAGCGAATGCTTTTTTACCCCCAGGAAAAAAAAAAAAAAAAATATATATATATATATATATATATATATATCTATATATATATATATATAGGGTGTCCCACATAAACTTACAAAGCGGCCGGCTGTGGATAGGTCTTGGATAGACGAACAAAAAATCGTATGGCTGGGGGGGGGAAATCGTAACGGTTTAGCCGCTAGGGCGTTTTGAAGTTTTTTTGCTAAAGTTTTACATATCACCCTGTATTTTTGTAACCGTATAACTTATTTTCATGGTTATGGTACCAGTGCACGCAGAATTCCTCCACCTATCTACAATGGTAAAAACAAAGGTCCTATCTTACCAACTTTTGGAGTTATGAATCGCCAAAGTCAAAATTTTGTTATTTTTTCACTAAAATTTCAACTAAAACCACCTTTTTCTCCAAAAAATACGTGATAAACCAATATTTTTTTAAAAAAATTGGAAAACTTGGACAATTTCCTATAAATAATGTGTAATAACTTTTACGCTAGGGCCTCCAGTTTTGAAGTTATAAGCATTTTTAATGTTGAAATTGTCTGTATTTCGTCCTTCTTTAGTACTTTTCCATCTGAGCTTTATCGAAAAGTACCAAATAAGCACCAAATTAGGCAAATTTTAACATTAAAATTGCTTACAACTTCAAAAGTAATGGCTCCCCTCCACCATATTCTGGATTATAGAGACGCATACCCTCCCTCGCCAGAATATCTACGGGGATCATCCCCGCTATCACGCACGCCGCATCGTCGGACGTGGTCCTGTACGCGCAGCAAGCGCGTAGAGCACTTAGCCTATATGCGGCCCTCCATTTCCTACAATTTGCAGTCCTGTTTAACGCTGCTGCCCACACTGGCGCTGCGTATAACAGGACTGAGCTGACCACCCTCCCCAAGAGGAGGCGGCGACTCGGTCTAGGGCCCCCAACATTGGGCAGCATTCTTGCGAGTGCTGCACAAATCGCAGACGCTTTGTCTGCCGAGCCCTCCAAGTGCGCTTTGAAGTTTAGCCTCCGGTCGATCATCATTCCCAGGTACCTTAGTGCGGGCTGTGAGTGGATTATCTGTTCCCCTACTTTTATCCTTACGGATACTAGCTTTCGTCGCTTGCTGATCAGCACTACTTCCGTTTTGTGCTCAGCAAGCTTCAACCCCGCGCGTTTTAGCCACGCTTTAATTTCCCAGATCGCTTCGTTTGCGTACAATTTGATGTCATCTGGGTGTTTTCCTTCGACAACTACCCCGATATCATCTGCAAACCCGATCGCCACTGCTTCCTTTGGAAGACGAAGCCCCAACACATCATTGTACATTGCGATCCATAGGAGAGGGCCCAGGACGGAACCTTGCGGGACACCGCATGTTGTCCCGAACACTTTAGGACCATCATCCGAATCACAATGAAGCGACCTACCCTGGAGGTAGTCGGCCACTACACGCACTAGGTACTTTGGTGTGCCTAGCTTGATCAACGCCTCAACTATTTTGCTCCACCTCGCAGAGTTGAAAGCATTTTTTACGTCGAGGGTTATCAATGCGCAGCAGTGATTTTTCTCTATGGCGGCTCTTGCTATGCCCACCACCATATTGACTGCATCAGTCGTCGACCTTGCCTTTCTAAAGCCGAATTGCTTGTCTGACAGGCCACCTACCCTTTCGACGCTAGGGAGAATCCTGTTACAGATCACCCGCTCGAAAAGTTTGCCTATACAACTAAGGAGGCATATCGGTCTGTAGGACGATGGGTCCCCTAAAGGCTTGTTCGGCTTCGGTAGGAGCACGAGTTTCTGCTGTTTCCATCGCTCCGGGAAGATCCCCTCTCTCAGGCACGCTGTGAAGACTTCAGCGAACCTGTCTGGCGCTATTGAAGCTGCTAGCTTCGCCGCTTTGTTTGGTATGCCATCCATGCCAGGGGCCTTATTGATGGCTACCTTTTTTGCAGCCTCCAGAATCTCATCTGCGGTCACCGCAGGTATCTCTTCTGGGTCCACCTGGAGGGTGGGTAGATCGACCGTGCGTACGTTCTGTGGAAACAGGACATACACAATACTCTGGAGCAGCGCGGGGCAGGTGATCGGCGGAGAGCGTTTGCCCTTGACCGCTGACATAACCATTTTATAGGCTCCACCCCAGGGGTCCGAGTCTGCTTCTCTGCACAACCTTTTGAAGTGCTCGGATTTACTTCTAGCGATGGCCTTGTTCAGCATTTTTCTCGCTTCCTTATATCTCTGAAGGAGTTCATCGAAATCCGGACGATTCCGGCCTCTCTGAGTTTTCCTTCTCGCCTTCAGACAGGTCCTTCGGCATTCATCGATCTCTGCATTCCACCAGAAGTTTGGTGAAAGCCTACGATTGCCGGCGCGCCGTGGCATGGATGCGTCACATGCCCGTTTCGCCGATTCTTCTATTTCCTCTGCACCTTCCCTGGCACCTCCTGCCGACCTCGCATCATGCAGGAATACTTCCTCGAACACCTCTGTGTCGAGTTTCTTAACGGCCCATCCTCTAGCCGTTCCGTACCTAGGATTCCTCTTTCCTATACCCTGGCCTACCTCGAAGATGATGGCTTGGTGGTCGCTGTGCGTGTACAAATCGCTCACCCGCCACTGTAGGTCCTTGGCCACTGAATCGCTCACGTAAGTGATGTCGATCACAGACGATCTCCCACCCCTTTGGAAGGTGTTTTCGCCTCCAGTGTTGACTAACACTACGTTAAGTCGCGAGAATACTTCTAGAAGTATGCGCCCTCTTGCATTCGTTTGTCGACTGCCCCATTCGACAGCCCAAGCATTAAAATCACCCGCTAGTATTACCGGGTGATGGCGACTCGCGTCGGCGGCTAACCTTTCCAGCATCGACTCGTAATCGTCTAGTGTCAGGCTTGGCGCCGCATAGCAGCTGTAGACGTGTATTCCGCCTACTTTTGCCCGCGTGAAGCCATTCTCTGGGCTTCTCATGGTATCTTCCATGGCTCGGCTCCCACACGTCCATATCGCTGACGTGCCGCTGCTATCGTTTATCCAGACGCCGCTGTGCAGGTTTCTATACTGCTCGCAGACGATTGCGACGTCGATTTTCTCCTCGTAGACTGTCTGTGCCAGCAGATCTTGTGCCGCTTGACAGTGGTTCAAGTTAATCTGTATGAACCTTATCTTCGACTTCGACTTCTTTGAACTGCTGCCCTGTACAGTGGGCACCTATTACTCCCCGTAGCGTGAGCGTCGTGCTCGCCCTTCCCCTTATCTCCTTTACATAGGAGGCATTTAGGGCTCTTATTGCAGTCCTTAGCAATATGTCCCCCCTCCCCGCATCTCCAGCATAGCTCCATCATGTCCTGAGCGCTGGTGCATTTCCTAGCGATATGACCTATCCCAAAACATTTGAAGCACTTAATTAGTGCTGTTGTCTCCCGTATCCGGCAAACAACCCAGCCGATGCGAACCTATATATATATATATATATATATATATATATATATATATATATATATATATATTCATAGACACCGCTGAGTACTCAGACAGTTTGTCGGATTTTCAGGGTTTCTTCCCCTTTCTTCCACATTTCCTCGGATCTCATCATATGCTCTACGATGTTTTCCGGCGTTAGTGGCGCCTGGGCCGTTTCTTCTAATTTCGCCCTTTCCTCGGCGTATCTCGAGCAGGCAAAGAAGACTTGCTCTGCGTCTTCTTCCGTCGCTGGGCATACGGGACACATCGGTGAATCGTCGTGCCCGAAGCGGTGGAGATATTTCCTATACCTCCCATGTCCGCTCAGGAACTGCGTGAGGTCGTAACTTACTTCCCCACGCTCCCTCGAAGCCCATATTCCCATGTTAGGGATAAGTCTGTGGGTTCAACGACCCTTAACAGACTCGTCCCACTTCCCCTGCCATTCCCTTAAGGACTCACAGCGCGCAATCTGCCGCCGTACCCTTCTTGGCTGTCCTCTACCGTATTCTGGGTCATAGAGACGCATGCCCTCCCTCGCCAGAATGTCTACGGGAATCATCCCCGCTATCACGCACGCCGCATTGTCGGACTAGGTCCTGTACGCGCAGCAAGCGCGAAGTGCACTTAGCCTATATGCAACCCTCCATTTTCTGCTATTAGCAGTCCTGTTTAACGCGGCTGCCCACACTGGCGCTGCGCATAACAGGACTGAGCTGACCACCCTCCCCAGGAGGAGGCGGCGACTCGGTCTAGGGCCCCCAAAATTGGGCAGCATTCTTGCGAGTGCTGCACAAATCGCAGAAGCTTTGTCTGCCGTGCCCTCCAAGTGCGCTTTGAAATTTAGCCTCCGATCGATCATCACTCCCAGGTACCTTAGAGCGGGCTGTGAGTGGATGATCTGTTCCCCTACCTTGATCCTCACGGATACTGGCTTTCGCCGTTTGCTGATCAGCACTGCTTCAGTTTGGAAGACGAAGCCCCAACACATCATTGTACATTGCGATCCATAGGAGAGGGCCCAGGACGGAACCTTGCGGGACACCGCATGTTGTTCCAAACACTTTAGGACCATCATCCGAATCACAATGAAGCGACCTACCCTGGAGGTAGTCGGCCACTACACGCACTAGGTACTTTGGTGTGCCTAGCTTGATCAACGCCTCAACTATTTTGCTCCACCTCGCTGAGTTGAAAGCAGTTTTTACGTCGAGGGTTATCAATGCGCAGCAGTGATTTTTCTCTATGGCGGCTGCTGCTGTTCCCACCACCATATTGACTGCATCAGTTGTCGTCCTTGCCTCTCTGAAGCCGAATTGCTTGTCCGACAGGCCACCTGCCCTTTCGACGCTAGGGAGAATCCTGTTACAGATCACCCGCTCGAAAAGTTTGCCTATGCAACTAAGGAGGCATATCGGTCTGTAGGACGATGGGTCCCCTAAAGGCTTATTCGGCTTCGGTAGGAGCACGAGTTTCTGCTGTTTCCATCGCTCCGGGAAGATCCCCTCTCTCAGGCACGCTGTGAAGACTTCAGCGAACCTGTCTGGCGCTATTGAAGCTGCTAGCTTCGCCGCTTTATTTGGTATGCCATCCATGCCAGGGGCTTTGTTGATGGCTACCTTTTTTGCAGCCTCCAGAATCTCATCTGCGGTCACCGCAGGTGCCTCTTCTGGGTCCACCTGAAGGGTGGGTAGTTCGACGGTGCGTACGTTATGCGGAAACAGGACGTACACAATGCTCTGGAGCAGCGCGGGGCAGGTGATCGGCGGAGAGCATTTGCCCTTGACCGCTGACATAACCATTTTATAGGCTCCACCCCAGGGGTCCGAGTCTGCTTCTCTGCACAATCTTTTGAAGTGCTCGGATTTACTTCTAGCGATGGCCTTGTTCAGCCTTTTCCTCGCTTCCTTATATCTTTGAAGGAGTTCATCGAAATCAGGACGGTTTCGATTTCTTTGAGTTCTCCTTCTCGCTTTCAGGCAGGCCCTTCCGCATTCGTCAATCTCGGCGTTCCACCAGAAGTTTGGTGGGTGTTGCCGATTGCCGGCGCGCCGAGGCATGGATGCATCACATGCCCGTGTTAGTGAATCTACGATTCGCTCTGCCCTTTCCCTGGCACCTCCTGCCGAACTCGCATCATGCAGGAATATTTCCTCGAACACCTCTGTGTCGAGTTTATTTACGGCCCATCCTCTATTCGTTCCATTGATAGGATTCCTTTTTCCTATACCCTGTAACGGCCGCCCCATGGAGCTAGCCTCTAAAAAGCATTATCTTACCCCCACAACCGAACTTTGGACACTAATTAGCCAACTAAAGATTTACAAAAATAAATGGCAACACGGCCTCCCCTTGGTGGCTGATTCCACGAATCAATTCATAAAAATTTTTTTTCCGATCTGGCAACTTCGAGACCCATTAGATGTAAGAAAGCACAATGATTCTCAATACAGAGGAATGCCAGTTAACGGGGTTGATCTGGGCCGGTGATGGATGGTGGGAGAATTTTTTTGGTGGTGAGAGGAGTTTTTTTTTGGAGATTCTGGCGGGGCGCGCGAGGATGGGACGTTGATAGCGTTTTTGAGGAGTTTTTTTTTAGTTGTCGGAGTTTTGGGATTGATAGCGGTCGATTTAGTAGTTTTCACGAGGTGAGTTTTTTTTTGGTTTTGAGATCTTGTTACGAGTGTCCTACCGCGCACTCTGAATTAACGTAGAGTAGCATATTGAGTTTTAAAGTAATACCGGTTAATATACGCACGTTTTACTAAACTAAAAGTGTTTCGGGTTCAGGTCGTTAAATGTCTTTATCGATTCGTAGTACGTGAAAAGAGTGAAGGAAGCGATTTTGCAAGGTGGCGTCGAAGAAAATTTGTTTGGATTAAACAACATTCAGGGAAGTTTGAATTAATATCTTTCCTTATACATACATAATAAGATTAAGTTTTTTTTTGGATATAATGAATAACCGTTAGGATATACCTAAATTTTTAATGCTAAACGGTTCATCTCGGCCGTTATCTGGCGTGCATGAGGATTGTATGCGTGTGCGTTCAGTTAATGCGAAAGTGTTGGTAAGCAAGTGTTAGCAGGATCGTCACCACACAAGCAAGTTTAGTTGTTGGAGTTTTGGGATTGATAGCGGACAGTTGAGTAGTTTCACCGCGCAAGTTTAATTTTGGGAATCTGGTTAAGAGAGTTCTACCGCGCACTCTGGATTGACATAGAGTAGCATATCAAGATTTAAATTAATATCGGATAATATACGCAAGTTTTACTAAAATAACAAGTGTTTCGGGTTCATGAAATTCATTGTCCTTATCGGTGCGTGGTACGAGATAAAGAGTGAAGGAAGCGGTTTTGAATATTCAGGGAAGTTGGATTAATTTCTTTCTTTATATATATATTAATATATATAGATTAATTTCTTTCTTTATATATATAAATAATATTATTAAGTTTTTGACATAATAAATAACCGTTATGATATACACCATTTTAATGCTAAACGGTTCATCCCGTCCGTTATCTTGCGTGGATGAGGACTGTAAGTGTGTGTGCTCAATTACTGCGAAAGTGTTTTTATGCAAGTGTTAGCAGGATCGCCACCACACAAGCAAGTTTAGGTGTTTTATTTTTGGGATTGATAGCGGACAGTTTAGTAGTTTCACCGCGCAAGTTTAATTTTGGGAATCTTGTTAAGAGAGTTCTACCGCGCACTCTGGATTAACATAGAGTAGCATATTGAGATTTAAATTAATATCGGATAATATACGCAAGTTTTACTAAACTAACAAGTGTTTCGGGTTCAGGACATTCATTGTCCTTATCGGTTCATGGTACGAGATGAAGAGTGAGGGAAGCGGTTGTGAATGGTGGCTTCGACGAAAATTTTGTGGATTAAAAAATATTCAGGAAAGTTTGGATTAATTTCTTTCTTTATACACATAAATAATAGGGTTAAGTATTTTTTTGAAAATAATAAATAACAGTTATGAGATACCTAATTTTAATGCTAAACGGGTTATCTCGTCCGTTATCTTGTGTGCATGCGGACTGTAAGCGTGTGCGTTCAATTACTGCGAACGTGTGATTTATAATTTTGAAGAAAACCGCGGGAGTTATTTAACTAGTTTTTTTTTCTTCGATGTCAATATAAAAATTAATTAATATTTGTACAAAAATTGTGCAATTACTTACTTCGATATTAATCGAGAATTGTTTTTTTCCTTGGGGCTGTGAGATACGTATTTTTACAGATGATGATACCAGATTCGTGATTTTATGAAAGGGAATCGTAATTTCTGAAAAGAATTCAGTGGATTTGTAAAATTTAAATTTTTGGTGCCTTTGTTCTTTCCCCTACTGTGGGGATCCTAATAGCAAAGGGCGATTTTGTTGGAGTGTATGCAACACAAACAATATACCTTATATAGCTCTGGAGACGCCGTCTCTGTTTGACGCATTTAATACAGTTACTTTGACTTATGAAGGATTTGAGATTATTTACTGGTTGCCAGAAGGATTACTGGTTATACAAAAAGGTGTATTTATTTCGATTAGGGAAGTTGAACCAACAATGTTCCGGATCACGTTTTTTATTTATTTTTCAAGATTGGTTACTAGTCTTACTACTGTGCTATAATATGGCTAAAACATATGCCGAATTTGCTGTGTTGTACACCTACTTGCATCACACGTATACCATCATATATTTGTAACATTTTATTTAATAAATGCATATTAGTTAAACTTAGTATTTGACGCAGAAGTATGAATTTATTTGAATTATTAATGATAATACCTACTAATTAATAAAATATTAGAGAAGTTCTTGTTATGAATAAAAAGAAATTGAATAAATTAACAAATATTAATCTCGACCACACGGAATATTCTAAACGTAAATTTAATTTAAAAGAAAATAAAATGAAATAAAAATAAAGTGAAGGAAATAACAAATATTAATCTCGACCATTTATAATAATATAAACTTAAACTTAATTTAATGAAAAAGAGAGGAAATAAATAAAACAAATTAGAGAATTAACACTATAGCCATTACTATCCTATTTAATAAGATAAACTGAAGATTAATAGAATCTATCACTAATTAGTATGAGGTGGATGTAAGCCCCCCGTTTGGCCCTCGGGATTAGGGATGGCCCAAACTGGGGTAAGTGCACTTCACCTCATGGTCTTGTATAAGGTAGCACACGAATGACTGGTGACCAATGACCACCTTTTCTCTCTCCCCTCTTGACCCCCCTCTTGCTGGTCCCGGACGGCTCACGTAGCCCCATTATCGCCCCCTTTTCCTTCGTTAAATTTTTTTAATGGCACGAGATTTTAAACAGTCTAACTGTCATCCTTTCTGTATCCCTGCACCACGAACTCCACCCCATCCAGCGAGCTAGCTTGAGCATCGCAAGTCGTGCCGACTTCAGGTGCAGGGGATACAAGTATTCTAGGCGATACCCTCCCGGCGGTCGGACCGTCCCTGCCACTCCTTCTTCGCTCACCCTTTCTTCATCCCTTGTTTTTTTTGTGACGATGTATTTCTGGCCTTTAGGGCCCACTCCCTTCTTCGTGCTCCGGCACAAATTACCCCGACAGTTACAAATGGCGCCCAACGTTGGGCTAAGGAACTTAATTTGCTTTGAGTTCCTTGGTCTAGCGGCCCGATGACATGGACGCGACTGATTGTCACTTGCTGACACTTTAATTTTCACCTCGGCATATCTTTTCTCCTAGTTTGTTTCCCTCTCATGTCATCGGTTTTAAATATCCTTTTTTTTAAATTGCAGCCGAATTTTCTTTTGAACCCTTTTCCTTGTGGCATGGGCCAGCGAGAGGAGTCCGGAACGAACTTCTTTCAACTTTCCGTTCCCGCTCAGTCCAAGTTCCTCCGGCTTCTGGAAATGGGCGAAGGTGCTTACCGCGGTGCCTTAGCCCTTATCACTTTTTCTCTTTCCCCTTTCCTATCTTTCTTCTTCTTCACCCACGGTAGCCTCCCTAAATCTTTGTACGGTTCCTGTCTGTGAGGCTCGTAGTCTGGTTAACAGGCGTACAACGCCTGACTCTGCGCGAGCCTACACTGACAGAGAACACCGCTCTCTAGTTTGTCTTCTTTTTCCTTCCTGTAGCAAAGGTGGGTTTATTCTGTAACGTCGGTTCTGTCCCGTCTGGGCTATCAGGCGTCCTATCGCCTGGCCTTGCGACCGAATCGACGTTGCAGAATGCAACCACACTTCCCGTTCAATGAACTCTCTGACAATCCGCTTTCCTGGGGCTCGGCAGAGTTGCCGACCAGTTGTGGCGGGTTGCCAGAACATTCACCCCAAATTCATGTGGAGACTTCTATCCTTCTCTTTCTTTTGGTCAATGGGAATCCGGTCACGATATGGGTTACCGGATATCGGATGATAGGGACATCGGTGTTGGGGGTGTTGTTAGGCACTAGTCTAACGCCAACCCCAACATTGATTCCGAAGGTGAGGGCACTTGGTGTTTCTGACGACAGGGATGCCAATCTGCACTGATTGCAGGCAGACTGTCATCGGCGCCGTCAGCCACCGTACCCTTGGAGGGGACTTCCTTCCCTGGGGGCCACATCGAAAAATAAATAAAACATAAAAAAAATAATAAAAATTTTCTTCATTGTATGATCATTCTGCTCTCTCTACTTTATTATAAATAAATATTTATATATAGATTTTTTTTCTCTTCTAATTTTGATTCTCGGATTTTCGTCATTGAGCAAGGTTTTCCTTCCGAGTTTTTTTTCTTTTGGCGATTTTGGACATGAGCTGTCCTTATATACAGACGCATTCTTCTTGCGCAGCACCAACAACGGCATTAACAAGAAGACCTTATCAGCACGAATGGTGGTAAAATTGTCAAATACCACTGAAAAGTCGGCATTTATTAGACAATTTTATCGTAACGGAGGCGTTAAAATGAGCCAGATAAGTACCCTGCTTAATTCTGAGGGGAAACTACATATTTGTGAGAGCCTCTCTAAAAACAACCAAAGAATTTATAACATAGTTAACAAACACAGACTCAATAAGGCCATCTACTCGGTAAGTACACGACACGGAATTGTTTACGTTCGCTGTCGCAAGACTGATCCTCCTGTCAAAGTGACTTCTGTGGATGCCATTGATGAAATTATTGGAGGGAATATCAACTGTGATAACGTCAATGCTGATGATTAGTTTTAATTAGCTTTAATATTTTTTAATATTAATATTGTCTTAGTTTTATGAAAGCCTTTTATTAATTTCATTTGTTGCTATGCTTACATACTTTAACTCTTATTACTTTTTTTATAATTCCATTTTTAGCTTATGTTTGCATATTGTTTTAAATTTGTTTAATCTTTTTCATGATTTTGACCACTTCGTTGTGTTGATGCTTCTAATGTTGTTTTTCTCATTGCAGATATATTGTGTTTTTAGTTGTCCTCCTGATGCTGGCCGCTGTTATACTACCGATCTTCGTAATGATGGGTAGTACGAGTACCTCTGGTTCTGTGTATGATGTGGGTAGACTGCTTAATATCATTTGCTCTCAAGAAGAATTGGATGTACTCAACATATGTTACTTTAATGCAAGAAGCCTGAGGAACAAGATTGATGACTTGAGGGTAATGTTTGATAACACTAGAGTGAATGCGTTTTTGGTCACTGAGACGTGGTTAAATAGTGATATCCCTTGTTCTTATGTGCATCTACCTAACTTTACCATTCATCGTAATGACAGGCCTGATAGAATTGGAGGGGGTGTGGCTGTCTACGTTTCCAAATCATTGCCGTCGAAAATCATCTACAGATCCACCGGTGATCAGTGTGAGTTCATTGTTGTCGAGGTCAAAACGCACAGTGACTTGTGTTTACTTGTATCTGTGTACTGCCCGCCCAATTCGTTTAATGAAGTCAATGCTGAAGAGCTCTCTAGCGTTCTCTCTAGGCTTGGTAGGCAGTATAGAGATATTCATATTGCTGGAGATCTCAATGTTGACTTGCTTAAGTCAAACCGTAGAAGCAGTACGTTCACATGGTTATTCCAATCTGTTGACATTGAGATCTTAAACAATCTCCCAACGTTTAATAATTGCATGCGACCTTCTTTGCTTGACGTTCTTGCCACTTCGAGCGTTGAAAGGGTGGTTCGTTGGAGTCAACTTTCACCTCCCAGCCTATTCGACCATGACTTCCTTTTTCTATCTGTGAGATTTTCATGCTCAGCATCGGCCTCTCATCAATTCATCACATACAGGGATTATAGAAATATTGATTATGAAACCATTTACCAGAAATGCCTCTCGTTACCTCTAAACGCGATATCTAGTCTACACTCGATTGACGAGAAAGTACAGGTGTTCACTTCCCTTATTCTAGCTGTTTTCAACGAGTGTGTTCCACTCAAACGAATTCGTAAGAAGCCGGAATGTCATAACTGTCCTTGGTTTAATGCCGAAGTAAGGCTGCTAATCCAGGAACGTGAACTCCTTTATCGTAGGTACAGACGGCTGAGAACTACTGATTCTTTCAGTAGGTATAAGCACATCCGTAATATGGTTAACAAAAAAATTCGTCTCGCTAAGCGGGAGTTCTATGCGGTTAAGCTTAATTCTGACCTGCCACCTAAACAAGTATGGAAGAATATACGTAAACTTGGTATACATACTGGGCCTGCAAATGCTAGCGACCTTAACCTCGACACCGAGCTTATGAATCAATCATTTATCCAACCGTTAATGCCCTTACATACTAATCTAGAACAGAGAGCTGCACTCTCGTTTGAAGGCTTCAGCTTTAGATGTGTGGATGCGGCCGAAGTGCTTGCATCGCTAAATTCTGTTCGTTCAAATGCCACTGGTGTTGATGGTGTTGAACCTCAATTTTTCAAGCTTATCATACCATATGTGATCGATGCAGTTACTCACATATTCAATTGCTGCCTAACCTATTCTGTATTTCCCTGTGCATGGAAGAAAGCGTTCATTGTGCCAATACCTAAAAAAACCTCTCCCTCTGACATATCTGACTTCAGGCCAATTAGTATCTTATCCTACCTGTCCAAGGTTCTGGAGAGAATTATGTATGATCAGATTCAATCCTTTCTTGTTGAACGTAACTTACTGTGTGAATGGCAATCTGGCTTTAGGCGATTTCATAGTTGCGAGACTGCACTGCTGAAGGTCACCACGGATATTCGAGCTAAGTTGGATGATAACGAGACCGCGGTGTTGGTTCTGCTTGATTTCTCAAAAGCCGTTAATCACAAACTCTTGTTGTATAAACTTGCCGCTCTCTTCCATTTCTCGTCCTCTGCTATCTCCCTCCTCTCCTCATTCCTCTCCAACAGGTCTCAGTGCATCAAGTTCAAAGACAAGTACTCATCTTTTCTTCCTGTGCCATCAGGAGTACCGCAGGGCTCTGTTCTCGGACCTTTGCTCTACACATTATTTACGAATGATATGTCTACTGTCATCCGGAACTGTTGTTTTCACTTCTTTGCTGATGATACGCAACTATATACCTCATCTTCATCTGATAAGCTAGGTGAATGCATTAAAAGAGTGAATGATGACTTGCGCAGTATCTCAAGCTGGGCGTCTAATAACTATCTTCGACTCAATCCTACCAAGTCCGTGGTACTATTTATCAGCCGTCGCTCAGTTAATGCCCATGAGCTAAATACTATCACGATTGATGATACTCCTCTACGTATTTTGAATAAAGCTACGAATTTGGGTATTGTGGTGAACTCGACGTTGACTTGTTGCGATCACGTCTCGCTGATCCTTAGTAAAGTTTATAGTTGCCTTCGAAGGCTATGGTTGTTTGGTAAACTCCTACCTCAACAGTCACGCCTAAGACTGGTAAAGAGCCTCATCATGCCGCATTTTTTGTACGGCGTCTCGAGTTATATTGCCTTGGATGCCATTTGCAGGCGTCGTCTGAATTTGGCATTTAATGACTGCATTAGATTCTGTTTTGGCTTACGACGAAATGCCCATGTTTCGACTTATCGCAAATTTCTCATCCCCTGCGAGTTCTTGTCTTACCTTGACATACATGCATTATGTTTACTCTATAAGGTACACTTTACCAGTAATCCCAATTACTTGACTAATTTTATAGTACCGTTACAGTCACGTCGCCTATTAAGCTTCCGCATACCTTCATTCAAGAGCAGAATTGGTGGTCGATCCTACTTCTTGCACTCAATCAGATTGTGGAATAATTTGCCTCCCTCTATAAGGGGAGCCTCTTCAGCGGCGGTTTTCAGGAGCAAACTTTTAAAGCATTTTTCTGTTGGTTAAGTTTAATATGTATTTATTTTTTTTATTTTAATTTAGTGTCTGTTGTCTTCTCGCGAGTGGTCAAATTCATATTTAGTTTCATATTTAGTTTTAATTAGTTTTGTTTCATTTCATTTTCCTGTCTTTTTTCTCTCTTTTTTTTCCTACTTTTCTAGTTTGTAATATTGTACTTTAAAAGATTTGTATCTTGTGTGCACTTACCAAATAAATTTTTTTTTTTTTTTTTTTTATTTAATATATAAAACTATTTACAATCGGCTACTAAGCCATAATTAAATTGTTTGTACGAGTATATCACGGTGGGTAATGTTTCTATGAACATTATCCATTATTTAATTGCCACAGGATTCAGCTTCTGTTGTCTAAGTTCAGGATGTGCCATCGTTTCAGGCGTGTTGTGTCCCTTTCTCCGTTCATTAGGTTTTTAGCAAGTTGATTGGTATGATCTTTTAATCTGTTTTTGTACTTGACACAGCGATTTTTTACTTCTTCTTTTATTGTTGGTATTTGAAGATAGTTGTGTATCTCGACATTTTTAGTAAACCAAGGGGCACGGGTAAATGACCTTAGTATTTGATTTTGGAACCTTTGCAGTATTTCTAAGTTAGAATTTGAAGCAGACCCCCACAGTTCTATGCCGTAGGTCCATATTGGTTTGATTATGGATTTGTATATTAAAATTTTATTGTTTAATGACAACGAGGATTTATTTCCAATTAGCCAGTATAAGGTTTTATATTGTATATTTAATTCAGTTCTTTTCGCCTTTATGTGATGTGACCATGTAAGCCTTCTGTCAAGATGTAATCCAAGATACTTGACGCAAGCTTTTTTTGGCAGTGGATTACCTTGCATGGAAACTGATGCACAGTCGCCTTTCCTGAGAGTAAACGTGATGTGGTTTGATTTGTTGGTGCTGCACTTTATCCTCCACCTTTTCATCCATAGGTCAATTTTGTTGAGATATGTCTGCAATATCTGTGATGCTCTAATGGGATCTTTGTTACTGACCAAACAAGCCGTATCATCAGCATATGTTGCCGTTTCAACACCTTCAGTTATTGGCAAATCTGATGTGAAAATCGAGTAAAGAACTGGCCCTATTACAGATCCTTGTGGTACTGACGCTCTAATTTCGTATAGATCTGAGTATTCTTCTCCAAATTTGACCTGGAAGGTTCTTTGGTGCAAATATGATTTTATTATCATGTAGTATGAGTTTGGAAGCAAAGTTTTAAGCTTATATAAAAGTCCGTTGTGCCATACTTTATCAAATGCTTGTTGTATATCTAAGAATACTGCAGAGCAGTATTCTTTGTTTTCCAGAGTTTTCCTGATTTGATGTACCACTCTATGTGTTTGCTCTATAGTAGAATGTAGTTTTCGGAAACCGAATTGATGTTCTGGGATTATGTTGTTTTCCTCTAATATTGGCTTTAGTCTGTCTAGGAAAATTTTTTCAAACACTTTTGAGATGGTTGGAAGAAGACTGATAGGCCTATATGAGCTCACATCAGTGGGCAATTTCCCTGGCTTTGGTATCATACATATTTGTGATGTTTTCCATAATTTGGGATAATAGTGGGACCTTAGGATGGCATTGTAGATCATAGTCAAGAATACTATGGCTTTTCTCGGCAAGTTTTTTAAAATTTCTCCAGTTATTAGGTCGAAGCCTGGGGCTTTTTTATTTTCTAGGTGTCGTATTATTCTGGCAGTTTCCCTTGTTGTTACTAGTTTTATGGGTGGAGATAATTGTTGGTCGCTATTGATTAATTTCTCCACTTCTGCTTCGAATTCCTGCATGCAGGATTCGTTTGGGGTAAACACGTTGTACAGATGTTGTGCAAACAACTCCGCCTTTTCACGACAACTCCGAGCCCATTCACCGGATGGAGTTTTAAGAGGTGGTACTGACTGTTGTGGTCTTTTGAGGTTTTTGGTAATTTTCCATAGCGAATAATTATCTTTTTTAGCGTGCGATAGCGATTGAAGATGTTCTTGGAATGTTTTATTCATATTTTCAGAGATCATTAGTCTCAGTTCTCGAGCTGATCTGTTAAATGCTGCTTTGGCTGTTGCGAGTCTGCTGGTTTGCCATTGCCTTCTCAGTCTTCGTTTCTCAGTGATTTTTTCGCGAATTTCTAAGGCCATATTTAATTTTTTGTTTATATTAGGTGGTAAATGAGTAGAGCGCCATCCTGCTTCTTGTATTTTATTGGTGATATAGAAAACCCCTTCGTCTATGTCGTTGTTGGTTTTTAAAGGGATATTCAGGTCTATTGCAGATTCAAGGAATTCTTTAAACGCAATCCAGTCTGTATTTTTATTGTATAGAGTCAATTGTCGTTTTGTATTGATTATAGTTGTGCTATAGGTTGCTATTACTGGTGAGTGGTCGGATGATCCATCGAAGCAAGAATCTATACTGACATAAAGATGAGCAGTACCCTTAGAGATGAAAAAATCTAAGAGATCGGGTGTTTTATTACTGTCTGTTGGCCAGTACGTGGGTTCTCCTGTTGATAGTGGAACAAGTTTTAGATTATCAATGCATTTTTTCAATTCTCTGCCTCTTGTAGTTGTAAGTCTAGAGCCCCAGTAGGTGTTTTTACTGTTCCAGTCCCCACCGCTAATATATCGGTTTCCAAGTGTCTTAAAATAATTCGCAAATTTTTCCTCAGTAATTTTATGTCTTGGTGGACAGTAGACTGCACTAATATTAATTGGCCCCAGCTTATCATCAATCGTTACTGTTGTTGCTTGCAGATATTCTTCTTTATATTCACTATATAGGTGATGACGTATATTATTTTTAATTATTACTGCTGATCCACCATGAGAAGTGCCGTCTATGTGGTTTGTACAATATACGCTATAGCCAGGTAATTTAAAAGTTTTGCGTTCATTAAGATGGGTTTCAGATATTAAAATAATGTCTATTTTATTAGTTTTGAGCATTAGGTCAAGTTCGCCTTTATTTGGTAATAGGCCGTTTATGTTCCAGATAGCAATTCTTATAAAATCCATCACGGAAGCCTGCCAATCAGTGATACTAACAGGTTCATTAATGTACCCATATGTTGAAGAAGTTGGTCTATCTTTTCAGTTTGTTTTGCCATAAGTACCTCCAGATATTTTGCCTCTGGCGACTCAAAACTATCCGGACATTTACTTTCAAGTTCTCTTTTTTCTTTTTGGTTTGGCTGTGACTTTTTATGGTCATCGGGATTGATTGAATTTGCATCTGTACTCCTACCAGGTAGTTCGGTCTGTGCCTTGAGCACCTCACTATAGAGTCTGTTGGAGTTAGAGCAGTGCTGTATTCTTGTGTTTTCATCGTCTGGTTGATACCTTTTGATATTGAGCCTATCATTTTCATTCAAAGTGGTCGTTTTTCTTCTATTTACGTTATGTTTTTGTGTTTTTCTACCCATTATTTCCTTATAGACTTGACAGCCCTTATAGTTCGCAGGGTGGTTTCCTAGACATAGTGTGCATGTGGCAGGTGTGTTCTTGCTTTTGGTGCATTCTGTTGTTTTATGTGAGCCAGCACATTTGACACATCTATAGGGCCTCATACAGTTGTTTTTGGTATGACCATATTGCTGGCACCTAATGCACTGGACAATATCTGTTTTCCTTTTGGGATCCTCTATTGATATTCGCTGGTGGTATATATATTGAATGTTCTTAATGAATTTGTTGTTCGCATCAGGTTCTATATTGACAAAGAACGTATTGAGCGGATCTTTTGTGCCCCTTTTGCGAGCACAAACTATTTCACCTCGTACTTTATTCCCAGTTTTTTCAATAGCTTCAATGATTTCTTGATGCGGAGTTGTATAATGAAGATGCTTGATGACTATTTTTTGACATCGCTCGTCTTTTCTAGTAAAGGTATGTCCAATAAGTCCCTTGCTACGTATATGTCCAATCAGTTTTTTGTATTTCTCGATATTTGTCGATGAAATGATAAGTTGGTTTTTAGAAGCTACTTTGTAGGTGTAATCATCCCTTTCGATTACTTCTTCAATTAGTTTCGTTAGTTCTCTTAGATCTTCAATCCCATACAAGATAATTGGTGGCGGTTTTGGAGGTTTCTTTACTTTATTGAGGGCTATTGAGGGCTCGTCGCAATTTATATCCTCGTCTACGGTGAGAGCAGCGAATCTGTTAGTTGTACCCGGCGTGGCGGAATTTGTAGAAGAAATTTTCCTGTGTATTTTTTGTTTACGATTCCTTATATTACCATCTTGATCTTTTGATGGTGATTGTATTTCATCTGGTGATCTATTTCTTTTATTATTTAATTTAGGGATCCTTTGCCATGTAATTTTTGTATTGGTTTCTTCCTCCGTATCTGCTTTTTGGCCTTGGTTTTGGGTTTTAGGTAAAATATTTTGATTTTCCTTGTTGGTTTGTAGTAACGAGCTGATGGAGTGTCGGCGTTCTTTTGTGGGGAACATACTTTCTAGTAGCGTTTTCTGTGTGTAGTTTGATTGGGGTCGCTTCAACGTTACTTCGTTCTCTGGAGCTTTTGCCGTTGCTTCCTTGGATCCACTGGTAGTTAATTTTTTAGATGGGTCAAGCAATAAATGGCCTCCCCCAGAATCCATGAGGCCAGCCTCTAATGAGGATGGATTTTCCAGAAAGACTGGATTACCACCTGGGGTATTTATATCTTTTGTTTTCTCCATTGCCATATTCCATAGTTGTTGTGGTTTAATTTCGGAGTTTCCATCTCCTAGCCTTCGGGAAGCCAATCCCTGAAATGTACAAGGCAGTACACTCCCTCTCTCGTTGGTTCCTGACCAGCTTACTACACTGGGGTTGGATACCCAATCGTTCTACTGGTTGCTCAGGTTACAGGTTCCACCACGTGAAGGTGAGGGTAGGAATTGGATAGGAGAGGCTATGTAGCATAAGGTTGCTTATATTTCGCTTCACTATCCCATTTGGAACCCAACCAAATAAATAAATAAATAATAATAATAAAATAATAATAATAATAGCCATTGTTACTGGACGGTCACAGAATTTGCTAACAATAGTCGTACCATTTTCTTAAATTTTGGGTTTCCCTAAGTTATTATCTACTGGTTGGTCTCCCAACCATGTCAAGGAATCGGAATGAAAAGGGCAATTTGCCCCAAGTAAACAGGTTGAAGGAGACGAAGAGAACACTCCATCTGAAGAAGGCGATCTGGAACGGGACGCCGTGTTGACAGCCCTGGCTGAACAAGTGGCGGCCCTACAACACGAAATGGAGCGGATGAAACAGCGCGGCCCCCAGGAACCACCCCTAAATGAGACTGTGTCTAACTTTCTGCACTTGCCTACATCGCCTGGAGCGGGGCCCAGTGGCATTCCTCCGCGGTCCAGCAGCGTCGGTGAGCGCCCCCATTACCGCCCTGAATATACCGGCTCTGCCATCAGGCAGAAGTCGCCAGTCTTGAACTGGAACCTCAAGTTCACGGGTCGCCCGGGAGAAACCTCGGCAGAGGAATTTCTCTATCGACTCGACACCCGAGCTCGAGATGAGGACATATCATCACGGGAGTTGGTGCGGAATGTGGCCGCTTTACTGACAGGACCCGCTGAGGACTGGTACTGGACCCAGTTCCGGAGACAACATTCCAGTACCTTGTGGGCGGATTTCAGGTCTGGTCTAGTAGGCCAGTTCGGAGGACTTGAAACCGACTATGAAATAATCAAGCAGATGCTGAAAACTAAACAATTCAACCAAACCTACGACACTTTCGCGTCAAAGATAATAGCCCTGGCGAACCGCCTAACGCGGCCGATGCCCCCATCGAGCTGATGCGCATCATTATGACCAATTTAAACGCGACCTTGGGGATCGCCATAATCGGATCTACCTACGCAGACCTACGCCAGCTCCGCGAAGCATGCATTCGTGTGGAGAGATGGCAGAGGGCCAAGAAGGAGGAGAGCCGCCCTTCGCACCGAGTACATGAATTGGACGACTTACACCCACAGCCACCGGCCTTGTCCCATCCCAACTACCTTCGCGACACACCAACACCTGCAGTAGAAGAGATGAGGGCTGACGCTACTCCGCGCCGCCCCGTCACGTGTTGGAACTGCAATCAAGAGGGACACTCGTTCTCGGATTGCCCTTCTCCAAATAGGAAGATTTTCTGCTACAGATGTGGGCGCCCCGAAGTCTACACTACTTCCTGTCCAGTCTGTTCGGGAAACCGGAACCTGGGTGCGAGGCCCCGGGGAGGTTCGCGCCCGACTTAGTCCCTGGAAATTCCCCCCTTATACAGGATTTATCTACCAGCCTGTCTAATATCTCTGACCTATCGACAATGGAATCTCTGCCGGACTTCCCTTCTCCGCAGGTCAGAGCCTCCTTTATGCATCGATGGGCCAATTATCATCGAGTCCGTAAGCGAATATTTAATGACGTTGCCGAACAACCACCAGTTGTTCGGCCCCGAACACAACAACCTGAAAGGGGACAGGATTCAAACAAAAAAAAAACACAACACATATAAAATATAAATATAATTTGTCCTAAGAAGTTATAAACTTAATCTAATTATCCTAATTCTAAGACTTAAAAATATAAATTAAAAATAAACTTAAAAAACGAATTTGAAATAAACTTAAAAACTAAATCTAACTTATAAGGCATGCTGAAATAGAGAAATATATATGTAAACAATACAATGAATTTTCATAAATAAAAAAAAATCTGAAAAAAAGAAAATAACCAACTACGAATTAAAAATTATTCTCTGAAACATAAGGAAAAAATAAATAATAACCCTGAAATATAAAATGATAAAAAAGCTGAAATTACAAATGAACCTGAAATAAATGCTTATAGAGTAATTAATCAACGATACTTACCAAGCCCCTATAGCATACTGGAGGCTACTTCATTTCGGAGCACCGGCAAGTTGAAACTTGTCTTTTTACCTAAAACCCTAAAAATGAATGAAATTATTAATAAAATATTAAAAACAAACTATAAGATTATACTTACCTGCGATATTTAGCTGAAACAAGACAAGCAGAATTAATAAATTTGAAATTAATTGAAGGTCAAAAAACAACAACAACAACCACACGCAGAACGTAAACAAACCGAATTCAAACAATTAACACATAAAAAGCACATCCAAGTTAAACCACTTGCGCAATATGTGCTACATATCATTTCACCTGTACAATATGTGTATATGTCACACATTACAGGTGAAAATAGCAATTTAAGGTGGAAAATGACGGATATAACCTATCATTTTTACCCACCTATTTTCTCACAAGAAAACACGATTTCCGAAACCTACAACACACACAACTGTTCACAGGTGAATAATAAACACACCACATCACATTACTTACCTGAAAATTAGTGAAAAACAGGTAAAAAAAACACTAAAACAGCACTCGCGATGTACACAGAACTTCGCCCGGCAAAGAAACGTCAAACTTTATGTTTCATATGAAAATGACATATGAAACTTATGTAGAATTTCGCGCGGATTCTAATGGTGACATTAAAAACATCGAAAAGGATACGCGTAAAAAGATATTTTAATAATAATATTTCTCCATAAGGTTAAGGAGAAAGAAAGAGAAAATAAACTTATGAAATTAAAGCGAGACAAGAATAGTTGTGTACAAAATGGAGAAAGGAAATTATTTATGGCCATTTTAGGGAATAAAAATATCCCTGCAATAAAAATCGACAAAAAAGAGAAAAACAGTCGAAAAAATATAAAGAAAAATTAGAATAATTATTTTAAATACAGTACAAATAATTACTATTACAATTGGCCTCTAAATTCGGTGAAAGTTAATAATTTTACGCTGCCGATAAGGCAGTTCGCAACAAGGAAATAAAATTTCCTTAAGGACACCGTTATCTTTGGACTATAAAAACGCGGACGCATCCTTAGTCGGCCTCTCTCAATTTTCAGATACGCAGTGAACTCTCCGGACCAGTTGGAAGGTGAGAGTTTTGCATGCAAATAGAACTTTGATAGCAAGCAGGAAATTTTCAAGCACACCACTACGTGGAAGGCTGAAAATTTCACATGCACTTTTGTGGTATTGTGTTTAATATTGGTAGCGGGCAGCAAATTTTCGCGCACACCACAACGTGGAAGGCGGAAAATTTTACATGCACGTTTTTGTTGTATTGTAGACTTGATTTATAAAGCGCAGTGAACTCATAAGCACACCACCTTGTGGAAGGCTAAAGCTCTGCCTGCAATTTATTCACTTTGTTTTTGTCTTACGTAGAATAGATACACTCACTCAAAAATGTGTTGCAATGTTTTGGAAATTAAATTGTTTGTCCTTGACTTATTACACAAATATTGGGCGCAGGATGACTGGGATAATGTTGTTTTTAGTAAAAACTACATTATCCCATTCATACATCTTCCGATCCTTGTGTGAATAGGATAGGACAAATAATTGAATTTCCAAAACATTGCAACACATTTTTGAGTCAGTGTATATAGCAGTAAATTCATGCGCATACCATTTTGTGGAAGGCCAGAATTTGTCTGCTATTACGTTTGTGTTCGCGTATCTTCCAGTCGTAGAATTTAGCAGTGAATTTCTGCACACCGCTTACTGGCGGAAGGTGGTAAATTCTGCATGCTTGTTTGTCCTTAGAAAATTATAGAATTCAAACAATCGCAGTGAATTCCTGTGCATACCATTTATTGGAAGGCCGGAATTCTGCCTGCATTTGAAGTATATTTAAGTACGCAGTAAAAGGAAATATCCAGGGCATTAAGGGCCACATTCAACGAACCACCGAAACGCAGGACTGGCACTTTTACGACAAACCAGCGACACCAAAGGCATTGCAGCAAGCAGTTTATTTAAACTAATATAATTTTATATATTAGCAATATATATTTATATATTAGCATAGGTTGCATGATTAGGTTGTAAGTTTGCAAATATTGAAGTGTACTTATTGAATAAAATTGAAATACCAACTGCACGAGGGTTTTTTTTTACTATTTTATATTTTTACGTTTCCGTTTGAAACATTTGGAGGTTCCACCGAGATTTCGTGCAGCGTATTCAAACTTATTTAATTTTTGTACTTTTTGCAAACTTACATACATTAAATCATGGCGACTCTGCAACAATTGTGCCGAAAACAATCTATGCTACGAAATCGATTGGAGAAATTCGTCGAAAACGGAAAAAAAACCGCGATAGCAAAACGTTCATATGGATATTATCAATCCAGAATCAACGACTACAAGGCATTATGGGAAGAATTCTGTAATAATGACTTAGCCATAAATGAAGCAGCACTCGATAATCCTGTAGAAGTCCCGGTGGAGTATTTGCGTCTCGATCGATATAGTGAAATGGAAATCAAATACGCCGAACATATGGGTGAATTGTTGGATGGATTACAAAGAAATGCACCAAACACTTCTTCAGAGCCAGGCACCACTCCAGCTATTAGAACACCAGAGCTGCAACAAATTGGGACGCAGCACGACATTCAGCTCCCTAGAATTAGCCTGCCAAAATACAATGGCAACTACGATATGTGGCGCTCCTTTCATGACGTGTTCGTGTCGCTGGTACATAGTAACCCCAAGCTAACAGCTGTGCAAAAACTGCACTACTTAAAGGAATGTCTAGTTGGGGAGGCAGAATCTTTATTAAGGCATGTACCAACCACCAACGATGATTACTATCCAGCCTGGACAAAGCTCAAGGAACGTTACGAGAACAAACGAATCTTAGTTAATCATCAGCTAAAGACATTTTTGAGTATTGCTAAGCTATCGACGGAAACATCCAAAGGTCTGAAGTCATTAATCGATACAACAACCGAATGCCTGCAGCAATTGAAGGCTCTTGGTGTGGACACGAGCTCGTGGGATGCAATTCTGATTTACTTACTAGTTCAACGATTGCCATTCACAACATTGAGGCTTTGGGAAGAAGAACAAGGATCAACCCAAGCGTTACCCACTTGTGCCCAATTCAAGGCGTTCTTGACCACCAGGTTGCGTGTTTTAGAATCCATTGCAGATGTCGTAGTATCTAAGCCTGCATCTAAACCCAACCCACACGTCAAAAGGGAAACCTTTCATACACATCACACAATAAACCAAAATGGTTGTCCAGCTTGTAACAGCAAACACTTTATTGCCTTCTGCAGGAAATTCAAATCAATGAATGCGGACGCTAGGCGTAAAATTATACAAACCGCGGGCTGTTGTTTAAACTGCTTTTCACGTCAGCACACAATCAACAATTGTCCGAGTAAATATAGATGTCGCAAGTGCAACCAAAAACACCATACAACATTACATCCTAAGTCAAGGAGAGAGAGCACTGGGTCAACAGCATCCAAAGGGAATCTTCATGAAGGAGGTAACATACCAAACAAATCTCCTACAGCCCCGAAGATACACTCAGCTAATGAAGCTGAACATCCAATACAAACTTTCTTAGCCACGAAAAATCGCCGCGCGTTACTGGCGACCGCACGTGTGATGGTATATAGCAAACAAGGCACAGGAAAGCTACTACGTTGTCTCATCGATCCAGGATCTGAGGCATCCTTTATCACGGACGATGCATGCAGACAACTACGAGCTACCCCAACTAACACAGAGGTAGAAATTACGGGCTTGAATTTAGCCCCTGCAGGCATATCAAACCAAAGGGTGAGCCTGTCATTAAGATCATGTTACCAGACTGGGCGGGCTGTAAAAGAGGATTTTTTAGTCATAGACAGAATCACTAATCCTCTACCGACCACGACAACCCGAAAGGGAAACTGGCAGCATCTTAAGAACTTGCAGTTAGCAGATCCAGCATTCTGGAAAACTGGAAGCATCGACGCCCTACTGGGAGTAAGGGCCTATGTGAAGATTTTAGAAAACGGCATTCGTCGCGGAGATAATACATCTCCAACTGCCATCAAAACAGTGTTTGGATGGATACTAATGGGACCAATCACAGCTACGGTCGGCGATCAAGTCGCAGCATTTACGACCAGCACAGCAGATCTCAAGATAGATAACCTGCTGAAACGTTTTTGGGAAATTGAGGAAACTCCGTCAAGGAAAATACTCACGCCAGAGGACGAAACATGTCAACAAATCTTCCACAAAACACACATCCGGAAGGCAAATGGAAGCTATCAAGTGGCGCTGCCCTTTGTGGACAACAAGGCTCCTATCTTGGGACAGTCAAGGCCACAAGCAATGAACCGGTTTCTGTCATTGCAGAGGCAATTCACTAAGAAGCCTCAACTTAAGGATGAATATACCAAGTGTTTGGATGAGTACACAAACCTTGGACATATGGAAGCAGTAGATCCCCCGACCAATGAGGAAGAACATTACTACATACCTCATCACGCTGTCTTCAAAGACAGCTCCACAACCAAATTAAGAGTGGTTTTTGACGCCTCCGCTAAAACAACGAACGGAAAATCCCTCAATGACCACCTTTTGGTAGGACCAACGTTGCAGCCCAAACTATTCGCGACCCTATTAAATTGGAGAAAATATAAGGTGGCCATGAACGCGGATATAGAGAAAATGTACCGCATGATCAGCATTCATCCAGACCACCAGAACTTCCAGCGAATCATTTGGCAGCATCCCCAGACTCGGCTACCACAGGATTACAAATTAAAAACAGTAACCTTTGGAACAGCATGCGCACCATATTTGGCTATACGCACGTTGCAGCAACTTGCGGATGATGAAAGGAAGACATGGCCCTTAGCATACACAGCCATATACAACAACTTTTATGTTGACGATTTGCTAAGCGGTGCGGACAACGTTGAGGAAGCCAAATTACTGCAACAAGAATTACGTAGCATCACCAAAGCAGGGGGCTTTAAGCTACGAAAATGGACAAGTAATTACCCTGCATTACTAGAAGACATTCCACAAGAAGATCGGGAATTAAAGTCCACCCTAACCCTGGTTTCAGATGATGTCGTTAAGACTCTTGGCGTTCGTTGGCATCCAGGACCAGATTATTTTTCCTTTGTTGTTAATCCACTGCCGGAGTACGCCGTTGCAACCAAGAGAAATATCTTGTCACAAGTCGCTTCATTATACGATCCATTGGGATGGCTCGCACCTATTCTGATTACTGCAAAAATAATAATGCAGTCATTATGGATAACTGGTCATGCTTGGGATCAACCAGTATCAAGCTCAATAGAGAATCAATGGAGTACATTTAAAACGGATCTACAGCATTTAAAAACTCTGCGTATTCCAAGATGGGTCGGATACTCCAAAACGGCAAATATGCAGCTACATGGGTTCTGCGATGCGTCATCCAGAGCATATGCAGCCGTCTTGTATTTAAGAGTGGAGACGGATAATGGAGAAATTACATCACACTTACTCACTTCCAAGACCAGAGTGGCGCCCACAAAGCCCACAACGATTCCTCGATTGGAGCTAAATGCAGCTGTACTCTTGGCTAGATTACTGCAGACCACCCTAGACGATATGCAACTACTACACATGCCCATATATGCCTGGACCGATTCTATGATAACTCTGCAATGGGTGAAAGAACATCCGGCTAAATGGAAGACTTATGTTGCTAACCGCGTCGTCGAAATACAGGAAACGATACGATATGATCAATGGCGGCACGTACCCACTAAAGACAATCCAGCGGATATAGCTTCAAGAGGCATCACAGTTTCTAATTTGGTCAACCACCAGCTGTGGTGGAACGGACCAAGTTGGTTGATTTGCAATTCCGATCAATGGCCAAAAACTCAGAACATACCAAGCAATACGGAATGCGAAGTGAAACGTTCAGCCACAGTTAATTTCCTAGCTCAATTGGAAGACAATATTCTGCTACGATATTCAACCATCACACGGCTCACACATATTATTGCCCTCCTCTTACGATTTAGACATAACTGCAAAAATATACATGCAAAACGGGTTAGTTACATATCCACAACTGAATACCAGGAAGCACAGACCACTATCTTGCGGCTTGTACAAAAAATCGAATTTGCCGATGATTACGCGAAGCTCCTCCATAAACAACCACTAGCGCGCACCAGTCGTCTGCTTAAGCTGACTCCATTTATGGATAAGGATGGTCTAATACGATTAGGAGGCAGATTATCAAACGCAGCATTAACACATGACGCCAAGCACCCAATCATCCTTCCGCAGGAGCACCAAGTGACACATATGATCATCGATCAACTACACTTAGCAACTCTTCATGGAGGAACGTCACTCGTTCTAGCTACCAGTCGCCAAAAATATTGGATTCTGGATGCTAGACGATGCGTTACGAGTAGAATACATAAATGTGTCACTTGTGCCAGACATCGAGGTCAGACTATGACACAGTTGATGGGGGACTTACCAGCACCCAGAGTCAATATCACCAACCCATTCACTAAAATAGGAATAGACTACGCTGGCCCAATAATAATCAAGACTTCGCCGTTACGCAATGCTAAACTACAAAAAGCTTACATCTGTGTTATCATCTGCCTAGCGACCAGAGCCATTCACATCGAGTTGGTGTCAGATCTCTCTACGATGGCCTTCATTGCAGCATTAAAACGCTTTATTGGCAGAAGAGGATTACCATCAGACATATACTCCGACTGTGGCTCCAATTTTATAGGAGCGAAAACCATATTGGATAAAGAAGTACGACAAGCCATAAAAGACGCTAATCCAAACGCTGTACAATATTTGGCAATGAAACAGATCACTTGGCACTTCAACCCACCAGCGGCTCCCCACTTTGGAGGAATCTGGGAAGCGGGGGTGAAATCAATAAAACATCACTTGCGTAGAACGCTAGGAAACTCAATTTATACCTTTGAGGAATACGCAACCGTCCTCAATCAAGTTGAAGCTTGCTTAAACTCACGACCCTTATGTAGTGTAAGAAATGATCCAGACGAATCCTTTGTTCTTACCCCGGGGCATTTTTTGATTGGGCGAGCACTCAATGCAGTACCAGAGCCAAATATAGAAAATAACATGTCATTATCACGGCGATGGAAATTGATACAAGATATAGTTAAAAAATTCTGGAATACATGGTCCAAAGATTACCTCAATCAGTTGCAACAACGGCCAAAATGGCAAAGAGAGCAACCGAATCTCCAAATAGGCGACATTGTGCTTATAAAACAAGAAACCACAGCACCAACAAATTGGCCACTCGCCATCGTGGAAAAAACATTTCCAGGACCTGACGGCTTGACACGGGTGGTACAAGTCAGAACCGGCCGCAGCAGCTTTCAAAGACCGATAACGAAGATTTGCCGCTTGCCAACAGAGCAACATACAAGCACAAGGGATAACTAACTCCCTAGTTGGCAACGTTCGTGATCGTCTTGTTAAATGTCCGTTTCTTGCATCCAGTTTTGTCCTTATCCTATCATGAAATCCGTAATCCATAAGCCTTCTTTCAGATGAGTGAATACGACTATACTGAAGAAGATTTAGCGGCAGTGGAAGATAGCTTCCTGTCTGCCGGCAGCCCTTATTTGGACCTCGACTGTGACTTCACTATCGATTTGTCAACCCCATCACCACCAGCATCTGCCTCGGAAACACCAACATCTTGTCCAGGTCCTAGTACCGAGGAGCCTCCGAAAAAACAAACACAACCCCCTATCTTAGAGAAACCAGCCATCATCAATGGGAGGTTCTACTACAATTTGGAGAGGCTCACACCAACAACTAACCTGACCGAGCTAGCCCAACGTGCGAACAACTGTTTCCAGCGCTTTGTCACCCGTGAAGGCGAAGATTTATACCTACCTCGGAGTATAATCCAACGGATTAAGTTCAATCGAGTCCGAGAGACAAGGAAAAAGGAAATCACCGTCAGTTTACCCAACACCTATCAGGCACGGCTCCAGGTCAAGGCAGATGGACGTATAGTGTTTCATCACCACCACAAAAGAGGCTTGAAAAAGCTGAAAGAAAGGTTGAACTTGAGAGTTCAACGCGGGGGAGAATGTTCGGCCCCGAACACAACAACCTGAAAGGGGACAGGATTCAAACAAAAAAAAAACACAACACATATAAAATATAAATATAATTTGTCCTAAGAAGTTATAAACTTAATCTAATTATCCTAATTCTAAGACTTAAAAATATAAATTAAAAATAAACTTAAAAAACGAATTTGAAATAAACTTAAAAACTAAATCTAACTTATAAGGCATGCTGAAATAGAGAAATATATATGTAAACAATACAATGAATTTTCATAAATAAAAAAAAATCTGAAAAAAAGAAAATAACCAACTACGAATTAAAAATTATTCTCTGAAACATAAGGAAAAAATAAATAATAACCCTGAAATATAAAATGATAAAAAAGCTGAAATTACAAATGAACCTGAAATAAATGCTTATAGAGTAATTAATCAACGATACTTACCAAGCCCCTATAGCATACTGGAGGCTACTTCATTTCGGAGCACCGGCAAGTTGAAACTTGTCTTTTTACCTAAAACCCTAAAAATGAATGAAATTATTAATAAAATATTAAAAACAAACTATAAGATTATACTTACCTGCGATATTTAGCTGAAACAAGACAAGCAGAATTAATAAATTTGAAATTAATTGAAGGTCAAAAAACAACAACAACAACCACACGCAGAACGTAAACAAACCGAATTCAAACAATTAACACATAAAAAGCACATCCAAGTTAAACCACTTGCGCAATATGTGCTACATATCATTTCACCTGTACAATATGTGTATATGTCACACATTACAGGTGAAAATAGCAATTTAAGGTGGAAAATGACGGATATAACCTATCATTTTTACCCACCTATTTTCTCACAAGAAAACACGATTTCCGAAACCTACAACACACACAACTGTTCACAGGTGAATAATAAACACACCACATCACATTACTTACCTGAAAATTAGTGAAAAACAGGTAAAAAAAACACTAAAACAGCACTCGCGATGTACACAGAACTTCGCCCGGCAAAGAAACGTCAAACTTTATGTTTCATATGAAAATGACATATGAAACTTATGTAGAATTTCGCGCGGATTCTAATGGTGACATTAAAAACATCGAAAAGGATACGCGTAAAAAGATATTTTAATAATAATATTTCTCCATAAGGTTAAGGAGAAAGAAAGAGAAAATAAACTTATGAAATTAAAGCGAGACAAGAATAGTTGTGTACAAAATGGAGAAAGGAAATTATTTATGGCCATTTTAGGGAATAAAAATATCCCTGCAATAAAAATCGACAAAAAAGAGAAAAACAGTCGAAAAAATATAAAGAAAAATTAGAATAATTATTTTAAATACAGTACAAATAATTACTATTACAATTGGCCTCTAAATTCGGTGAAAGTTAATAATTTTACGCTGCCGATAAGGCAGTTCGCAACAAGGAAATAAAATTTCCTTAAGGACACCGTTATCTTTGGACTATAAAAACGCGGACGCATCCTTAGTCGGCCTCTCTCAATTTTCAGATACGCAGTGAACTCTCCGGACCAGTTGGAAGGTGAGAGTTTTGCATGCAAATAGAACTTTGATAGCAAGCAGGAAATTTTCAAGCACACCACTACGTGGAAGGCTGAAAATTTCACATGCACTTTTGTGGTATTGTGTTTAATATTGGTAGCGGGCAGCAAATTTTCGCGCACACCACAACGTGGAAGGCGGAAAATTTTACATGCACGTTTTTGTTGTATTGTAGACTTGATTTATAAAGCGCAGTGAACTCATAAGCACACCACCTTGTGGAAGGCTAAAGCTCTGCCTGCAATTTATTCACTTTGTTTTTGTCTTACGTAGAATAGATATATAGCAGTAAATTCATGCGCATACCATTTTGTGGAAGGCCAGAATTTGTCTGCTATTACGTTTGTGTTCGCGTATCTTCCAGTCGTAGAATTTAGCAGTGAATTTCTGCACACCGCTTACTGGCGGAAGGTGGTAAATTCTGCATGCTTGTTTGTCCTTAGAAAATTATAGAATTCAAACAATCGCAGTGAATTCCTGTGCATACCATTTATTGGAAGGCCGGAATTCTGCCTGCATTTGAAGTATATTTAAGTACGCAGTAAAAGGAAATATCCAGGGCATTAAGGGCCACATTCAACGAACCACCGAAACGCAGGACTGGCACTTTTACGACAAACCAGCGACACCAAAGGCATTGCAGCAAGCAGTTTATTTAAACTAATATAATTTTATATATTAGCAATATATATTTATATATTAGCATAGGTTGCATGATTAGGTTGTAAGTTTGCAAATATTGAAGTGTACTTATTGAATAAAATTGAAATACCAACTGCACGAGGGTTTTTTTTACTATTTTATATTTTTACGTTTCCGTTTGAAACACCAGTTCACAAAGCCCCGCGTATTAGGTTATGTGCAATGGAAAAGCGGGCACACAGTCAAAAGATCGTCGCCGCCGTATTACATGAGAACGGGGATGATCGACCTTTCGTCAACGTACAGATTCAAGGTACAACCATAACAGGCCTGCTGGACACCGGCGCCAGCATTAGTTGCTTGGGTAGAGGGGCGGAGTTGTTCCTCCAGGAGAACCCGGCCATTAAACTATACCGCTTACGCGCCGATGTCCAGGTAGCTGACGGTACGCCTAAGGACGTAATCGGTTTCATTACCGTCCCAGTATCTTATGGACCGAGAGCCATCACTATGACCATATATGTAGTTCCTAGCTTGGCCCAGAACCTTTACCTAGGAGTTGATTTTTGGAGGGCCTTTAGTCTGGCCCCTCATATAATAGGGGAACTCCATCATACCCCTATACAGCAGGATCCCAATTGCCATCACCTTGAGGAGTCCCAACGGGAGCGACTGAACCGGGCCCGAGCGCGGTTCCCGTCTTTCGACACCTGTGGGCTCGGCAGAACTCACCTGGAACAGCATGTGATCGACACTGGCGAGGCGGTGCCTATTAAGCAGAGGCACTATCCGGTCTCTCCCGCCATTCAGGCCCTCATCTATGAGGAGGTCGATCGCATGTTGAGTTTAGGTGTGATCGAAGAGTCCAACAGTCCATGGAACTCGCCCGTGGTCCTGGTTCGAAAACCTGGAAAGGTCCGCCTCTGTTTGGACTCCCGCAAGGTTAATGCATTAACAGTGAAGGATGCCTATCCACTGCCTCATATAGACGGTCTCCTGGGGCGCTTGCAAGACACGAAGTTCATCTCCGCGATTGACCTTAAGGACGCCTTTTGGCAAATTCCCTTAGAGGAAAAGTCGAGGGAAAAGACGGCCTTCATCGTCCCTGGAAGACCGCTGTATCAATTTACAGTGATGCCGTTCGGGCTTTGTAACGCTCCGCAACGCATGTGTCGCCTCATGGATAAAGCAATACCAGGCTCTCTTAGAGAAAATGTGTTTGTCTACTTAGACGATTTGTTGGTGGTGTCTCCTGACTTTGAGACTCACCTCAAATTGTTGGAAAAGGTCGCTGACTGCCTTCGTCGCTCCGGGTTGACAGTAAATCTGTCCAAGAGCCGGTTTTGCGTCAGGGAGGTGAAATATTTGGGGTTCATCATTGGCGATGGGTCCCTAAAAACGGACCCCGACAAGGTGGCAGCCATCAGGGACTTCCCAGTTCCAAAGTCAGCCAAGCAGGTGAGACGCTTTTTAGGCATGACCGGATGGTATAGGCGCTTCATAGGCAACTATGCGAGCATCGCCTCACCCATTACATTACGGACTGCCTAAAAGGTGGCAAATTTGCTTGGTCCGACGAAGCCCAACAAACATTCATGGAACTTAAGAAGTTAATGATGTCTGCTCCCTTACTGGTTACCCCAGATTTCTCCCGCCCCTTTTACATCCAGTGTGACGCCAGTAAAACGGGGGTAGGAAGTGTCCTTTTCCAAAGACAGGGCGATGAAGAACATCCCATCGCATATTTCTCTAAGAAGCTCAACAGCGCCCAGCGTAATTATTCCATCACGGAACTAGAGTGCTACGCGGCGGTGCTGAGCATTAAGAAGTTCCGGGCGTATGTAGAAGGGCAGCCCTTCACTATAATTACCGACCATGCTAGCTTGAGGTAGCTCATGAGCCAGACCGACCTAAACGGTCGCCTAGCGCGGTGGAGCCTAAAGCTGCAGGGCTTCCAATTTTCAATCGAGCACCGCAAGTGTAGTCAAAACGTGGTGCCGGACGCATTATCACGAGTCGACTGTGTCGATGAAGTGACCTTCTGTCGTGAAGTGGACCTAACGTCCCCCGCCTTCAGATCAGCGGACTACCAACATCTCGCTGACAGAATCAGTAGGGATGCTGGGCAGTTACCTGATCTTCAGGTTTCGGAGGGATACGTATTCCACCGTTCGGCCCCACGGACTGGCGACCCCGAGACGGACGATCTGATTTGGAAATTGTGGATCCCTGCAGAATTAACTGCTTCCTTGATCGAGTCAGCTCATGGGCCCCCTCAATCTGCCCATGGCGGTGTTCACAATACCCTTGCACGCCTCCGAGAAAAGTATTATTGGCCCGGCATGATTAGCCAAGTCAGGAAGTACATCGCGAGCTGTGAAGTATGTAAAGAAACGAAAGCTCCAAACACACCCCTTCGGCACCCTATGGGTAAAGCCATGGATGTGTGCCGACCCTTTCAACTCTTATACATCGATTATATGGGCCCTTACCCGAGGACGAAGAAAGGCCACTCGGCTGTGCTGGTAGTACTAGACGCGTTCTCCAAATTCAGTTTTCTCCACCCCGTAGTTGGCGAAACATCCAAAGCTGCCGTGAATTTCCTTGAACATCAGATCTTCCACACCTTCGGAGTCCCCGAGGTGATATTCTCTGATAATGGAAGTCATTTTACCTCCAAAGAATTCGCGAAGCTGTTGTCCGAGTACGGCATCAGACACCACCTCACCGCTATCTATTCCCCTCAAGCCAACGCTTCCGAGCGGGTGAACCGCTCAGTCTTAGCTGCTATCCGTGCCTATTTGAAAGAAGATCACCGGGATTGGGACCTGCACCTATCTGCAATTGAATGTGCCCTACGGAGCGCCCATCACACGTCCATTGGTACCTCCCCATACCAGGCCCTGTTCGGGTGTCCAATGATCCGGCACGGATCCGCTTACCCTATCTTGAAGACCTTAGGTGCCTTGAAAGAGGGAGACATAAACGTAGTTCCGGCCGTAGACCGATGGCAGTCCCGACGTGACCGGATAGAACATCACTTGGCCGCGGCTCACACGAGGCATGAGAAACACTACAATCTGCGCTGCAGAGCAGTAGAATTCTTGCCCGGCCAGGTGGTTTACCGCCGAACTTTCCCTGTAAGCAATAAAGTTGAACAATTTAGCGCAAAATTAGCAGATAAATTAAAGAAAGCTCGCGTGAAGCGAAAGCTTGGGAGTGAGAGATACGACCTAGAAGATATGAAGAGGAAACTTATCGGTATTTACCACGCCAAAGATCTCAAAGCCTGACGGGCCGTATTGAAGGTGGACCTGGTGGAAGATTCCGCGCAAGATCACCTGCCGGAGGACGCGGTAGATTTTCGTTTTAAGCTATTTTCTCTCTTCACATTTGGATAAGGAAAACAAAACGAAAGTATTTAAATCAAATAGGAATGACAAAATCTGAACAAAGAAAATCGTTAAATAATCCTTACTAATATTATAAATGCGAAAGTAACTCTGTCTGTCTGTCTGTCTGTTACGCTTTCACGCCTAAACCACTAAACCGATTTTGATGAAATTTGCTACAGACATAGTTTAGACCTTGGAGACGGACATAGGCTACTTTTTATGGAGAAAAAAAGGGTTTAAGGGGGTGAAATGGGGTTCAATAAGTTGTAAGGGGATTTTTTATCTTTACTTTTTTTAACTTCCCAGTATAGGAAGTTATTGTAATCGGTCCGAAAATCGAAATCGAAAATTTCAACGTATTTTCATCTTTCAAGGTCCCAGGAGCATTTTAAGCAAAAAATTGGGAGGAAGTATGTGTGTGTGTGTGTGTATGTGCGTACGGATGTGGTCATTTTTTTCTGCACGATATCGCGCCAACCAAAACTGACATCGACTTCGTTGAGGTGTCGTTCGAAGCGTATCAACCGAAATATGATCTGAAAAGATTTTCATGAAATTCGGTCCAGCCGTTTTTTTGTTTAAGCGACGTAAGTGATTTTTGTACCTGCACGATATCGCCCGAACCACGAAAGATATTGACTTACTTGAGGTGCCGTTCGAAGCGTATTAGCGACAATATAATCTGAAAAGATTTTTATAATATTCGGTCCAGCGGTTTTTTAATTTAAATGACTTAAGTGATTTTTGTACCTGCACGATATCCCGCGAACTATAAAAGATATCGACTTAATTGACTTGCTGTTCGAAGAACGGCCGGCTAGCGCGGTGGAGCCTGAAGCTGCAGGGATTCCAATTTTCGATCGAGCACCGCAAGGGTAGTCAGAACGTGGTGCCGGATGCATTGTCACGAGTAGACTGCGTCGATGAAATACGCTTCTGTTGTGACGTGGACCTAACGTCTCCAGCCTTTAAGTCAGAGGACTATCAACATCTCGCTGATAAAATCCGCAAAGATGCTGAACGGTTACCTGACCTCCAGGTTTCGGACGGATATGTGTTTCACCGCTCGGCCCCTCGTACTGGCGACCCTGAGACGGATGATCTGATCTGGAAATTGTGGATCCCCACAGAACTTTCTTTTTTTATATTTTGTATTTTACTATTTTATTTTATTTATTCTTTTTTTTTCTCTCTATCTGTTTATGTTTTATTCTTTTTTAGTTTTTCTCACTTATATTTTACTTTTATACTCTTCAATTTTTCCATATAATTATGTTTTGTATAATTTTTGTTGCCTTTAATGAATGTACTATAATAAGATCCTATCTTTGTACATACTTTTGAAAATAAATAATAATAATAATAACTGACCTCTTCATTGATAGAGTCCGCCCACGTGCCCCCTCAAGCCTCACACGGAGGTGTCCACAAAACCGTTTCGCGTTTGCGCGAAAAGTACTATTGGCCAGGCATGTCAAGCCAAGTAAGAAACTATGTGGCACAATGTGTCACATGTAAGAGATCAAAGGCTCCGAACACCCCCCTTCGATCCCCAATGGGCAAAGCCATGGAAGTGCACCGACCCTTTCAGCTTTTGTATATTGATTATATGGGCCCATACCCTCGTTCCAAAAAGGGTCAGACAGCTATATTCGTAGTGCTGGATGCTTTTACAAAATTCAGCTTCCTCCATCCGGTAGTTGGTGAGACATCTAAGGCAGCCGTGAAATTCCTCGAGCACCAAGTTTTTAATACCTTTGGAGTCCCTGAGATATTATTCTCCAATAACGGCCGACATTTCACCTCTAAGGAATTCACGAAGTTAATGACCGACTATGGCATCGAACACCAACTCACCGCGGTCTACTCCCCTCAAGCGAATGCTGCCGAGCGATTGAATCGTTCCATCTTAGCCGCTATCCATTCATATCTGAATGAAGACCACCGGGATTGGGACCTCCATCTACCAGAAATTGGGTGCGCTATTCGTAGCTCCCACCATGTCTCCATCGGCACCTCTCCCTACCAAGCGCTGTTCGGACATCCAATGGTCCTGCACGGATCAGCTTACCCGATTTTGAAAGCTCTTGGAGCCCTGCAAGAGGGAGACGTGACGGTGTTGCCGGCAGCAGATCGTTGGCGTGCCCGACGCGACAGAATTGAGCATCACTTAGCCGCGGCCCACACAAGACATGACAAATGCTACAATCTGCGCTGCAGACAAGTAGAGTTCTCGCCCGGTCAGGTAGTATATCGTCAGACGTTCCCCATTAGCAACAAGGTAGACCGGTTTAGTGCTAAGCTAGCTGACAAGTTCACCAAAGCCCGAGTGTTGCGTAAACTAGGGAGTGGGCGTTATGAATTGGAAGATTTGACAGGTAAACTCATTGGAACATATCATAGTAAAGACATACGGTGCTAACTGATCCCGGCGCTGAAGCAATCACAACCCGGAGTAGCCCTAATAAGGCATCTCGCCGGCTTAACCGGTTAACAATAGGGTACCCGACGAGGTCCGCCTAGGTAGCTTCCCTGGCGGATGGTACACCTGCTTGTCCCACTTGGTCGTTTGGGGCCAAGCTTTAATGGCGAACACCCCCCATTTTTGCAGTTCACGGCGCTGCAGGCACTCCCACTTTCTTCCGCGGATCTGGTCATTGGGTGGATCCGAGGACACTCCCCCCGCAACTCCCCGCCTGCAACAGATGTGTACCCCTCAATTCTGTCTAGCCCTACAAACCACTTGGGGTGGTTCCTGCTACTGAGGGCGGGCCCCATGCTCCATTGACGTCGCTACCTTCTATCAGGCATTTTACTTTCGCTCATGAAGCTGATGTGCTACCAAGGACGTTATTGTTCCACCAGGTCTTGACTCTGTCCGGATAGAATTAATTGGGCGAGACCCTCCGAAAAGTGGTCGCCAAGTGCGGCTCCGACTCCAATTCTCCAGGTAGCCCGACATCCAATGCTCAGGAGGCCCACACGACCCTGTAAGACGTTCGCCTATGATTTCAGGACTAACCCCCTAGACATTTTTTTTCTGCGCTTGTTGGCAAAATCAGCCACATATAAGACGCTTATACAGGGAGCGCATGGTGTAAAGGACCAATAGGGATCACCAGTAGCCGATGACGAGCGTGATCGTCCGCAGGGCATGTATGTTAGAAGATATTGAGTCTATTTGGAAAAAAAAATTATTAGCCACAGCTTCCACAACCTAACAACTAAAGAGGCCTCACACCCCCTGACAGCACAGCAGGGATGTGGAATACATTTTCATAACCAATTGTAAGGGTGATAATTAGTAGCAAGAACTGTTAAAATGTTGGACCCTATGCCACCTAGTAATACCCGGCTAGCTCAGTCGGTGGAGCGTGGGACTCGGTCTCAGGGGTGGTCGAGCCACACGTTGCAGTAGAGCATAGAAGTTAACCCTACGATATAGTGGGCCGCCGTTTGTTCTTTTTCGCGTCCCCTCTCCTCTGGCGACATCTAAATGACGCGCGCTGTAACGGTCGCCTGGAAGTACAACACCATGCCTTCAAACTTATCAACCAAATTTTAGCAAAATAAATCCAATTCCCATAACTTAAAACTTAGCAACCATCTTTTAACGAAATAAATAAAACCTCAAACTTAACGACCAATTATTAAAAAAAAAACCCCGGTAAATTAAAAGCTGGCAACCCCATACACACCAATACCAGGCCCAAAATGTCAGTACCGTTGGCCGAAATCAACGCCGACGGCACGGAAACAACGAAAGGAAGAAAAGAAAAGCGCCAGGAATGCGGAATAGCGTTTTTTTTCTGGTTCCTGCCGGCAAGTGATCGCCTAAGCGGAGGTTTTTGGTGGGCAGAAGCAGAGTGTTCTGGGAGAGTTGGTGGAAAGTAGTTGAGGTTAATAATAGTGGAGCGGAGAAATTTTTTTTGGATAGTGAAGAAAGATAGAAAGTTAGAAAATAGTGGCATCTAAGGAGGGACCCATAGAAAAAAGGAAAACAAGACGGATCTTTCCTTAAAGATGAGTTAAGTATTGATATAGATTTAGGTTCTAAAAAAATTGAAGATACAGAATTTTTTTTTCTTTGAATGATTTTTTTTTTAGAATTGAATGACCGTATTGAGTAAAGAATTAGGATGTTCTTAGAGAGTTGGTGGAAAGTAGTTGAGGTTAATAATAGTGGAGCGGAGCAATTTTTTGGAGATAGTGAAGAAGGATAGAAAGTTAGAAAAGAGTGGCATCTAAGGAGGGACCAACAGAAAAAAAAGGAAACAGGACGGATCTTTCGAAGATAAAGATAAGTACTAATATAGGATTAAGTACCATAATAAAATTGAGATCAAGAAATTTTCCCTTTGACACAAATTTCTTTAAATGGATTAGCCGTATTGGGGACGGAATTATAGTGTTCATGGAGTATTAACACTAAGCATATAATACATAGAGGAGTCACGCAGAACAAAAATTTGTGCGCGGCAGTTATCTTCTTCTTCCTCGGGGACCCAGCGCTCCTGCTACTATAATACCAAATCTGCTTTAGAGTGCTAAGTTGGTAGCAGATTATTGTAAAGCAAGTTGATGGGAGTATTCCGGTGAGGTAAGGGAATCTGGGGGGAAGTTTGTCTGGGTCCCTGTCGTCTGCTATGCGTGGATTGAGTTTATTCTTTTATGCGCGTTCGGAGAAAAAAATCGAAGTCGTCTGCCCATGAGCAAAATTGAATTTTGGTTGAAAGAAATGTACTTTTTTGTTTTATCTTAGGAATATTCTCTGAGATATTGATTTTTTTTGTTGGGGTCATTGTAAAATTTAAAATATGAGATTACAGATTTTATTTAATTTTAACTGAGTTCTATGAGTGATGTAATTTATTGAGGCTTGCATGATCGGTTAATGGACGCCTTAGTGCAAGCTGAGTACTCTAAATCTCACCCGATGAGGTTTTTCACGGGGTTTGAAAGAGGGGAAAATTTAGTTTTTCAAGATAATTTTTTGATTTAAATAGTCATAAAAATTGTTCAGTAGGTTTATAACTTATATATATAAGTTTAAATTTGTCTTTTTTTGTACATATAATAGGTATACCTGCGATGAAGTTTGAATGCCCCTTGAATATTAGTATTTTTGTTTATAATGAATGCTCCTTTCCTAACCACCCGAGGGGTAGAGTACAAAGAGCCTTTTTTTATACATGTGGTGTTCCCCAGTAGGCCTAATCCACATTTAGATATACGTTACACGAAGTAACTCACCTTTTACTTATCGTGATTTCGCTTAATATTGACCAGGGATGTCTTGATCTTAGATGTCGTAGTTTACCTTGGACTGACATTTGCTCATTTGAATAAAAATAAATAAACGGCTTGTTTCAAGTGATACAGACAACGTGGTAGCCCTAATAAGGCATCCCGGCTTCAACCGGTTAATAACGAGTCGTCTCCTAGCGGACGGTGCACTTCTTTGTTCACCTGGTAGTTTGGTACTGCTTGCGTCACAGCCTTTGTCGTCTGGTTAGCGGGATTTTTTTGTTTCAAGAGGCATAACACTCCGACGAGGCTGGCTAACCCCGACTGTTGTGGCTCAGTCGGTTGCTTAAAAAATTAACTTATACAACATCTAAATGTTCAAACGTAAGGTTCACTACCTCCTCCTCAAGAACCCTTTTTTCTATTTTCGAGCTAGGCTTTGTACTATACATTACACCATGACTTGAATGACATGATGGAAACGGGTGACACCTAAACTTCGAATTTCACATAAAAAACGCCTAACCGTATAAACCGCCTACTTGAAACAAATTCAACGATCAAAAGTTTGACATGCACCCGCGCCTCGATTTTTGGTAGTCAAAGGGCTTACAAAGTTCACCTGCGCTTATAAATTCACGAGCCAGTGTAGTCCAATAAATAGGTCGCAAAAAGGGCCTTCGTAATGCGAAAAATACTGTACGCGATTGTTTTTTCACCAAATGATTTTATATATTTTTATGAGCTTCAATTCATATTGGCCTCATCCCCACCCTTGTGCTAAACTTACAGTGAAGAGAAACGCGTTTAATTCTATATCTCAGAAACTTTGCATCTTACGACAAAAATCTATAGATCTTTTTTGTAGATAAATTAATGATTTAACTTTTTTGTTTAGAAACTTTTTTTGTAAAGTCTATATGTAGTGCTTCGAACTTCATATATCACTTTCTTTGGAATATATTTCATTAATGGTTAATTATACATGAAAAATCCTTGCCACGATTTATAGAACACACAATTATCTATAATGTTTGTATTTTTTTTTTCGTAGGGCTAATATTTCACGAGTTAAAGCGGTTTAAGTGTAGAAAAACGCAAATTCCAAAGTAGTTTTTTGCCAATATCTCTTTAGTTACACATTTTATTGCAAAACTGATTGTAACACTTTTGTGCGCAATTTTATTGCCCACAGTTCCTATTTCAACTTTTTTCTGTAAAGTTGATATTTATGTATTAATTATACCTTAAACGTTAGTACAGACTGATTTTTTACAAATATCTCGTAAACTAATTATTAACGACGAAAATTTATACCAACAAATTTGCTCTAGAAATGTTACTTTGAACGTTTTTTTCTAGCATTTATACTTAAGCCGCCATTCAGCGCCAAACGTTTCATAAATATACATATAAATGTTCATACAAATAAGTGAGAAATTTCTTTAGTGCACAAACTCTACTCCATAACCGTATTCATTTGATGAAAAATGCGCCATTCTTTTAATTAACTTTTTCATTAAAATTGAAATTTCACGCTTTCTTTAAAATATTTTTTTGTTACTTTTCAGTACATTTTTTAGTTAATTAAAAGAATTTTTTTTAAAAATTTTTTTTAACCATTTATTTTATTTTATATTAGCTATGAATGGATATTTATTGAAATGATAAGAGAATGGGTGGTGTGAATAAAAACTGAGTGCAAGTGTTCACTCCCATTTTTGCAGGGAACACTTAGTTTGGCGTGAATAAAAATAACCTTCGTTAGGTTTCGTTAAGTACTTCACTCTGTCATTTCCCCATATCAAGTGAACACTTCTTTTTGGTGTGAATAAAATTATGTTTTTACATTTGTTTGCGAGTGAACGCTCGTAAAAATTAAGGGTAGTGGCGAGGAGCTTTGAAACGAAAAATGTATGATGTAATTGATTTTTTGGATGAAATAGATGAAGAGATAATCGATGGAGTAAAAAAGTAAAAAGGAAAGTTCAACTTCAACAATTTTGTCAATTTATTAAAACTATGCTTTGTGGATAAATGCCATTGTGTATAATCCAGAGCACCAATTGCACTAGGCAATTTATTTTTTGCCAACCATTCCTTTATTTCTTCACGTGAAGTCGGAGAGTTGATCCATTTCTCTCTAGTACTACAGACCTCCCAAATTATTTTGCCAATATTATTCTATGGATGCCAAGATATTCACCGACTTGAAAGCCTGGATCACCTACATGTCTTAAGAAAGTTTTAATTTTTTCAAGCTTTGGTATAGTGCCACCACGAGTTTCTTCCTTATTGTTATAAACAACGACTTCAAGTTATCACCGGAATCACCGCTGACCGTGACTTTTTCTTTTCCGAGGATTAATATTCAAAAACGTGTTAATTCCCTTTTTAAGTAAGAAAAATAGGCCGAAAAAAGAAATAGCGAAATAGCGGAAATGATTGGGTACAGGCTGAAACTTGGCAGAGAGCTTCCTTTTAATTCGGGACTTGTACAGGTCATCAGACGTTGGATGAATCCTTTGTGGGACTACGTAGCTAATATATTTATGGGTCATTCCTGGATGTATTTGGAGGAACAAATTGTTCTAGAGAGTGAGCTATCTACTAAGATACAGGGTTTTTACAGAAAATTTTATTTCTTTTAAAGCTTAAAGTTGAATAACTCCTAGACTAATTATGTTAAAGCAAGTGTTTTCTTTGTGACTCCATTTAGATGGAAAGCATGAGCAAAATAACAATTTTCTTCGCTTTTAGCATTTACAAAGACAACGGATTTATTGAACGTCTGATGTGATGACCTATACCAGTTCCAAATGGGAGCATATGAGTATTTTAAATCGTTAAAACGGTGATATCTTATGAATGGAAATTCGTTCGGGTAAATGTATAATACCTTGTTTTGTAGATAATCGCATGATCTACAAAATTTGTAAACATTATTTTGCAATAAAATTTCTAAAAAAACTGATATTTTGAGGCTAAGCCCCATCCCTTAAGCCTAATGCCGTTATAACTTCTTATTAAGCACCCTCAAAGGAAGCTCTCTGTCAAGTATCAGCCTCTACCCAATCATTTTCGCTATTTTTAGTATTTTACCTGTTCTACTGTGCTTTTTGATAAAAATAAATTTTTGCCTACTTTGACTATTACTTAACGTACAAAATTGACACTTCAATCCCAAAAGTTTCCCCTGAGTGAATTGCATTTGAATGAGGAAATTTTTATTCACACCAAATCGAGTGTTCATTTTTGACGAATCACTACACTCAGAAGTGTTCACCGTAAGTGTACACTCAGTTTTTATTCACACCACCCAATATTTCATTCTGAAATTTCACTAAGGAAAAAAATTCATCTGTAGGAGCTCTTAGTTTGAATTGGCAAGCAGAATAATTATAATTCTTATTGAATAAGAATACTTCTGACCCGCATAAACTTACTTCTTCATTTTTAAGTAAGCATTTGCAATTTTCACCAGAAAAGAAATTTATTTCTACGAATTCTGGTATATCTAGTTCCTCATTTTCCGTCATTAATAAACGCATTTCGGTTGGATTTTCAGTTTGCGTTATTTCTCCACCGGCAGATACGCCAGGTGAATCAGGGTCATTGATTGCGTTTGAGATAATAGTATCATCGTCAGGTTCGCAATTCCCTGTGTCTGTTTGCGAGTTTATAATTTTCATGGAAAGAATTTTGTCTATGTGCCCCTTAATCCCTCGTGTGACATAGGGCGGAAACAGTTGCCCTCCAGCGGACTCTGTTTTGCGCGACAGCTCTTAGCTCTGACCAGGATCTCCCAGTAGTTGCGGCCTTTGCTAGTAGGGTTCTCCTCCACGTTGTTCTAGGTCTTCCAACTCGACGGGATCCTTGCGGGTTCCAGTCAAGGGCCTGTTTGGCTAGATTTTCGTTATCGCGTCGCAAGGTGTGGCCAACCCAATTCCATTTCCTTCGCCTGATTTGGTCGTCTATCCTTTCTTGGCCGGCACGGCGCCATAGCTCTTCATTTGAAATTCTATCTTGCCAGCGGATTTTTAGGATACGACGTAGGCATCTGTTTATGAAGACTTGTAGGCGCCCTGTGATGAATTGGGTGACTTTCCATGTTTCGCAACCGTATAAAAGAACTGCCTTAACGTTGGAGTTGAACAGCCGCAATTTGGTGTTGGTTGAGATCTCCGTTGATCTCCATATGCGGAACAAGCATGCATATGCGCTTCGTGCTTTATTTATTCTGGAACTGACGTCTTCTTCTGCACCACAATTTTCGGTAATAATACTACCGAGGTAGCAGAATTTATCTACCAGTTCCACGTCACGGTTATTCAGCGCAGTTCGTTCAAGTGTGTTTGCATTTATCCGCATTTCTTTGGTTTTATTCGGATTCAGCCTTAAGCCTGCTAGACTACTTTCTGTTGCCAAATTGTTTAACATGTTTTTTAGCTCCTGATGTCTGTGGGCCAGCAAACAGATATCATCTGCGTAGTCGAGGTTCTTAAGGCGATCTAGCAAACCCCACTGTATGCCGCCTGTTCTACTATCTAGAGCGCCAACAAGAATGTCATTTATTACTATAAGAAATAGTAATGGGGATAGTAAGCATCCTTGTCGTACTCCTGAACTCACCTCAAAGCTGTCGGATAATTTTCCGTTATGGAGAACTCTGCATTTGGAATTGTTGTATAGGGCTTTTATCAATTCTATTATCTTATCCGGCAGTCCACGTCGCCGTAATGCCTGCCATATAAAGCTCCTATTAACCGAGTCGAACGCTTTCTCATAATCTACGAAAGCAAGGTAAAGGGGGGATCGGAATTCAGTAGACTGTTCCACTATTATTCTTAAGGTGTTGATGTGATCTATACATGAACGGCCCTTCCTGAATCCGGCCTGCTGCCTTCTAAGCGTTTGATCTACTGCCTCTCTTATTCTTGATAGTATAGTGTGGGACAAGATTTTACCCACAGTAGATAATAGACAGATGCCTCTCCAGTTGTCGCATATTGTTAGATCCCCCTTTTTGGGTATTTTGACTATGATACCTTCCGTCCAATCCTCCGGAAAGGTACAGGTGTTCCATGCTAATTCGAGGATTGGCTGAAGCGCATCTGCTATGAGGCTTGAGTCGGCTTTCAACAATTCTGGCGGGATGCCATCTTTTCCAGCTGCTTTACCATTGGCCATCGCATGAATTGCGGTTACTATTTCCGTCTTGGATGGGGCCCGGGTGTTGATTCTTATCGGCTGTGCATTGTTGCTGTTTTCCTGAGGTTCCTGTGTGAGTGAGCCATTCAGGGCGGCGAAGAAATAATCTCTCCATCTTTGGAGCTGCTCCTCGTCGCTGCACAGCAGCCTTCCATCCGCACTCTTAACGGCATGCTTTTTAGTAGAGTGCTTTCCCGAGAGCTGTTTAGTAATTTGGTACAGCACTTTACTGTTGCCTGTGTTTGCCGCGTTTTCCGCTTTTTCTGCGAGCTCGTTTATCTGCTGCCTTTAATCACGCCGGACACTTCTCTTTACCTCTCGGTGTAATTGAGAGTACTCCCGTTCAAGTTGGTGACGTCCATCCGGGTCGCTTGTAGAGTTTATGTTATTTTTGAGGGCCCTCCTGCGTTCTATTTTTTGCCAGGTGCTGTCCGAGATCCAATGTTGCATGTTTCTCTGGACATAACCGATGCTCGCTTCCGCAGCCGTCAATATAGCGCCCTTTGTTGTACTCCACAGGTCTTCAATATTTGTGTCGTCAGAAACGGTTTGCTGGTTTAATATTTGCTGCAGGTTTCCAGCAAATTCTTGCTTTTTAGCGCTCTCTCGCAAGAGGTCAACGTTAAACCGTCTACGGTTTATAGATTCACGTTGAAAGTTTCTGATTGCAGCGATTCTAAGGCGAATAGTTGCTACTACCAAATGGTGGTCGCTTCCAGTATCCGCTCCCCTGAAGCTCCTGACATCTTCCAGAATGGTTCTCCATCTGCGGCTGACGGCCACATGATCTATCTGATTTCTCGTTCTACCATCGGGCGAAAGAATTTTGGCAAGGATTAAATTAAATTCGAAAAGCGAGGGATTTGTATTAGTTTCGCCGCGAGATCTTATAAGGTTAAACATATTTTCTAATGCATCCTGATTTAAGCGAGATAAGGGTCAATAAAAAATATCAGAATGTTCGCCCTATGTACCATTTTCAAAAGCATTTTTAGCATTGTTCTCCAAACTTATATTAAAATGTGAGATAGACAAATTGTAGCCCCTAGCCTATACTTTCAGAAACCGTTTTGGAAATTTCAATCGGGCCACTCTGCTAATATTGGCACAATGTGCAAGATTAGGGTCTATTTTGTTTATGCTGCAATTATGCAGAAACTATACATGCGACAAATTTCATCTTTTGGCAGTTTAAAGTATATGTACCAGGGTATTATGTCCCAAAAAATCATACCCTAATATTGCAAAGTAACAGAGGTATGAGTTTTTCAAAAAAAAAAAAATGCCTTTTTAAGGGGTTTTCTAGCTTTTTTCGGCGAAAAATTATCCGATCGAGGTCTAGTAAGCCCCATTTTGTAGGGTTTTCAATTCTCTACAAATATCCTGTTGGGAGTAACGTGATTCACCCAGTACTTTTTATTGTATACGCCAAAAACGGAAAAAGTACACATTTTTGTTGCTAATTATTGTTTAAACAACATGAGTAAATTTTGGCTGGTTTTTTGGTTTTAGTAATCTATGAGAAACCCCTGAAGTAGTAGTGCAAGCAGTTTGCTGTACAATTTTCTAACAAAATCTGCCGTTTTTTTCGCTCTAATGACTGGCCTAACATATGTATAAAGAAAACGCACCTTATATTCTACCCCTCGGGTGGTGAGGAAAGGAGTATTCATTATAAACAAAAATACTAATATTCAAGGGGCATTCAAACTTCATCGCAGGTATACCTACTATATGTACAAAAACAGACAAATTTACACTTATATATATAAGTTATAAACCTACTGAACAATTTTTATAACTATTTAAATCAAAAAATTATCTTGAAAAACTAAAATTTCCCCTCTTTCAAACCCCGTGAAAAACCTCATCGGGTGAGATTTAGAGTACTCAGCTTGCACTAAGGCGTCCATTAACCGATCATGCAAGCCTCAATAAATTACATCACTCATAGAACTCAGTTAAAATTAAATAAAATCTGTAATCTCATATTTTAAATTTTACAATGACCCCAACAAAAAAAATCAATATCTCAGAGAATATTCCTAAGATAAAACAAAAAAGTACATTTCTTTCAACCAAAATTTAATTTTGCTCATGGGCAGACGACTTCGATTTTTTTCTCCGAACGCGCATAAAAGAAAAAACTCAATCCACGCATAGCAGACGACAGGGACCCAGACAAACTTCCCCCCAGATTCCCTTACCTCACCGGAATACTCCCATCAACTTGCTTTACAATAATCTGCTACCAACTTAGCACTCTAAAGCAGATTTGGTATTATAGTAGCAGGAGCGCTGGGTCCCCGAGGAAGAAGAAGATAACTGCCGCGCACAAATTTTTGTTCTGCGTGACTCCTCTATGTATTATATGCTTAGTGGTATTAAGTATTAATAAAAATTAGGATAAAGGAATTATTCCTTTGAAATAATTTTTTTGCTAATTGTATAACCGTATTGGATACGGGATTCGAATTGGATACGACTGGAAATCGAACGGTTTTTTTTATTAAATTTTTGAACTGAATAACCGTATTGGATACGGAATCATAGTGTTCATTGAGTATTAATTACTAATAAGAATTAGGAAAAAGAAATTGTTCCATTTTGAAATAAATTTTTGTTTAATTATATAACCGTATTGGATACGGAATTAGAGTAGTATACGACTGGTAATCGAACGGTCCCTGTTTGAAGTACATTGTTGAGTTAATTATATAACCGTATAGGATATTTTCGGGTATGAATATTGAAGTATTAAAATCGGAAGAGGAACTGTCTTTGTACCAAGGTTAGTGCTCATAGCGGAATAACCATTAATTAAAAAAATCAACGAAAAGAAGTTTTTTT